>CM070556.1:20717114-21092753 GCA_036346405.1 Phyllostachys edulis
AGGTGTTGGGCATCATTTATCAAAATAATTTCTTTGGTAGAGGAGTGGACTAGAGTATCTTTTTGTGGTCTAATAGAGTTCCTCTAGATGAACGTGGTGTTGTTTTCGGTTTGAGCATAGCGACGTGGTTGCCAATTTAAGAGAAATGAGTTAGTGAGATGATTTGGAATCCCATGAATTGAGAGAAAGTTTATTCCTAAAAGAAACAAAAAAAAAGAAAAGAATGTTTTCTCGGGTAGTGAAATGCTCCTTTGATTCTTATTTGAGCTACTTTTTTATGACGGATGTCTTTTGTAAATTGAGCTTGGCTTTACGTTGGTGCGTGTGGTCCTTATTTGCAATCTGCCTAAGTGGAAGTGGAAAGGTTTTTGTGATGAATCTTCAAGTTTGGATTTAACTCTTTTGGTGGGAGAGTTGGCATTGCGTAGTTGCGATGAGAATCCTTTATTTTTAGTTGAGTTCTGTTCATAAAAGGGATTGCTTAAAGAGAGTTATGTACTTGATTAAAGGAGGTGCTCCTTGTTAAGATGAAGAGGTTGATGGAGAGTTGGAACACGAGTCCCGTGTGATGTGTGCAGAATGTCTGGTTTAGTACCGAAGGGAAGGTTGGCCCAAGGTACATTGATTTGATTTTAGAGGTTGGCATATCGCCAGGACTGTCTCGAGTCCTTACATGGAGTACGCAACGTCTTGTAAGTCTAGTGCTCGATGAGTACCTGAGAGGTCCAAAGCTTGAGTTTTCGATAGAGTTGTTAGCCAACGAGTAAGATCTTACATTTGTGTCCTGTGTGTTGAGAGAATCTGTAAAGGTCGAGACGAGTGTTGAGGTGTAAGACGTTGCTATACGTTATGGTCTGAGCGTAATGAGACTTGAGACTTGGAAACTCGCATGCGCGAACTTTAACTAGAGTTGCTACGTCAGGTACGTGTTAATGATTATTAAGTTCAGTTGGTGTTTTTTCGAGTAGAATTCATGGTCAAATTATATTTAGGGGGTAGAATGTAATACCCCATTTATTTACAGAGAATATAAGGAGATTGAGATATTCCTTATTTGCCTCGTATAGAAACAGGATAGGATCTGTAATCATTTTGCAACATGATTTTCGCGGCTGGAATGGCTTCGAATGGAAAACCTCATAACTACAAATTTGTAGATCGCTTTCCATAGTCCAAGTTAGAGTCCTCATTGACCTAATTTGGAGTTTCGAGGTTTGAGATATGGGGCCCGCAAGGAAGGCTGCACAAAGAACCAAGGTCCAAAACCGAGTCAGCTTCCAAGGCAAATTTCGTAATGAAGACGGCATTTTCAGAAACACTCCACAAGTAGGAAGTTGAAGTACTATGAGTTAGCTAAATTTGAAGACAAGAATCACTCTATTCCGAGTTTAGAAGAGAAAGTTACGACCTCCGAAGTGTTCTCTGCATAGAAAGAAAGTAGGGAGAACCTAGGCCTCGGGCCTTTAGCCCAGGAGGCCCATGAGGGGGCTGGCCAAGTAGGAAAAGGGGGTGGGGGGCTGAAACCCTAGAACCTCTCCCTCCTTGCGCCTCCTCCCCCTAGAGCCGCCACTCTCCCTCTCCATTGGCACCCTAGTCCAGCACCTCCTCCCCTTGTGCTGCATTGCTGTCCTCCTGATGCGTACACGCTAGGGGTGGTCCGATCTTCACGGCGTAGGTTGAAGAACAAAGCGAATCTTGCTATAGACAGTAGGGATAACTAGTTGTGAGCAACGGAAAAAGGTAACTAGCTTTAACCTGCCAAGGTTGGATGCGACCAAGCGTTGGGGAGAGACGATCCGAAGCCTTCTAGACTCTGACCCGCTATCCGAATAATCACAGAACCACAATCCGGAACTAATCCACACAAAACGCCTGGAAGTGTAGAGCACGAATTAGGGGATCCTAGAGGAATCTTCTTGCAAATCCAATAGAACTCACAAGAACAAAGGAGCAAGGCACTCAGCAGTAGAGGGGTATATATACTAGGAACAACCCACCTAGCAAGGTATGAACATAAGTCACTACGTTGCAAGGTGGAAGGCCAACTGGTTGAAGCATTCAAGGAGTCTTCTCGAATTCTCGCGCGTCTGCTCAACTTCTGCATAGTCTTCAGTAAAACAGCAATAATTCTCTCCTCAGAAGTCCAAATGACATGCCGTTTGTTGGAGGTGAAAATAGACTTGATTATATTTTCATCCATATAGGTTATGCACAGTGAAACGTGACAGGTTGGTGCACCTTGCCCTGACTCTTCAGTTTTCACGCAGCATTTATCAGCATGTGCAGCTGTTACTAAAATGACTATAACTTTCATTACATGACTCCAAATGATGCACGCTTTGAAGCGTAGGAAAATAGACTTGACAAGCTATCCATTGGTCTGGTGTATGCTAGATGGAATCATTATAATTCATGCAGATAATGATTGCAAAACTCGTTGGTTTTCTGGACCTCCTTGTTCCTCTCCAATGCACCTGAGTTCAATCAAAGAAGAGGACATTGGAAGCCCTACTAAGTTATTGAGATCTAGAATAAGTCCTAAGTTAGCGTTCACCTGATCAAGTATTTGTTTAGCACATCTTCTCGTGATTGTTCCTTGGTATTGTTGGTCCTTGAGAATATCTTGGTTGCGGAGATGATCATCTTCAACGTGGTCATTGAAGGTTGGGATGTCCTCATCACCTACCCCTTGGTGGTGCTTCCTCCATTGCTGCCGGCCAAATGAGGGTGGAGGAGAGGGAGAAGAAAGGGGAGAGGAGATCCTTGTGGGGTTTTCAGCGGTTCCCTTCGTGTCTTCAAGGATGATTCCTCATCTCCTTGTTGTTTTGTTTAAATCTCCTCCATGCGAATGTTATCGATTAGTGCATTAGTGTCCCTACTATAATTGATTCATGAATATGTAGTATGTTGTTCGGCGGTTTTGGTTGAGATCAATGAGAAATTAGGGTTTTGGGTCAGATTGTTTTGGTGGTTGCGGTGTGCACAAAAGGAATTTGGAGCTGAAGCTAGATTCGTTAGAAAGAGCTCGTCATAACCTTTCCATGAAGTACTCGTGCACCTCCAACAGACTCCGTATATAAAAGTTATGCATGTTTTAAGTCATTGCTGTCAGGCTAACTCCGAATTGATTTGGAATTGAAACTAGTTCGGCCTAGACTTGTTGTAGTAGTAGTGTTGCTCCCCTTGCCTTGGTTCCTGAGTAGAATAACATCACAATTCTTAGGTAGCAATCCATCCTCAATAGGACAATTATGAATTCCTAGAAACGAAGTTACCTAATAATTTAGTTGACAAGCGCGTGCTCTGGTAATTGGTTCTTGCACATGAAGTTGAGGAGTAGGTGTAGTAGGTAGGGTTGTATCAGTGGAAGAGATGTCCTCATCATCCTCCCCTCTTAAATTGGAGTCATTCTCGACTCAAACTCATCTTCTTCTCCCGGGTATGGCCTCAAATCTGCAAAGGTACATTTTTTCATAGCATTCAGTTTGTAACTCAATTTGGAAGTATAAGTGTAGAATATAGTAGAGTTATTCATCATCCTATTATGAAGAAAAGTTGTCCTCAATATTTCGAAGTTAATGGGCAGCACAATAATTTATTTCAAAGTGCACAAGTCATTCATATAATCAGATTTCAATCGAGCAAGAGCAAATTCATCTAGCCAGGGTGGAAAGATTTATAAGTTCTTCCATACTTCCACTTCATCATTCAGATTGTCAATACTAGAGGGTGCAATAAGAGATGAATACATAGGCATTGGATGATCACTAACTTTTATTTTTCTCTCATAATGAATAAGATTCAGTACACAAGAATTGTTGTTCAAAATAGCAAGCTTCAATTCATCCATGTGATCACAAGTTGTGCATATTCGATATACAAGAAATTGATTGTCTACATCATAATCTCTAATCAAATTAAATTTATACCCAGGGGTGTAGGCACTAAACAAGGATTTCAAACATGCGATTTCAGAAACTTTCTCCATAGCATGTGACAATTTCATTGGTGGATCCAACATAATGTAACATAAAGAATCAACAGGAAAAATTCTAGTCAAAACTTCTTTATATTTAAACAATTCCACATGATCATTATATGCGATTAACCCATCACATGAAACACTCAAAGCAACAGGCAATTCAATTATTTTATCACATGGTTCACTCAAGTCAGTAGGTAAATCAATAATTTTATCACATGATGCACTCAATTCAGCAAGCAAATCAATCAAATTATCGCAGAATTCATACAAATTCTTAATGATATCATATTTTGTAGCTAGAAAATTATTACCTGCCTTCTCAGCACTAGGTTCCTTCACCTCATGTGATGCAATGGTTTCTACTACAATCTGATTTTCCCTTTCTTCAATGATACTAGGCATGAAATCATGGGTATTGATCTCAGGTTGAGTATTCAAATAAGAACCTTTGGTATTATCTTGCAGGCTCGACTCAGATGAAGTCGGTACTGGAGGCGGTGAGTTGTCACAAGCTTTCCCTTCTTCTTCTTGCTCCAACTCAATTGCCTATGAGCGAGCCAATGATGCAAGACAGCGAGATGGAGTGACACTCACAGTAGCAGGGATGGCAATCATAGTAGGGGCAATAGCAGAAGAAGCAACCAAAGATGATCCTGATGCGGAGGTGTGTACCGTGCGCTTGTTTTTTTTCATGTACACGTGAAGCTGTAGTGGAAGTAGATGAAAGTGCACGACTAGTCTTGGAATATCATCCCTGTACTTCCTTTTCAGTATCATGATCATGTACCTTTCATGGTGGAGGGTCTTGTCTCAAGCATGCATCTTTCTCGTAGACTTTCTTGCGTTTTCGTTCAATGGATCGAAGAAGACGTGGATCTATCTTGTAATCATCCCATGAACTATCACGATCATGTACCTTCCGTGGTGGAGATTCTTGCCTCAAGCGTGCATCTTCCTCATGGACTTTCTTGCGCTCTCGTTCAATGGATCGAAGAAGACGTGGATCTATCTTGTAATCATCCCATAAACCTGCCATAGTTAGTAGAAAACAAGGGAACAAATCACAAGTATATATTCCTATGAACTACTAGGATCTAGAGGCTCAAAGTCCCTCACACTCAAGCTCATACCACGTTCTTACCAATTCTTACCAAGCAAACAGGCGATGACCGACAACTAGTGTCGGTGTCAAACGATCTCCAAAGATTGACAAAGCGATTGCAAGCAAAAGGTACATGTACAATGGTAGAAGGTGGAGCTAGAATAGGCTTCAATATGGTAGCAAAGATTAGGAACAATCAAATCAGTAACTGCAAGTTGAAAATTTGTTCAACGTACTAGTCAATGTTGCTGATCTTGGCCTAGAAAAAGCTAGCTAATTAAAGCCTACTAAGAAAAGTGTATGAACGCACACACAAAGATCAATGTGACTTGATGTAAGCAAAGAAAATTTTTCACACCAAGTGTTAGCAGAGATGCTAGCCAACTACTCAAACTTTTTTCTAGGGCACAAGATTATTCACATGATGGAGAGCACAAAAAACAGTATAACGTGCAGTGTAAATAGCACTCTAGTTTAAGTAGTAAACAATAGCTAGTCTCAAAAGATAAAAAAGCAAAGTTTTATATGGCTTATATATACTCAATTAAAAGGTTTTGAAGAGATTTACAACTTCGCAGTTGAGACAAAGCCCAAATTCCTAAGGGAAGACCGCAAGAAACGGCAAAAACAAAAACCAAAAACTTACGACACGAATTCAGGGCAGAAGATGGCCGATTTTGGGGCCCCCAATGGGAAACTAGTGCAAGTAGGTTGGCTTTTTGGATGCACCTCGTTGTTAGCTTTCCAACGAGCACAACAACGTCGAAAACGAACGTCGTATCCAAAAGTTATGCCCATTTTACTAAAGGTGTCTCAGAAACGGAATCCTACTCGGACTCGAAACCGCATCGGGTTGAAATTTGAAACTGCTATATCTTTCAACCCCATGGGTCAAAATTGCTAAAAAATTTTTGTGGAAGCTTGTGGCTATATGTATAAGGTCTCCCCCAATTTTTAGTAGTTTTGGCGATAGTTTGTTGCACTTTTCAATTTTTGAGAAGGTGGACTCTCTTTTTTTGTCCTCTTTTCTCTTGATACCGAAACCAATTAGAGCTAGGGTTCTCCCTTTGATTCTTGCTCCTTTCCGAATCTAAAAAGCAGTGGCGGATATAGAAGTATGCCACAGCAGAGAAGACGGTTGTCGTGGCAGAGAAAACAGTTCCTGCAGTAGAGAAGACGGTTGCCGCGGTAGAGAAGACGGATGCCGCGGTGGTGTGAAAGAAGCGGCGGTAGGGGTGGCTAATGGTATTGGCAGCAGCGAGCTGGGGTTCCTGTGGCAGATAAAGGCAGTGGCGGCAGGGTGATCGGTTATCGCGGCAAGGTTCTGCGGGCAGCGTCAGGTCATCGCGGCAGCGATAGGTAGCGGTGGCAGGGCGCCAAGATTACCGTGGCAAGGAACTAAGACAATGTCTGGTCGCTGCGGCAGCGATTGGTTACAGAGGCAGGCGATCGTTGGTCGCGGCAGTGCAATGCAGCGGTAGCACAAGCAGTGAGGTTGCCGCAGCAATGTGAGAGGCAGTGGCGGTAGGCCCATGGCTACTGCTGCAGGAAGGTGATGACCTTGCGGCAGGATCAAGATGGAAGGGTGATGATGACCTGCAACAGGAAACAAAGCACAACAGATGTAAACTAGACAAAAGACCAACTAGACTCCAACTAGAACTAGAAATCATCACTTGACACGACGTTGCAACCAAGAATTCAACAATCCAAAAACCGAAAAGAAAATTGCAGGCATAGATTGGTTTGGACGGATGAACTAACCCAATTTTTTATTTTCGTGGCTTTTCTGGACTGTAGGCAAAGGATTCTCACCGATCCACTTGTGCTCTAATACCACATGATGTGACAATGGGTGTTCCGATCTTTCGATGAGAAGGATAATTCGATTTGAGGAAATGACTCTCATGATTCAGCTAGCAATCGTACATGAACAATATGCTCGACAATCACTGAACCAACTCCAAGATTGTTATCGACCTTGCTAGAGGCACGATCGATCAGACCACGAAGATCAATTCATGTAAGCAATCAAGAAGTAAGAACGAGATAGATAAGCAATCTAAAATTGCAAATAGGAATAAGTTTCATATTGAAATGTGGGGTTCCGAAGAACAATGTCAATGTTGTACTCGTCGAATAAGAGGACAATGTATAAAGTAGCAAAGGCTAAACTTCAATCTAACAAAACCCAAACCCTAAAGTATCACACACATGAGAATATATGAGGGTGACGGCCAGGGGTGGCAGCCAAGGGAGTGGACGCACGCCCCTAGGGTTACAAGGCCCATGGGCCCAAGTGGAAGTGGCGCAGCACTCGTTTGACTCAGTCTCAGAATCAGCGCTGGATTGTTTTGGCGATTGTGGTGCACACAAACGGAATTTGGAGGTGGGGCTAGATCTGTTGGAAAGATCTCGTCGTAATATTTCCATCAAGTACTCGTGCAGCTCCAACAGACTCCATATGTGAAAGTTATGCGTGTTTTAAGTCATTGCTGTCAGGCTAACTCCGAATTGATCTGGAATTGAAACTAGTTCGGCCTAGACTTGTTGTAGTAGTAGTGTTGCTCCCTTTGCCTTGGTTCCTGAGTAGAATAACATCACAAGACTTAGGTAGTAATCCATCCTCAATAGGACAATTATGAATTCCTAGAAATGAAGTTACCCGATAATTTAGTTGACGAGCGCATGCTCTGGTAATTGGTTCTTGCACATCAAGTTGAGGAGTAGCAGCAGTAGGTATGGTTGTATCAGTGGAAGGGACGTCCTCATCATTAGGGCTATGAAGAAGTATGTTAGGATTGAGGTGAGCACCAATTTGACCAGGATGGTTCTACTAGCCGGTGTTAAGAGATTTGCTTGCCAGCCTACTAGCCTGCTCCCTACCTTATCCAGAATGGGATGGAAATCCGTCCTCCTCAATCTTTTGCGATTTAGTGGAAGCCCCAGATATTTATGGGGGAAAGTTGAGCAAATTGCTGGAAAATCTTGGAGGACCTCGTCGAGATCTATATTTTCGTAGATGATTGGCACGACCATACTTTTGTGTAGGTTGGTTTGTAGTCTCGAGACCAATCCAAAGCTTTGAAGAATTGTGGTCATTATTGTGACGTCGCCCTTTGTCGAGGAGATGAAGATTTCCGTGTCATTAGTGTACAAGGATGTCCTGAGTCTGGCGGACCGGCCACCCATGTGCTCTGGGTGACCCAAATCAATTGTCTTCTCTAGAAGTCTATTTATCGGATCGATATGAGGAATAAAGAGGAAAGGGGATAGTGGGTCTCTGTTGGGACCCGAATTTATACATCCGAAACTCTCTGTGTATTTTGAACTAGTCCTAGATCAGTAACTAGCTCACACAGGAAACATCGATGAAATATCATCCATTTATTGATTTAACTAAAAAGATCTCAAAATAGCAAATAGTAATAATAACAGGACCTTATGATCAATGTTTACTTAACTTGCCACGTAGGGCTAAAGAAACAAATAAATTCTTGCAGCGGAATGGAGAAACTTGGAAAGGCCAATCAATATGCCCATAAGCAATCGAGTAGAGAACGCATCCTAATTCGCAAAGTCTTCATAGTACTCCTTCTCGAAGAACTCTTAAGCAGCTTGATACTCTTCAACTGAGCAGCAAAGTTTTTAAGTCATGAGTACATAAAGTACTCAACAAGTCGTAGGGGAACCATATGCAATTAGTATTGATGCTAGGCTTGAACAAAGGATTAGTTGTATGGTTCTTTTGCAGAAAGCAGTATTGACGATAAATACGGTAAATAGATCAAAATGTGTAATTTAAAAGACAATAAATAAAATAAAATAAACATTTTATTTGAAATCAATCAGTGAACTTCCCATTCACTTCCCAACCAAACCACCAAATGAATTCCCTATTCACCAAACAAACATTATATTCATCAAGTGAACTTCCTATTCACACACACATTTTATAAAGAAACTCTACCTCTCGTATGAAATCCTCGAGCACGTCCATAACCGTGGACACAACTGTTTAAATAGTTTTAACTGTGTATACGTTGTACAACTTTACCCAAAAGAGATAAATCAACTCAAAGTGTCTGACCACACTTTCGTAGGTGTACAACTAAGTAATCATCACAAGGCCTTTACAAAGCTCCTTCTTAACCCAATTCCGCCCGCTAAGGTTTCAACACTGAATATCTTTCCGACCAGACAGGACCCCCCCTCTTGCGCCATTGTGAGTATATGTGTATCCCGCAACTCACGCTTCTAAGACAGAACCAAAATTGGGATATTGCTAATTAGTTAGCTAGGTCCATCCCATACTAGACATGTAGTAGTACGATAAGGCCCAGTTCAATGGCGCACGGTTCGCACCCCTTTTACTTCACGATCACTCGCCTGAGCGGAAATCATTTTGTTCAACCAAGACCAATGACATACCTTGTCATGGTACACAAATTTTAACAACAGTGGCTACCTGCCACAATTCTATATCTCATTAAGTCAAATTTAACATTATTATATATGTGATCATGAGCCCATCGTAACTAAGCATGACTAAGTATCTCTACGATACCCATATTGGTGACACAGTTATGTCCAACTAATATAATGACCATCCTATGGTGATAAGTGATTCATGGTATTCAAATGTTCAATGGAGGCATAATGACAAATACGTGATTAACTATTCCCAAAATAGTTGATATAAAGATAGCATACAATTTGATATAAAACATTATAATTGTCAGACCCCCGGGCGTGGAATACCCGAAGACCCTATGTGTATACCGTACTAGTACTATGATCAGTGGCTAGTACACACATTCACAACATTTGGCATTTACATCCATACATTCGCATATAAAAGTAAAGCAAAGGGGTACTTAACTTAAGCTATTACATGTTATTACATCAATGGCCGACTGGCCAAATAAAAGCAAGTATCAACAGAGTAAAAGTAGCAGCGAAAGAAGTAATAAAAGTAGCAAAATCCTAGCGGCATGTCTATCCAATCTCTCAGGCAATCAACAAGAAACAAGGCCTAGATAGACCTGTCACTGAACCCACAGGTTCCGAGTGCGAAGAACGTATTGTCGGGCGTTAGCTCATCTTCGAACTTTGAACAACAATACAAGCAAGATTGAGTACAGTGCGTACTCAACAAGACTTGTAGTGTATTGTAAAATTTATATAAATACAAGGCTGTCAAAGGATGAGGTTCTATTCTACAAGTTATTTTTCTTAAAAACATTTTTATTTGCAATATTCATAAGTAGTACTTGTAACGATATTTGAAAGAGCAGTTAAATAGATACAGGACAGTAAGTAAAGAACTGAATAAATAATAACAACAACTCGTAACCCTTCTCACAAAAGAGATTATGGTATTAACTGCATATTCCACGACAAAGAAAGGGAAATGGGCGGCAATTAAGTTATCGAATTATTTCCTTTGCGTTTATTTGTTATCATTGATAGATGATCCCTGCCCAAGCATGAAAAATGCATGCATGCATGCATGATGCATGACCCAACCACCACCCCACCCGCACCAGCCGGCCCAACGAACTAACCGCCGCGCGCGATCGCTCGCTCGATCGACCAAATTCCGAGCAGGTGCATCGGGCATGGCGCGCCCATGGAGCTGCGCATGTAGGCAGGCGACGGGATCATGTACGCATGCATGCACGCGCGGTGGAGGCTGCTTAGCCTCTAAATAGCTTGACCACAACGTGGCCTCCATCGGCCTCGGGCCCCACGCGAGCCGGAGTACGCGCGCACTGCATGCGTGCGTGCTGCCACTAATCCACTATGCATGCACAAATGTACCGTACGTGTCTGGGGCGGACCTGCTAATATGGCAAGGTCTGGCATCTGCTAGACCTCCTTCCCGTCGCCGACCCCCCCACCCCCGGTATGGTCGCTCCTAGGTGTTCCACTGGTCCAAGCAAAGCACCGGCCGGCGTTGTTGAAGATGAAGATCAGAAGAGAAGAAGAGGCTGAAGAGCAACTGCCTGCCTGGGCGCCTGGGCTGCCATTCGTGATCTCCTCTCCAACGTCGTGGGCTCGCGGCCCACTAGCCAAATCAAAAAATCGCCAAATCCCAGTGCCCTTCACCCAAAATCCCCAAATCCTAGATCCAGTGCCCCTCACCCAAAATCCCCAAATCGGAAAATCGCCAAATCCCGATCCAGCGCGGGGTGGCAATGGCGAGGCGCAGAGGCACCACCAAGCGTATGGCGGCAATGACCCATGAGCCTTGGGCAGCCTGGTCAAGGCCAGGTGGCGCCAAGAATGACGGAGGCGGCGCCGGGCGAGGCCGAGGCGTCGGAGAGCCAAAGAGGAGAGACAGACTGAGCGTCGAGCCGCCGCGCCAGTGCCGGGTTCCACTCGCCTCTAGGCCTCTAGGCGCCCGCCGCCAGCACCGGGTGAGGTGACGCCACGCAGAACGCCGGTGCTCAGCGACCAGGCCTCGGCAAAGCGCCGGCCGTTAGGCGACCAGCCGGCGGGCGACGGCAGCCTCCGCACTCATGACTCTGCTCCTTCCGCCTCCGGCCTCCCTAGTCCCCTCGGACCTGCTGCTGTGGTGAGTGGTCGCCAGTGGTCGGTTTGCACAGGTCCCGGCCAGAGGCATTGAGATTTCAGATTTGAGAATTGAGATTTGAGAGTTGAGACAATGTCAAAAATAAATAGTAAGTGGCTGACTGGTGAATGGTGATTTACGTATCTGTGATTTGTTAATGATATGTGGTATGAATTAGAATATTAGTTGATATGTCATATACTCATATTGATATGAATATTGAATAATGAATTGGTTTTTTAAAATTGAATTGGACAACACATAATCACAGAAAAATATTAAAGAGATTAGAAGTATCTATATTGATATTATTGAAGTATTGAACTGTGCTTGATTTTGAATGATTGTTTTTTTAATTGGTTAGAAATGAATTTGAAGAGATACTTTAGCAATGTTTCTTCCCCAAGTACCGGTGCTAGTGGTACCGCCGCACAAGCACAAGCACAAGGTACTGATGCTGATGTAACAACCGTCGGTGTTGCACAAGAACAAGCAGACGGCGGCGCGATAATGGCACAAACACAAGGTACTGATGCAACAACCGTCGGTGTTGAAGCCGCAACTGCTGCACAAGCACATGAAGCGAGAGCCGAAGCAGCACAACCACAACAAGAAGCCGAAGGTATTAAGGAGTTTAATCCAGATCACATTGTTTTTGATCCGAGACTTCGTATTCCAATTGACGAATTTGATCCAAACATTAGAGATCAAGTTAGAAGGGCTTATTTGTCGAAGGGCCCGACTCAACCAATTGGTCATACTTTTCCTCGCAAACAATATGAAAAGGGGTTTAGGGTTTTTCGTGAAGCATAGTATAAGAAATATGATTGGTTGGAATATAGCGTGGAGAAGGATGCAGCTTTTTGCTTCTATTGCTTTCTTTTTAGACATGATCCCTTGAATGACCAATTTGGTCACGATGTCTTTACAAAAGTAGGGTTCAACACTTGCACTACTACAGGAAGCCTCATCACGCATTTGTTCGAATCGTCATCACGCATTTTTGAACCGTCTATATTTGTTGGTCTGTGATAACAGTATTATCACAGAGCGGTTCAAAACCGCTCGTGATACGCACTATCACGAGCGGTTTTTGTTGAAACCGCTGCAGAAGGCTATTATCACAGACGGTTTCATCAAAACCGCTCGTGAAGGCTATTTTCAAAGACGGTTCTTGTTCAGAACCGTCTGTGATGAGTTTTCACAGACGGTTCTTGTTTAGAACCGTTTGTGATAGCCTTTTCTGGGGCAAGAAAAATCAAAAACGGTTTGCTAAAACTTGGAGGCCGTTTAGAGGCCCTAAACGACCTTTTTGGGGTTTTCACTTTTTGAGACCTCGCGAGGAGAATTTGACCTTGACTTATGGATTTTCGGATTGAGCTTTTCGTTAGCTTTCCAACGAGCCAAAGAACGTCGCAATCGGAGTTCGTATGCAAAAGTTATGATGATTTTACCGAACGGTGCGCGATCTACAATCCATATTTTTGCCCAAACCAAATAACTCGGCATGAACTACACACATCACAAGAGCATCACCCACATCACAAGAGCATCAACTCAAGAATCCACATCACAAAGCAAAGGGGAGTAGAGAGAGTGAGGTCGTGGGAGGCAGGCGACAAGTGGAGGAGGCCGGGCGGCGAGGTCGTGGGAGGCAAGTGACGACGAGGTCGGGCGAGTTGGAGGAGGCCGGCGACAAGCTCGGTGGAGGCCGAGGCGCAAGCCGTGAGGAGGAGAAACGCAGAGGAGGAGATGGAGGTATGAGCTGTGAGGAGGAGAGACCGCAGAGGAGGAGATGGAGGTTATATAAAGCGAGTTTGATGCTTAGCCCATTATGTTCAAATTTTCGTTTCGCCCAACAATCGAGAGCGGTTCTTGTTAAGAACCGCTCGGATACGCCCTATCACAGACGGTTTTTAATAGAACCGCTGTGATCATCCTGACGGTTCTAATTACAAACCGCCTATGATAATTGCGGCGATGGCGGTCGGCGAAGAGTGGCAATGGCGGTCTGGCGAAGGATATCACGAGCGGTTCTTAATTAGAACCGCTCGTGATACCGACACGTTCTCTACTAGAACCGCTCGTGATTGAGATTATCACAGCGGTTTGTGAATAGAACCGCTCGTGATAATTCCTGACGATTCTATTTACAAACCGTTTGTGATATATGACTATCACGAGCGGTTCTAAAAATACCGTCTGTGATAGGCTTCCGCCACCACTACTGGTCGGACATACCCAACACAGACGGTTCCAAAGGAACCGTCTGTGATGGGGCGTCTACTATAGCCTGTTTTGTAGTAGTGTTGGAAGAATGCATACAAATCATTTCCTGATCATATTGGTGGGGCTAATAGTGTCCACAATAAATCAAGGGCATCGTATGAAGATTTTAAGAACCAAAGGTCAAGTTTGTCACATAAGGTTATGTCTCATGCCAAGGAATCTTAAATCAAATATGATATCCATGTGTCTGCATCTTTAGATTGTGCAAGTTATCTCCTAATGCAAGGTCATGCATTTCGTGGACACGATGAATCTTCTTCTTCCTTAAACAAGGGCAACTTCAAAGAGATGATTGATTGGTACAAAGAAAGGAAAGAGGAAGTGAGGCATGCATTTGATGAGCTATGTCCTATGAATGCCCACATGACTTGTCCAAAAATTCAAAGGCAGCTTGTGAAATGTTGTGCCCAGGAGGTCACCAATGTGATAAAGGAAGAGATTGGAGATAGTTTTTTCTCCGTCCTTATCGATGAATCTCGTGATATATCCATCAAAGAGCAAATGGCCGTGATTGTGAGGTTGGTGATTGATTATGTGTTCTATCATTTCTTTTGAAACTTTTCATTGTTCTACTCAACTAATTTTATATTTTGTCATACAGGTTTGTGAACAATAAAGGGAAGGTTATGGAAAGATTTTTGGGGCTCCAACATGTCACAGAGGTAACATCAAGTGCATTGAAGAGTGCATTAGTTGGGATGCTAGCTAGACATGGTTTACTTATTGCTAGACTACGAGGGCAGGGGTATGATGGGGTTTCAAATATGCGAGGTGAATTTAATGGCCTTCAAAGACAGATTCGTGATGAGAACCCATATGCTTTTTATGTTCATCGCTTTGCTCATCAATTACAGTTGGTAATTGTTTCTGTCACAAGTTGTTGTTCGTCTATCTATGATTTCTTCAAGTATGTGACTTTGATTGTGACCACCACTAGTGTATCTTGCAAGAGGAATGATGTATTGCTTGAGAAGCACCGTCAAAATATTTTGGGTAAGCTAGAGAGCGGTGAGATTTTTTCAGGAAGAGGGAAACATCAAGAAATTAGCTTGGCCAGACCTGGAGATACTAGATGGGGCTCTCATTACGCAACCTTACTCCGTATTGAGTCAATGTGGGATGCAGTGATAACTGTGCTAGGCATTGTGCATGAAGATGGGTGTAATCCATCTAAGGCAGTAGGTTTGATGCAAATAATGGAGAGCTTTAACTTCGTGTTCATTTTAAAGATGATGTTGAAAGTGTTTCGCATTACAAATGAGTTATCTCTTGTCTTGCAAAGGAAGGATCAAAACATTGTTCAGGCCATGTCATTGCTTGTTGATGTGAAAGCACGTTTGATCAACTTGAGGATAGGTGGTTGGGAGCCATTATTTGCAGAAGTCAAAATATTTTGTGATGCAAATAATATTCAGGTACCAAATATGGATGAAGCAATACTAAGATGGGGCCGATCAAGGCGAGATGGGATCACAATAACTCAAGACCATCATTATCGTGTTGATACTTTCATTGCAGCTATTGATGCTATTGCCACAGAGATGGATCATCGCTTCAATGAGGTATCTTCGGAGTTACTTGTATGCTTTTTTTTTGTCTTGATCCAAGAGATTCTTTCTCTAAGTTTGATGTGGATAAGATTGCTCGACTTACGGAGATATATAATAATGATTTCTCCATTGCTGATCGTGCGACTATAAGAGATCAACTTGAAACATTCATTCTTCATGTGCGAAGAATTGATGATTTTATTGTTTGTCATGATCTTGAAAGTTTGGCCATAAAGATGGTTGAAAATGAAAGGCATATTGTATTTCCATTGGTCTACCGCCTCATTGAGTTAGCATTGCTGCTACCGGTGGCAACATCATCGATTGAAAGAGTCTTCTCGGCTATGAATATTATCAAGACTGATTTGCGCAATAAGATATCCGATGATTGGCTTAATGACTTGATGGTATGCTACATCGAGCGAGAGATATTTAAAGGACTTGATCATGATAAAATTAAGAAACGGTTTCAAGCCATGAAATCTCGGAGAATGAAATTGCCTTGTTCTCCTAATCGTAATTAGTGCTTTAGGGGTATGTCTTTTGACTTCTCTTTTTTCTGCATCTTTTATAATTTATGATCAATTAATCGTGACATTACTAATCTATTTATTTTTGACAGATTACTTCTTCTATGTACTATCTTTATTCAAATTATTATGTTCGATAACTTGGTGGCAAGTTGTTAATTAAGCTTCATTAGTGAGGTATTTCTCGATGTCCTACATTTATCTTCAGTCGTTGATACCGTTTAATGTCATATATCATTTTGGTGTGATTGCAATATAGTTCACATATGAGTTCTTTTGATTTGGATAATACATTTTAGTCCGTATTTCCAACTCTACGTCTTCGCTATACCTAAAATTATATCCTAGGTACGCCACTGGTACGTGCTAGTACTACTCGTGTAGGGTGGGTGTAAAGATGAGCCATGTTATCTGTTCGGAGACTCGGGCAAACTTTTCCAAATTGAAGATGGATAAATAGGCTGTTGTAAAAAGGATTAGTAAACTAACACTTGTGCAAATAGCGAAGCTAATTAAGATTTGTTCACACTCTAAATTACACGCTAGCCATGAGTATATATTTACGAAAGAGCAGGGGAGTGGTCTTGACCTCATATAGACGTTAGATTTGTGCCTCTCTAAATGAGAAATGCTATACATACTATACTATTTGTGTTACGATACCAGTACGACTTGAGGAGTACCGGAGGAGTGGGTCCACCTGGTGTGTGTGCCCTCCCCCCCCCCCCCACGTTAGTCGTACGAGGGAAAGAAAATGTGATGGGGGAGGGCCTCAAACCCGTTGATCCGGTTTGATACAAGGGATGACAATTGTGTCTAATTGCCCGTATACCCGCGGGCGAATACCCTAATGGAGACGGGTATGGGCGTCTTTCTTTGCCCACAGGTATAAAAACGGGCACAATTTCTTACCCATCGGGTAAATGGGCGTGGACATGGGTAAGCTCCACCCGTGCCCGCTTCACCCGATTACCTGCCATCTACACTGACAGGTGGGATCCTCACTGAGTAAAAACTAAAACCCTAGCCTCGCTTCCCACAATCCCACTTCCAACTGCCAGACCTCCTCCTGGGCTCCCAAATCCCACTCCTCCCATCGCTCTTCCTCTTCCTCCCACTAGATCTCCTCCTGGGCTCCCTTCCCGGCCAACCGCGCCTCCCGGCCGCCGCCCTCCTCCTGATCCACCTCCTCCTCCCGGTCCACCGCCTCCTCGGCCGCCCTCCTCCCGCCACCGCTTTCTCCCGGTTCACGCGTCCTCCTCCCGGCCGTCCTCCTCCCGGTCCCACCTCCTCCTCGCCTCGCCTCCTCCCTTCGCAATCTTGATCGTCGGCTTGGCCGCGCTGGCTGGGACGCTGGGGCGGCCGGGTGTCCGAGCTTACGTGTCTGGGCTTGCGTGGCACGCAGACGGCGGTGGCCGGCGCCACCGTCGCAACGAGGAGGACTGGAGGAGGAGGAGGAGGCAGGCAAGGAGCGGTGGCCTCATGGCGTGCGAAGCGAAGGGAAGGGAAATGGAGATTATAATTAGCTAGCAGTGGGTTAATAGAGGGGTGGTTAATTGTTAATTATTTATTGTTGCTTTTTTATTTATTTGAATGGGGGATTGGCTAGCTGCGTTTTTCTCGGAAAAAATGGGGGCAATGGTGGACAGTGGCAAGTAAGTTATGTGTGATGAGTATACTTGTGGGCGATGGGTACCCGCTGGTGATGGGTACCTACGGGCGGTAGTGCACTGTTTGCGGGTAAATGGGCATGCCCGTGGGCGACGGGCATGGGCAAGGTTATTCGCCCGTCGTCCTTCGCGGGTATACCCGTGGGGAAAAATTAAGGTCACGGATATGGGTATGAGCGAGCACTATCCGTACCCGCCGCGCCCGATTGCCACCTCTATCATACAATGGCTGATCCTTCCCGTACGAGGGTCGTAACAAAAATGTGGTGTGTATAACAGTTATGTCTCTGAATTATGGTGTTTTTCAACTATCCCTATATGAGTGGTGGTTAAACCCAATACCATACACCCGTACATTCCTTATCAATATATAAATTTTTTACCGTACCCTTGAAAAAGCAATTACCACGTAAAATGTATACAGTTACTCTTCTTAATTATACTCTATTGTTGCTAATTTTTTTGCTTCCGCATCTGTCTCTCAAGCCTTTATGTGCGTAAAAGATGATCTGTAGATGAGATTATTTGTAATCGCGACACATGTCGGACGCATTTACCCGGAACAGCTATGCCCAACCGATCAGAGGTACGTTAGGCCGTTAGCCCCGATGGATCGATATCTCGATCCCATTATTACGAATTGCCGGGGGAGAGGCCGGTAGACAAGGACGCGACCAATTAACACGTGAGGGAGTTAAGGCGCATATGCGTGTGTCCGAGATATCTGTGCCCGCGCGATGTGACGCCGGCGTACGCGCCGTGTAGCGTCACCCGCCGCGGAGCCCACTCCGGCCCGCGCGCGGCACGCCCTGCCCCTCACATGGCCCTCCTCCCGATCCCCTCCTTGCCCCGACCGCCCGCCCGCCACGGCCCACTGCACATCTCGGGGTCGATCGATCGAACTCGAGCGGATCACACCCCGCGCGCGCGTCGTGGCCGCCACGGCCGCGTCCGAATCCCACTTCGGCACGCGCGCGCGCCGAGCCGAAACGATCCGAACCGCGCATCCGGCCGGGCTCGATCGGCGGGTTGACCCGGCCTCCCGTGCCGCACGACAAGCGCTGTGGCGAGACGTGACGGCCCTCCTGCCGCGTGCGGCACGATCGACGGCATGCATGGCCACATGCACACGCGTACGCGGTCGACGGGCCTGGCGGCCGCGGGAGGTTCGCCTTACGACTGAAAGGAAACGAAATCATTAACTGCGCGCGCGCGGCTGGTACGAGCCCACGAGCCGTCACGTGGACGTATGTGTACGTTGTCCGGATCCGAGAGCGAGCGAATACATGTACGTACGCGTCAGGACACCTGGCGACGCCGCGGAGGCTCCGACATCGGACGCGCGAGATTTGCGGTCGTGGCGGGTAAATGCGGCCAAAGAACGGGGATTGGTACGCTAATGATGGGCCCGTATATCAGTTGCGCCTCTCGGTTCTCCGTTCGCGATGTGGTATTAAGGCCGCGTAAGCCACCACTGTTAGGCATACGTTTATACTATGCGTGCTTAATTAACAATCACAATATATACTAGATAAGACAAGGGGATATAGGTCTAGGTGAGTTGTTGTTCCGGCAGCGGGCATGGGGGACAGGGCATCTTATGGGTCTGGTACTCGGGTTTTTCTGTGATGGGGACGTGTCGTATTTAAAGATTATTTTCTGACGATTAGAGCTACCTAAGTGGAGCTAAGATCGCAGCCGTTGGATTGTAAATGAAAGGACGATACCAGCTGAACTCCACAAATTTTCTGAACATTTTGCGTTGCTACGCAAAACGTATTGGTTGTGAGTTGGTGATAATTTTGCTACGGAGTACATATGTGAATAGCATTTTCTGATCATTTTGCTACGTAATTGAACCGATAATACAAATCGACCGGTAGGGTTGGGCACGTGGCAAGTGGAGGGGAGGTTGGTATGTGGCCGTAGCTCATAACTAGGTGGGTCCATGGGCATCCACAGTGAGGAGCTGGAGAGGGACATGTGGGCCCAACCCCCCATTTTTCTTTGTGGATGTGTTGTCTGCAGCTCGGTCGATCGCTAACTCTCTTTACCACTGTCTTGCATCCATCATCGTCTTATATCTTCCTCTTCCCGGCTCTAGCTAACCAGCTCCCTATAAAGACCCCCTCTCACTTTCTGCTTCCCATCACACTTCAGCTAGCTAGCTCTCCACTGTATCATATACACAGCGTCGATCGATCGATCGATCTTTTCTTCTCACCGGCCGGCTCAGCTAGCCTCTCCCTCTTCGCTGCATTATTCTCCGACGATGTCGAGCCGGAGGTCGCGCGCTTCCATCTCGGAGGAGGAGATCAACGAGCTCATCTCCAAGCTCCAGTCCCTGCTCCCCAGCGCGCGCCGCCGCGGCAGCAGCCAGGTACGTACCCACGTAGTTTCACTTGCAGCACACACACGGACTGACACTGCTGGCAGCCTGGCACACTGCACATGCGTATATACCATGCTCTTGCATGTACATACGTACGTAGTTAGGTACCTAGCCTCAGAGTCAAAGCGTAATGTGCTATGAATGGCGTCAATGCAGGCGTCGACGACGAAGCTGCTCAAGGAGACGTGCAGCCACATCAAGAGCCTGCACCGGGAGGTCGACGACCTCAGCGGCCGCCTCTCTGACCTCATGGCCACCATGGACCACAACAGCCCCGGCGCCGAGATCATCCGCAGCCTCCTCCGCTAGCTGCTGCTCAGGATGACAGGATCACGGCCTCCTCCAAAGCTAGCTCCTCACTGGCAGCACTCAGCACAGCTCGTGCCTACATATATATACATACACTTGATGTTCATCGATCTCTGCATGCCTAGATCTGATCTACCTAGCTCTCAATGTAATACATATGGAGATCGATACCTAAGGCTAGTTTAATTGGTACTTAATTTACTTTGGTAGGGCATTAGCTAGGACCGCCTAATTAAGTTTGTAGATGCTTCATTAGCTCACCCTGATCATCTCCTCGCCTGTGGTTTCTTCCCAGTTCCCATCTCTCTGTCTTGTTCATTTCTTTTTTGTTATTTTTCTGTCTTTTTCTGTAAACTTATTTGCGGTTTGGATCGAGTTGTTTCCTCTACAGACAACCGACCGACCGCTAGCTACCCATCGAGAGGTACTGCTCATATACTACGTACCATCCATGCATGTACTGTTGTTGCAGCTTGATTGATTAATCTAATCTGATTATCGCTACGCGCGTGCCATGAAATCTAAGTACATTTTATACACGTGACTACTGATTATTACTCAAGACAGTAACATACAAAAGATTTAAAAACAATTCTACAGTATATATTGAACCCCCATGATTCCACGAACACAGGGCTCTCACAAGTCACAGCATCCCGCAATCCTTAGGGGTTGAACCTAACTAAGTTGGTGGGAGGTGTGAGGTACACCCCCACCAGATGCTCTTGAATTTGTGTCTTTCTTCTTCTTAATGAAAAGATACCTAGCTACTCTTGTGTATTCTCGTTTTTTAACATGCAACAATCCCATTGTACTCTCTTCAGTTCACAAAAACAAGTCATTTTAGAATGCATGCAGTCAAACTTCGAAAACTTTGACTATTAGTATTTTAAAAATATTTAGATTAGATACATGAAGATCATATGTGTAGATTCGTATCGAAAAGTACTTTCACGATATTATAAATTTATTGGGTTTTATGAATATATTATAATAGTAATTAGTGGTTAAAATTGTATTTTAATGACCATATCGATATCCAAATAACTTATTTTTGTAAACCAGGCGGAGTACCAAGGAACATCAGACATCTCAGCCCCTTATCCTCGTGGGAGGACGTACAGCACGTCCCCGTAGAAATTCTTTCATCAGAAGATGCCTCTCTTTCGTGGACGCTTCTGTTCTTGATCTTATTTCCCTCCGTACGGAGGATGAAACCACCAGACGGTTGTTTAGGCGGAAATGGGAGGAGGAATTGACCGACCGGAGCAGTGCACCAGTCGGCTACTTGCATCTGCGTGCATGGGATGCCATGCCCATGCGCCCATGGCCCCACTCGTAGTGTGCCGCGTTAGCAGTAGTACAAGTACGGGCGCGGCGGGTATCGCGACAGTTTCCCCTGTGCGCATGTGTGGTCGCCTGCGCCTGTCTTTTCTTTCGGATGAAAGAAAGGAATGGATCGGGGGAAAGGCTCCTCGCAACGACTGCCTTTTCATCGGTTGTTAGTCGTGCGTGGACTCTACTGCCTCCTCTCCTAGCCCTGCACGTAAGAGGAGAGCGAGCGCGCGTGTTACCATCAGCTTACAACGGTACGGCCGGGCTGGGCTGCCATGCCGTGGTGTAAATATGTAATGGTGTGTATTCTAGTCTCTTTTTTTTTGACTTTTCACGGTCTTACGGTTTTGGGTTGTGTGGTAATTAGGGGGAGAATGACACACTGCTACGAAGGGAAGCTGCTGAGCTGGTTGAAAGGCTCGTACTCGCTGCCCTTTGCCGTAGAGCACCTGCGGTGCCAAAGTTATTGATGGCGTAAATACGTACGTGCGAGTTCAAATTGTCTATGGGAAAAAAAAATCCCAGACAACAGTTGAGATTATCTCATTCGAGTCAGAAACCTGCAATTCCACGGCTTCTGCGAGTGAAATTTTTTTTTATTAATTAACCTATTTTGAAATTTATTGTAAAGTTAACCTCTGACGTACTTTATTTCCAATTCTGACCTCTTTGATCACGCCACCATCCGTGGCGTGACAAAATAATACTGTCACGCCAGCCCATTTCTTATCAAACTCTTATCACGCCACTTTCAGTGGCGTGACAGTATTATTTGGTCACGCCACAACCAGTGGCGTGACAAAAAATGCTATTCTATGGACTTATCCTAGGGCGTGACAATGTTGTTTTATCACGCCACCACCCGTAGCATGACCAAAGAGGTCAGAATTGGAAATAAAGTGCGTCAGGGGTTAACTTTAAAATAAAATTCAAAAAAAAAGTTAATTAATAAAAAAAATTTCTCTGCGAGTACAGGTTTGCATTGTCAATCCGCTAACAAGTTGCAGAGCTTTGTTTTCCAGCTATCCGTAGCGCCCGTATAGTAACACAGAACTTGAACGAATATTGAGGTCTTTTTTGGATGAGCTCCAAAATCAGCGCCTGCTAGGTCGAAATCGCACCATTAGGAAATTATCTGAACAAAGCCTGACAACAAATTTTGAATATCTGATGGTCATTTTGAAATGTTAATTTATCTGTTTCATCTATAGTTTATTGTATGGCTGTGATCACATCGTTGTTGAAATTGTGCGGGTTAGCTACTGATCATGGGACTGATCCAGAATGCACAGTGGGTCCTAGGGGTTGCTTACCCGGGGCATGACAGATGACACGCTTTCTTTTCCACTTGTCTTTGCTCTTTCTTTTCACCCTCTTTTAAGACTAGCTCTCTTTCGTCGTTTGTTATGGCGGGCTGCCTGGAATTACTATCGCAAACGGAGCGGATAATTTTCGACCGGCCGACCTAGGATTTGTGAAGCAAATACGAAAGAGATAAATGTGTATTTGGTATTATTTGTATTCGACTCCGAGAAAAAAATACGGAATTAGTGATATCCGTATGTCATGTGGTACGAGGAAAGGCTGTTGTGACTTCACTTAGGAACATGATACAGACATGGGGATATTAAGTGTTTTTTCTTCGACATCTCAATGATTAGTCTCTCCGTATTCGTTCTGATTGTACTCCTACTGTCCAATATCATGTGTAGGGGTGCAAAAGAAACATATATTTTTTGTCTGACCGACCGACTGAAGGCTCACGAAACGAATATAGGATAAAGAAATAAGTATCCAATACTATCTGTATTCGACTTCAACTCTAACACCGGAAAAAATACAAAATGTAATATAGGATAAATGATATGCATCCGTATCCCGTAGATTGCACCGTACTTACCCCCGGTGAAATTAGCGACCAACCACCCCGCCGCTCGTGGTGTGAGATTCGTTCAACGAGCCACTATGGAAGCTTCCAGGCTTCTAATGGTTTCCGTGGCCCACTCCGAACCGGCTCCAGAGTCTAGAAGGACCCGGTTTTGTGGGCTGCGATTGGGCGGCCTGAATACGACGATGCAGCCCGGCCTATTGAATAAAAGTGTATTACTTGCTGGGCTGCAGTTATTCCCTTGAAGAGTCTGCCCGTTTTGATCATTCTTTCTAGATTACAATGTAGACGGGGCACGCGTAGACTCCACACGCTAGTGCGCGCTCTAGCACATGCATAGACTTGCGGGATAAATCTGCGACATCTCATAGCATGAACACACTCTTTTCTAAACGAGGTGTTCTCACGTGTGTACCAAGATGGACACGGACATCTGTGGAATCGTACTCGCACAACTCCGGTACCAAAGACAAGTAGTCTCCGTTCAGTTTCGATCGATCGAAACGAACACTTTGCGCATGCTTCTCGTGGCGATCCTGATAATCAACTCCCTTCGCATGCTTCTCTTTGCGCATGTTGTATTGGAATTCGTGCGGTCAAATTTTTAGAAATTTGGCTATTGATATTTTTTAAAATATTTAATTTAGATAGATTTGTCTTGGAAAGTACTTCCATAATATTACAATTTTATTATATTTTATAAATATATTATAATACAAATTAGTAATCACAGTGAAGTTTTGGGACGTGTTAATGTCCAAAACAATATGTTTTTTTAGTAGCTAGCGATCTATATGTTCGATTACCGCGTTGTTCTGCGCGTAGCATTCAACACACATTCACGATACTGTGCAGACTGGAGAGGCAGGCGCCGTGCAGGCCGGGCTGGGCAGCGCGGGCCAGGACCGGGCTATCAAGACAGGCATGCAGAGGCACAGGTCTTGCGCGCACTGTACAAACAACACGTGCTATGCTATCGAGGGCCGCTAGCTAATTAACGCTTCTGTTCATCAACTGCAGGTTTGCTACTCCGGTTCCCATCCGTATATATCCTTCATCTTTCCTTTGGGTGCAACTAACGCTCCGACTTCGTATGCTCCGGCATAACAAAATTTTTCAACGATCGCAACAAAAACAATAATAGTGACAACTAAGTGATAGCTGACGCAGGGTTCCAATCAAGGGATCTCAAAAATTGTCAATCAAAACAACAAAAAAGAAAGAACCATTGACCTATTGCAACATCTCAGACGCAACACGGGTTTGGAAAAAAGTTGATAAAACATTTGAGAAAACACATTGCAACAAAACGAAACACTTTATACAACAAATTTTAGAAAGGTCGAATTGCAAAAAAAAAAAACACTTTACACAATATTTTCATAAACGAGTTGCAATACATTAAAGAGAATCATACAACAACCTGCTTCGGTGATCGCGGACACAGTTTGGAAAAAAAAAGTTGATGAAACATTTAAGAAAACACATTGCGACAAAACGAAACACTTTATGCAACAAATTTCAGAAAAGGTCGAATTGCAACAAAAAAAATACTTTATGCATCATTTTCATAAAGGGCTACAACACATTAAAGAGAAACCTGCAACAACCTGCTTCCGCAGTTGTGGGAGTCAGCCACCATGGAGCCATCAACTTGCGGATGCTCTGGCGCCGCCGCAGCGGAGGAGGCCGAGGAGGGCGCAGGGCAGCGGGGGCGCGACAGAGGCTGTCGGCGCACGGGGAGCCTAGGGCTGTGGCAACCTCGAGTTGCGGCGGCGGATCTTCGAGTAGGCGAGCACTCCACTTCCACCTCCACCTCCACGCAGCGGATTGGATTCGGTTTTGGTTTCTCGTCGCGAGCAGAGACGAGTTGGGATTTATGCGCGTAGCCTTGTGCTTCACTTTGCTTTACAGTATTTGCTCGCCTCGCTACAGTGGATCGGGGAGAGGAAAAGCGGTATGGAGACGGGGGAGAGCAAGGATAATAAGAAACTAGTGGTAATTTTGACCAAAAAATTAAGCGGCTTGAGGAGTGGACGAACCGTCCGATGCACCCAACGGTATCCATTACCCTTTTCTTTTGTTTTACCTGCTCCTTCATTCTGACGTTCTTGCTTCACCGTAATCAGGTAATAGTTTTTTCTTTGATGTGTCACATTCAACGTACAAATACGTGCGTACTATATATGTCGATGGCCTGGGCCGCAGCGCATTGGCCTGGCCCGTCCTGGTCAGTCAGTCCACGCAAATATGACCCGGCCGGCGGCCGAGAAAAGCGCGCACGGGCGCGCGTCTGCGCTAGCAAATCCCCTGCTGTTGGAGGAAGTTTTCCGCCGTGCGCGCGGCGCGGTGGTGATCGGCACGGCGGCCAAGACTGAGACAGCGGCGCGGCATCCGCAGCGCGCGGGGATGTCTAGGTAGCGAGGCAAGGGATAGCGTGGTGGGGGATTGGGATATGGCCGATGACTCACTCTCCCCGCAGCATGGATCATGCAGAGTCGCGTCCTTTTCCTTGATGGTGATAACGAAACTACAATTAAGCGTTGGTGCAACACATTGGTCGCGACCGGAGACGTCTTCGGAAGTTCGGAGACGGTAGTACTTCAGCTTAGCTCCGGGAACAGACCAAGGTAGTGTGTACTTGCAGTGTGGTTCGCGTACTACCAGCTCTAAACATGCCGGCCGGTTTGAGATTGTTGTAGAGCGTTTAGCATATGATTCAGCACTAAAAGCTACCATTTGAGCTTACTGCTGTAAAGCCAAGTTGTCAGATTGATTGGTGTGGCATGCGGTACACGGGTACGTTCAACGTCCGTATCTACGCAGAAGAGGACTCGGGCGGGCAGGCTGTTGGTTGGAATAAAGTACCGTCTGACCGTACGCGGGTGCTGGACCCGGACTGGACCCGGGGCCAGGATTTTGACCGGAGCCATGTGGCCCACATGGCGGGGGCGTTCGACGTCAGTCGAGGCTCCAGGGCAATTCATTGCCTTGGATCCAGCAGGTTGATTCGTCCTGTCTGGATGACGTGGCACTGCATGTCCAATTCGGCCTAAGTTTCAGTCTACCACGATGGTCACACCCTAAGTTTCAGTGGTACTGGACCTATCGGTGCTCAGAGAGTACTCCCTCCCCGGTTTCCTGCCACCAGCTAGTCACCGGTCTCGATCCATATAAGACTGCAGTCATATAGGAGTAACACATTGTAAATGTGTGAAAAATCAATTTATACAAAAAAAAGAACAAAGTTCCGGTTTACATCCAAAAACTTTGATAGCGTGTCTTATTAAACCCTTACCCTTCAACAACAAAGCTAAAATTTGGTGTCCTAACCCCTAACATCATAATATTGGAGTACACAAACCTCTAGACTTGTTTTTGACTAGGCGGTTTTCCAAAAAATAACACCCATATTTTAAGATCTTTTAGAATCTTTAAAAATGAAAATAATAATTTGGAATTTATCGATTTAATTTAAAGCTTAAATTGAATTTATGAAGGACAAACATTTTAAATGACTAAAATATACTTCAAAAAAATCAAAACTATTTTATTTGAACTATTCAGGTTCTAAAGTATTTTATAAAATTTCCTTAAAATTTTCGGATTTAGTTTATTTTCTGGATTTTCTTTATTCCCTTTAATTTCCTTTTTCTCTCTCCTCTCCTTTCTTCTTTCCTTCCTCCCGTTGTTGTTCTTCTTCCTGGGCGCCATTTCTTCCCGTTGCAGCCCATCCCCTAGCGCCCCGTCTCCTCCACTTGACCATACTGCCCATGTGGCCGCCCATCTCGCGCCCCATGCCCTGCCGCCCATCCCCTGTCCCTTCCCCAGCCATCTCCCATCCCCTACGCACGCATGCACGAGCCGACCATGCCTCGCGCCACTCGACCACCCAGCCCCCATACTTCTCTGCCCCTCTTTCCCCCTTTAAAGGCGCAGCAGCTCCCCCTTTCCTCCTCCCCCTCTCCTTCTTTTTCCCTGCGCAGAAGCAACCCGAGCCACCCCCTTCCTCTTTCTTCCCTGCCGCCGGCCACGTCGCCCCATCGCCGAACTCCATCTCCAGTCACCCTCTTTCCCCCTTTCCGCGTCATCTCGCGTCCTAGGGTGCCCTCCTCTTTTCCCCCCATTTGCCCTGGCCGATTTCTCGCCGTAGAGCCGCGCCGCCATAAGCTCCCTCCCGCCGGCCATGGCCGCTGTTGCGCCACTTCCTTGGGCCTTCCCTTGCTTCCCCGAGCTCGCCTACAGCTTCTCCACACCCGGCCGGTACTCGTGACATATGCATTTGCTTGCACGAAAAATCAGAAAAACATATTCAATTATATTATTTCCTTTTCTCTATTTCTATCATTTCATGTGATTTTTGAACTTCCAGATGTCTGTTCTCCTTCATACGAAGTCCAATTCCGCCGATTCTCGTTCCTAAATTCATCTAAAGGGGGTATCTTTCTTTTGGTACTAATTTTATTATTTTCGAATTTTATTTGTATTTGTTATATTTATTTGGCTCGTTTCGCGTATAGATTACGACGACTTCAGAGAACTAGATTTCAACACTTCTCTGCATTTCAACGCCGTTTGAGAACAACAACTAAATAAGCAACGCAAGTTACATCCTTTAATCATATTTGAATCCCAGTATTTTAAATTATTTAAATTCCATTTTAAATTATTATTATTACATGCTTATTTAAATTCAAGTAATTTAAATTCCTATTTTAAGCTTTATAGTTATTCCCAATTCCATTGTATGGCCATTTATTTCCAAGATATACAATACGGAGAATCTTTCCAAATGTGATATATTTAGGGGTTAGAAATTGAAAGGATTGGATTATAAGAATACATTGCTGTTGGAGGTTTGGTTAGGGGATTATCTTATTGTTGGATTATAGCAATATACGATGTATGGATATTGAATTGTAGGAATACATGATTCTTGGATATTGATTTTATAACTATACAATTGTTGATTGTTGGATTATATGTTTGAACAATTGAATAATAGTTGGAGATTGAATCGTAGAAATGCAATATTAATGGATGTGGATTATAAAAATAAATGATTGATGGATGTTGGATTTTAGGAATAAATCTTGATTGGATTATAGAAATATATCTTGGTTGGGTTATACAGGTATATTTTGCTGGAATATTAGAATATATCATGGTTGATATCGGATTGTTGATATCGGATTATAGAAATGTATCCTGGAAGGATTATAAAAATATATCTTGGTTGGATTATGGAAGTCTATCTTTAATGGATTATAGAAATAGATTATTGATGAATATCAGATTGATGAATGATGGATTATAGAAATAGGTAGTTATTGGAATAAGTCCAGTTTACTCCCTCAAACTATCAAAAAAGTCTGGTTTACCCACTACTACAAACATGCTAATACTGGATGTCTGATCACAGATGGTTCATCGAAACTGTTTGTATTAAACACAATCTCAGACGGTTTTTGTTTACCGACCGTCTGTGTTATTTTTTGCGCTAAAAACCGTTTGTGAAGAGGTCATATCACAGACGGGTAATGTTTAAAACCATCTGTGAAGTATTATAGATGGTTCTGACCAAAAACCGTCTGTGATATTACCCAATATCACAGACGGTTTTTTGAGAACCATCTGTGATACTTCACAGAAGGTTTTAAACATTAACCGTCTGTGGTATTACTGCATATCACAGACGATTTTTGTTGAAAATCGTCCGTGATAATTATGTATTACAAACGGTCCAGTGTACGTATATAGCTCCCCAACAGAGTCTTCTTGATCTCCATCTCTAGCACTACGTACGGTAATCGCAGCAGATCTCCAAGCCTAGTCTATCACCACTTCGTGCCCGATTTGAGTATCGCCTCACCTCACTAAGCCCGCTCGTGTGGTCCATTTCAACTATTGTCGCCAAGGAGCTTGCCGTCGTCGCCTCTGTTCACCGATCGCTGACCAACCACCTTGGACCTTCCCCGACTTCATTGACACCTTCCTTGTGATCGAGGTGAGCTACTGGAGCATAAGCATTCTTTAATTTGAGTAGTTTCAGGAGTTTACGACTGAAGCGCTAGTGAAACCCATGGTGCTGCCACGGGACATCACTGTCGGTTCGCCTTAGGCGACCTTAGGGCCCTGAGCCACGGCTAAGCCCAATTTGAGCTTCAAATCCTATTGTTTTTAATCATTTAGTTAATAAACTAACGAGTCTATGACATGTGGGACCGCCATAGATTTTATAAATAAAATTATGAAATAAAAAATGAGTCACTGACAAGTAGGGCCCACATGTAAGTTAATAAAATCAAGAAAAATGTAAAAATAATAAAAAAGCTACCTTTAGTTCAGAGAAAAATACGCTTTCTCTATTGGAAAGCGTAATTAAGCCTCAGAAAATACGCTTTCGAAGTCACCCTTTTATTTATTTCCAAGGTTTTCAAAACGAACCGTGTGATGGACCGAAGCTGGATGTACGCTGAGAACCGTGTGAGTGAAGAGTACATTAATGGCGTGTGTGCTTTTACAAGAACTGTCGAGGAGGATATGTTGAATAAGGGGGCGGAATATATGTACTGTCCATGCATTAACTGCGAGAATCTGAAGATGTTTAAGAACCAAGCGCAGATCGAAGCACACTTGATTCGAAGGGTTTATACACGTTGGACCAGTCACGGTGAAGAGCATATTATACAGGAAGTCAACGATATGCCGCCGGATGATGTCGATTGTGGTTCCGATTCGGATAGGTTGCATGATGACAATCTAAATAAGATGCTTCGTGATGTAGAAGGGAACTGTGATGAGAGGGAGTATGTTCAATTCTAGGGCTTGATGGAGGACTCGGAGAAACCTTTGTTCTCAGGCTACAAGCTGGAATACACAAGGTTATCATCCGTGCTTGAATTACTGAAATTGAAGGCAAGCAACAGTTGGTCCGACAAGAGTTTCACGGGGCTGTTAGGTCGCTTAGCGGACATGCTTCCAGAGCGAAACGAGTTGCCCAAAACCACCTACAAAGCCAAGAAGGTTTTTTGTCCGTTGGGAATGGAAGTAGAAAGAATACATGCATGTTCGAATGACTATATCCTCTACCGTAACGAGTATACAAACATGCATGTATGTCCGGTGTGCAACGCATCCCGATAAAAGTGTAAGAATCAATCAGATGATGACGAGGGAATCGAGGTGAAGAAAGGACCTCCTGCTAAGGTGGCGTGGTATCTTCCTGTAATTCCCCATTTGAAGCGATTTTTTGCGAACACAAAGAATGCAAAACTGCTGCATTGGCACTCAGAGGAGCATAAGAATGACAAAAAGCTAAGACACCTTGCTGATTCCGCCCAGTGGAGAAACATCGATAGCAGGTTTGCAGACTTCGGTGCGGAACCGAGGAATATAAGGTTTGGATTGAGTACAGATGGAATGAATCCTTTCGGTAACATGAGCAGCCGACATAGCACTTGGTCCATGACGCTCTGTATCTACAACCTTCCTCCTTGGTTGTGTACGAAGCGGAAGTATATTTTGCTATCGATACTTATCGAAGGGCCGAAGCAACCTGGGAATGATATTGATGTGTACCTAGCACCATTGATAGAAGATCTAAAAATACTGTGGATTGAAGGGGTACAGGTATGGGATGCGTACAAACGAGAGAACTTCATTTCACGTTCCTTGTTGTTCTGCACCATAAATGATTATCCTGTCCTTACTAATCTGTCAGGCCAGAGTACAAAAGGGGACAAAGCCTGTACTCACTGCTTAGATGATACCGAGAGTGTGTGGCTGAATCACTCGCGTAAAACCATGTACATGCGTCATCGTAGGTTCCTTCGGAGGGCTCACCCATACCACAGGATGAAGAAACAATTCAACGGAGAGAAGGAGGACAGTTCAGCTCCAAGGCATTTAAGCGGAAAAGAGGTCTATGATATGGTTAAAGATTTAGATGTTGTGCTCGGAAAGGGACGTAAATCGAGGACCCGTAAGAAGAACATGTGGAAGAAGAGATCAATATTTTGGGACTTATCTTATTGGGAGCACCTAGAAGTTCACCACTGCATCGACGTCATGCATGTAGAGAAGAATGTAAGTGACAGCTTGATTGGTCTCTTACTGAACATTCGTGACAAAACAAAGGATGGTGCAATGCTAAAAGCATCTAGGCCCCTAAAAATTATTTTGGTAATTAATGATAATATGTGAATATGGGATTAATGTGTTTATTGAGTATTTACAAGGTTAAGTCCCATTGGTGAGCTTGATGACGTAAAGATGCATGCTAAAGGATACATGAAGATCTACATGGCTTAAAGACAAGGTACAAGTAGTCTAGGATCCTTTTTATTTTTACCGGTCTTAGGAGAATTGGTTGGAAGACCGGATTACAGGTTAAATGCTGTACTATTAAGAGGGATCGTGGCTAGTAGCTTGATAGCAAGTTGTTGTGCCATATGGATCAATTTAGGATCATGCATCCATTTGGATTTGAATTTGAAAGCTCAAAATGCATTTGTCAGAAATCGGTCGTACCGAAGTTAAACTAGTGGTTGTACCGCTTGGTGCGGTATGACCGCACTTTACTTGGCGGTACTACCAAATTTTGAATGCTTCTGCCAACTGAGCGCTAATGCGGTACGACCGGATTTTTGAGCGGTACTACCGCATTACGGTCGTTCCGATTTCTAGTTGGCGGTTTGATAAAACCAGAACCGATGCATTTTGGCACGGAGCTCTCACTGATAATCGGTTGTACCGCATTTGAGAAACGATTGTACCGCGACGCGGTTGAACCGATTTTTATAAGGCGGTACGTGTTTTACAGAGAGCATGTCATTTCGGTAGTTTTGGAAACCCTACAATCGGTTGTACCGCTCCTTTGTGCGGTATGACCGGGCGATGTGGTTGTACCGCGTTTTGGTTGGCAGTCGTAACGCGCTGAATTTTCAACGGTTATATCAGAAGTATTAAATGCCTCTGTTCTAGCCATTACTATGCTCTGACATTGGATGCGGTCGTACCGCACCCTAGATGGCGGTCATACCGTATTTCGCTGAAAGTTGGGGTTTTCCTCCCCAACGGTGATAATTGTTGATGGGGGTTATAAATACCCCTCTAACTGCTCAAGGACTGGTCGCTATTGTTCATTTAACATATCTAGAGCCTTGAGCATTCACTCAACACCAAAATTCCCTTGAGCATTCATTGTGAGGTGGTTGAGTCCATTCAAGTGCATCCATTCATCCTAGTTGATCCTATTGCAATTGAGCGCCGTCAAGCGAATGTCATCGATTTGTTACTCTTTGAGTTTTGCCAAACTCCTAGACTGCCTTAGCGGTGGAGCACGGTGATCTCTTCAAGAAGATTGTGAAGAGGTTCGGTGCAAGCGTGTGAGTGGTTTGGTGTTCGCCATCTCCTGAGCGGAGGAGAACAACCATAGTGATCGAGGGAAGGCTTAATTCGTGGAGCCGGATTGAGTTGTCAAGCTTCCTCAACGTGGACTAGTGAAGACCGGCAAGTCTTCGATACCATGGGAAAAACACTATTGTCTCATTGTGGTTATTTCTAGTCTTTACTATTTCCGCATTTACATTTCTAGCTTATTTCGTGTGCTGAATTGATTAGCTAGAAGTGTAACTTGTTTAGACTAAGTTATTAATTGGCTTAAATTATTAATTTGTTAAAAAGTTTAAAAACCTCCTATTCACCCCCCCTCTAGTCGGTTATCCTTGATCCTACAAGTGGTATCTGAGCTTGGTCTCTCATTGATTTAGACTTAACTGTCTAAGAGAGAAAATGATGGCTAGTGAGGGAATTGCTATAGGAAAGACTCCTTTATTTGATGGCTCTAATTTTGCTTATTGAAAAATTAGAATGTCAATTTATTTAAAGGCCATAAGTCCAAGCATTTGAAAAATCGTAAATGAGGGTTATGTCATGCCTCTTAATCCACTACTTCCCACGGATCAAGAGGCGCGTAATGCTCATTTAGATGCCTAAGCTATGAATGCTCTCTTTGGCGCTTTGAACGCGGATGAGTTCAATAGAGTGAGCAATTTGGAAACCACTCATGATATTTGCACCACCCTTTTGAAAATCCATGAGGGAACATCCACGGTCAAAGAAGCCAAATTGCATAGGCTTCGGATCAAATATGAGAACTTCATAATGTTGCCTCATGAAAACATCAATGAGATGTATTCAAGACTCAACAACATTGTGAATGAGCTCACAGGCCTTGGGACTAACCTTCTTGATGTTGACATTGTGCGCAAGATTCTTAGGGCTCTTCCGGACAAGTATGAGACGTTGGTGACATTATTTCTCAACTCTCCCGAGTTGCCAAGAATAACACCAAGGGGACTTTTGGGTAACCTCATCACAAATGAGTTGTTCAAAAAGGTCAAGGAAGAGCTCTTGAAGGCATCTTCCTCAAAGAAGAAGATTATCGCTTTCAAGGCCAAAACGGAATCAAGTGACGATGAGGATGAAGAAGAAGACTCCAACGAGCAGTATGCCTTTCTTGTAAGAAGAATGAAGAAGTTCATGAAGAGACGCCCCAATAGAAGCTTCAACTTTGACAAGTACAAGAAAGGACAATCCTCAAGTGACAAAAATCGTTATAGCAACATTCGGTGCAATAATTGTGAAGAGAAGGGGCACATTGCTTCCTGTTGCCCCCCAAATAAGAATGACAAGGGCAAGTCATTCAAGAAGAAGGAGTATAGTGGCAAGAAGAAGTTTTTTAAGAAGCTTCACAAAGATGGCAAGCATGAAGCCCATATTGGAGAGTGGGATTCAAATGATGAATCAAGCGACTCCGATTTCGATGAGGATGATTCTCCCAAGAAGAAGGGACTCGTCGGCATCGCCATTAAGGAAGCTCCGTCACTATTCTCCACTCCTACTTGCCTCATGGCAAAAGGATATAAGGTAAAATCCATTGATAATGATAAACCATCTTATGATGAATGAATGGATATGCTTGAAGACTTAAATGAATATCTTGGAAAAGAAAAGCCAAAATATAAGGTCTTGAATAAAGAGTTTATTTCTATAAAAGATTCTTATGGGGGGCTAAAGGAAGCTCATGACTTGCTTATCCAAGAATATTCAAGCAAGTCTTGATTTAGTATAGGAATTACATGTGATATTATTGATGATATGCCTAGTATAGAAATTGCTAAAGCTAGTGCATCTATTTCATGTAATGATCCTATTACTATACCATGTTGCTCTAGTAGTAATGCTAATCATGATAATGTTGAGCATGTTGATGCAAAACTTGTTGTTGAGAACAATGAGCTAAAAAAGCAAGCGACCAAGCTAAGCAAAAGCTTGGAAAGGTGTTTCAAAGGTAAGGTTACTATTGACAAGCTTTTGAGTGAGCAAAGATGCTCGTTCAATAAGGAAGGTCTTGAGTATGTGCCTAAGAAAGGTAAGAAGCCAGCAAACAAGCTCACAAGGTTTGTGAGGCAAAATGGTAAGTATTGCTATAAGTGCCGGGAAATAGGATATGCGCAACAAAATTGTCCTAAGGGTAAGACTCCATCTTTTTGTATATATGATTCATGCTATATGCTTAGAAAGACTAAGGATGGTAAAGTAATTGCTCGTTTTGTTGGCACTTCAATTCTAGGCGCCAAAAAGAATGCTATTTGGGCGTCTAAATCCTTGATTACTAACCTCCAAGGACCCAAACAAATTTGAGTACCTAAAAGAACTTGATTCTTGTTTTGTAGGAGAACTATAAAACCAGTGGAAAACATTGGATGCTTGATAGTGGATGCACTCAACACATGACCGGTGATAGAAAGATGTTCACCATATTCAAGAATGGAAAAGGAGTAGACACGATCACATTTGGCGATAACAGCAAAGGAAAGGTAATAGGATTGAGTAAAATTGCTATCTCAAATGACCTTTCTATTTCCAATGTATCTTTAGTAGAATCATTAAATTTTAACTTGCTATCAGTTACTCAAATATGTGATCTTGGATTAATTTGCTCATTCTCTAGTGAAGGTGTTACAATCTCAAATGCAAAAGATAGCTCTTTAATTTTCAAAGGCTTTAGATTTGGAAAACTTTATTTGGTTGATTTCAGTTCAACCGAATCTTGTTTAAAAACTTGTTTAATGGCAAAAACCTCATTGGGTTGGCTTTAGCATAGAAGGCTAGCTCATGTTGGAATGATTCAACTCAAAAAGATTTTCAAACATGATTTAGTTGTTGGCTTGAAAGATGTGAAATTTGAGAAAAATAGACTTTGTAGTGCTTGTTAAGCCGGAAAACAAGTCGCTAATTCTCATCCTTCCAAAAGTATCATGTCAACTTCTAGACCATTGGAACTCTTACATATGGATTTGTTTGGGCCAACAACCTATAAGAGTATCAGAGGAAATAGCTATTGTTTAGTCATTGTGGATGATTACTCTAGATACACATGGGTATTCTTCCTAGATGATAAGGGAGAAACCTCCGACATTTTCAGAAGTTTTGCTAAAAGGGCTCAAAATGAATTTGATTTCAAAATAAAGAAAATCCGTAGTGATAATAGCTCCGGGTTCAATAATACTAAAGTTGAAGACTTTTGTGATGAACTTGGAATAAAGCACGAACTTTCCACAACCTACACTCCGGAGCAAAATGGAGTTGTAGAAAGGAAAAATCGTACATTAATTGAAATAGTTAGGACAATGCTTGATGAGTATAATACTTCCGATAGCTTTTGGGCGGAAGCAATTAACACCGCTTGTCATGCCATAAATCGGCTTTATTTGCATTGTCTTTTGAAAAAGACTTCCTATGAGCTTCTTGTAGGAAGAAAACCGAACATCTCTTATTTTCGAGTTTTTGGTTGCAAGTGTTATATTTTGAAGAAGGGTGTTCGTCTTTCAAAATTTGCAAGTCATTATGATGTTGGTTTCTTGCTTGGTTATTCGTCAAGTAGCAAAGCTTATCATGTCTTTAACCAAAACTCTGGTTTAGTTGAAGAAAGGCACGATGTGCAATTTGATGAAACTAATGGCTCTCAAGAAGAGTATGAGAATTTGGATAATATAGGTGATGAAGCCTTAAGAAAAGCAATAGAGTATATGCAAATAGGTGACATCAAGCCCGAAGATAACCCTTCATCTTCCACTCAAGTTGAGCCTCCTGCTTCTTCCACAAGTCAAGTACAAATTAATGAAGAGGATAACAAGGAAGATGATCAACCATCTAACCTACCACCAAGAATTCACAATGCAATTGCAAAAAATCATCCAATAGATCAAATATTGGGTGACGTAAGTAAGGGTATCCAAACTCGCTCTCGTGTTGCTTCTTTTTGTGAACATTACTCTTTTGTATCTTCTATTGAGCCAAAACATGTAGAAGAAGCACTTAAAGATCCGGATTGGGTGAATGCTATACATGAAGAACTCAATAACTTCACCCGGAATGAAGTTTGGACATTGGTGGATCGGTCCAAGGAACATAATGTAATTGGTACAAAATGGGTTTTTAGGAACAAGCAAGATGAAAACGGTATGGTTGTAAGAAACAAGGCAAGATTGGTCGCTCAAGGTTATTCACAAGTCGAAGGTTTAGATTTTGGTGAAACCTTTGCTTCCGTAGCTAGACTTGAGTCAATTCAGACATTACTTACTTTTTCATCATGCTTTGATATTAAATTATTTCAAATGGATGTTAAAAGTGCATTCATAAATGGTAAAATATCCGAACTTGTCTTTGTTGAACAACCTCCCGGTTTCGAAGATCCTAAAAATCCAAATCATGTCTATAAACTCTCCAAGGTGCTCTATGGTCTTAAACAAGCTCCTAGAGCATGATATGAACGCCTTAGAGATTTTCTAGTCTCAAAAGGATTCAAAATCGGGAAAATTGATTCAACTCTATTTACTAAAGTTTTAAATGATGATTTCTTTCTTTATCAAATTTATGTTGATCATATCATTTGTAACATCCCAAAGTGCTCATACCAAAATTAAAAGTAATAAAGTTATTATTTTGTTGGATTTTCCAAATTTGAAAGAGTTTTATTGATGTATTTGAATTTATGAAGTTTTAAAAGTCAAAAATAAAATTTATTGAAGTTTTTGAGGTTTTATTTGAGTTAAAGTTGAAAAATAAAATTTTAATTAATTTACGAATTTTTGGGATTTTAAAAGCTTTTACCTAATTATTTTAAAGCTAAAATAAATTATTTGCAAAACTAACAACCAACTTTAAGTTGGAAATAATCTTATTAAGTCCAAAATAACTCTAAGAATTTTTGTGAATTTTTCTAGAATTTTTGGATTTTATTTGGTATTTTCTATAGCCGAAATGTTTTAACTGAATTATTTTAATTAACAAATCAATTAAATTTTCAGATAATTCTTTGGGCCTAAATCTCCGACCAAATCCTTTCTCTGCATGACCCAATTCCGTTCCTCGCACGCTCGTGCCTCCACTGCTTGTATATGCATCAAACGGTCACCGCTACTTTCTTTCTTTCTTCTTTCTTTTCTTGCCACGCCATGTGGGCCCCGCCCTTTCTTCTTCCTCCTCCCCGTTTCTTCCTCACGTGGAGCAGCACTCGAGTCACCATGGCTGCAACGCGAAGCTTCAAATCCGCCGTAATTTCCACCCCCGTTCTTCCCGTGAATGCGCGCATTCAAACCCCTAAATCACGCCGCCTCTCTCCCCGGCATTTCCCCTCCATCGTCGGCCTTAATTACCCCAAATCTCGCCGGCGACCTTCTTGCACCACACACTCCCTCGACCTCGCCTCGCCCTCCCCGGCCCCTATAAAAGGGAGCACCGAGAGCACCTCCTCCATCTGATCCAAACGCTACCACCCACTCTTCCTCTCCTCTCCTCGTTTCGCCGTTGAAGATTCCCGGCCGAGCGACCTTTCCTCTTCGATTCTGGCGCCAACACCGCCTCCCCACCGTCGCCGACCACACCAACGGCATCGCGGCATCAAGGCCTTCCCTGTGCGCACGCTAGCTTCGCCGGAGAGCCACCCGAACGCCGCCGCCTCGTTGACCCGCTTCATTGCCGCCTCTTGAGCTCATGCCACGGCCAAATCCTCGCCCTCTGAGCAAGCAATCATGATTTGACGACTTCGAGAGTCGATTCGACGCCATTTGAGAGCAACTAATTGAGCAAGGCAAGTTATACCTTTGATCATATTTGATCCCATTATTTTAAATTATTTAAATTCTATTTTAAATTATTATTGCATGCTTATTTCTATATAGTCTAATTTAAATCCCTATTTTAAATTATAGTTATGCCTAAATCGTTTGTACTGCCAATCTTGCCATTGAAATAAACCTACCTTGTCACCTTAGATGAAAATCTAGTTCATGCAATAGTATGAACTAGAACACTTTGGAAAAATTGATGTTTAGCCATGCTTAGAGCAAAAATGTTTGATTTGGGGAATTTCAACCAAAATCAATTGTTATTTAAATTGTATCCACGGCATTGGTGCGTCATGGAAGTTTGCAAATGATTTTGGAAAATAAAATCAAATTGAAAACTGGTTTAGACTTGGGCGAAATGGATAGTTGGTGGGTGCAAGTTTATACACGGGCTTAATGCAGGGAATGGTTGAGGCCCAGGGATTGTTTTGGAAGTCGCCCAATCAATTAAGGACCGGTCTACGAGCTGCGGATTGTTAAGCCAAATCGTACTACCACATGTCCTGTATGGGCGGGACCTGGCTAACTAATTTGCAATGTTTCAATGTGGTTGTGCCATCCGGTTGTGTGGGTGTCGTGAAGACTTATTGTTAATACCCACATGGCGCAAGAGGGGGTTACCGTTTGGTGCGAAGCCTACGATAGCGAAACCTTAGCGGGTATAACTACTTTGGGATGGCGCATTGTAAAGGCCTTGTGATAATCACTTAGTCGCACACTTACGGAAGTGTGTGGGCGGACAGTAAAAGTTGATTATCTCTTGTGGGTAAAGTTATACAACCTCGGAAGAGTGTCAATCTATTCGAATAGCCATGTCCACGGTCATGGACATGCTGAGCAAAGCCTTTCGCGGATTAGACTTGGTTTGTTTTAAAAATGGTTTGACAAAAATGATTTCATGGATGTTTATTCCATGTGGGAAAATTGGGCAGAAAGCCTAGTGCAAGGGGGGTAGTCCTTCACCACTTGTGTACGGAGATTTATCCTACACTTGAGGAAAAATGATCAAAAATGAAATTTGATTTTAGATATAGTATAACAGCTTTGGAACTTAGTAATTATATTTGAAAGAAACTTGGCTTTATGCAAATCAACCATATTAAGCCTTCCTTTGAGATATCCAAGTATGCATTTCATTCTGTTATTTGACGGGTGTAACTTGCGAGCACGGTAGTTGTGCTCATACTTGCTTTATGCAAACAAATTTCAGAGGAGAAGGACTTCGCTACCGGTGTGGATCTTGATGACTAGGCCGCTACCCCAGTCAATTACCTGTGGCAGATCAGCTAGACTCCACTACTTCTTCGTCTTCCATTGTGTTCTGTATTGTTGGCGTGTAAGCCTCTTTTGTAATAAACTCTGTTGATTATTAATAAAATATTGCGATTTATGGATGATACCATATCTGTTTATCTGTGTGAACTAGCTACTGATCATGGGACTAGTTCAGAAATGCACAGAGGATTTAGGGTGTTAATCCCGGGTCCAACAGAAGTGGTATCAAAGCCATATCGACTGTAGGTCGTGACCTAGTTAGAATTGCCGTTAGTTGAAAATTTTCAAAACTTATTTTATATAACAAGAAAAATAATTTTTTCTCTCCTCATCTTGATCATCTATCTTTCTTTAGCTTCTTCATAGCAATTCTTTCTTACTTAATTCTTCTTTCACCATTTTGAAATGTTAAATGGATCCTCTTACCCCTGAAAATTTCTATAGATGGTCAACACATTCTTAACCCTTACATTCAAGACCACAAGGCATGAAGCTGTCAAGAAAACATCGTAAAGACATCAAGTCATCTTCTCCATCCAAGGACAACGGACAAGATATACATAAGATCGTTTTGTCAGCCCAACCATATATCTTAAGTTTTCCAAGGCTCATTCTGTGTACTGAGTCATTTCACCAGCTTATGAGTACCGATCGAGTAGAACGTTGTATTGTGCCTTTATTTGTATGGTGTATTTTCTTTTGGTACGTCGTACATAGATCTTTTGATCTTGTGTACAACATTTGCTTAATTGGGTAGAATTCTCTCCTCATAGTTTTCTTTCTCATCCTTTGCTTTTTGCTTCTTCTCTAACAATCCATTAGACAACCCAACCTGTCGATGCGCAATGGACTTGAAGGACGAATCGATACTTCAAAACTTCGAACAACCCAACACCCTTGGATATGAAGCCAACTTGAAGATAGACTCTCTCTATCTCTCAATTCATTCATCCTTTGTCCGTCTTCTTTCTTTCTAGCCTCTCCGAATCTCGGAGACGAGATTCCTTTTAAGGGGGGTAGTTTGTAACATCCCAAAGTGCTGTTACCAAAATTAAAAGTAATAAAGTTATTATTTTGTTGGATTTTCTGAAATTTGAAAGAGTTTTATTGCTGTATTTGAATTTCTAAAGTTTTAAAAGTCAAAAATAAAATTTATTGAAGTTTTTGAGGTTTTATTTGAGTTAAAGTTGAAAAATAAAAATTAATTAATTTCTCGAATTTTTGGGATTTTAAAAGCTTTTACCTAATTATTTTAAAGATAAAATAAATTATTTGCAAAACTAAAAGCCAACTTTAAGTTGGAAATAATCTTATTAAGTCCAAAATAACTCTAGGAATTTCTGTGAATTTTTCTAGAATTTTTGGATTTTATTTGGTATTTTCTGTAGCCGAAATGTTTTAACTGAATTATTTCAATTAACAAATCAATTAAATTTCCGGATAATTCTTTGGGCCTAAATCTCCTGGCCCGAAATCCTTTCTCCCGCGCAGCCCAAATCCCTTCACCTCACGCGCTCATCTCCACCGTTGGATCTGCATCAAACGGTCAGCCGCACGCCCCTTTCTTTCCTTCTATGCTGCCGCTGCCATGTGGGCCCCGCCCTTTCTTCGTCCTCCTCCCCGTTTCTTCCTCACGTGGAGTAGCACTCGAGTCACCATGGCCGCAATGCGAAGCTTCAAATCCGCCGTAATTTCCGCTCCCGTTCTTCGCGTGAATGCGCGCATTCAAACCCCTAAATCACGCCGCCTCTCTCCACGGCATTTCCCCTCCATCACCGGCCTTAATTACCCCAAATCTCGTCGGCGACCTTCTTGCGCCGCACGCGCCCTCGACCTCGCCTCGCCCTCCCTGGCCCCTATAAAACGGAGCACCAGGAGCGCCTCCTCCATCTGATCCGAACGCCACCACCCACTCCTCCTCTCCTCTCCTCGTGTCGCCGGATTTCGCTGTTGAAGGCTCCGAGCCGAGCGCCCTTTCCCCTTCGATTCCAGCGCCGACACCACCTCCCCACAGTCGCCGACCACACCAATGGCATCGCGGCATCAAGGCCTTCCCCGTGCGCACGCTAGCTTCGCCGGAGAGCCACCCGAACGCCGCTGCCACGTTGACCCCGTTCCGCCACCGCCTCTTGAGCTCGCCACCGGCCAAATCCTCGCCCTCCCGAGCAACCGCGATTTCGACGACTACGGAGAGTCAGATTTCGACGCCGTTTGAGAGCAACTAATTGAGCAAGGCAAGTTATACCTTTGATCATATTTGATCCCATTATTTTAAATTATTTAAATTCTGTTTTAAATTATTATTGCATGCTTATTTCTATATAGTCTAATTTAAATCCCTATTTTAAATTATAGTTATGCCTAAATCCTTTGTACTGCCAATCTTGCCATTGAAATAAACCTACCTTGTCACCTTAGATGAACATCTAGTTCATGCAATAGTATGAACTAGAACACTTTGGAAAAATTGATGCTTAGCCATGCTTAGACCAACAACGTTTGATTTGGGGAATTTCAGCCAAAAATCAATTGTTATTTAAATTGTATCCATGGCATTGGTGTGTTATGGAAGTTTGCAAATGATTTTGGAAAATAAAATCAAATTGAAAACTGGTTTAGACTTGGGCGAAATGGATAGTTGGTGGGTGTAAGTTTATGCATGGGCTCAATGCAGTGAATGGTTAAGGCCCAAGGATTGTTTTGGAAGTCGCCCAGTCAATTAAGGACCAGTCTGCGAGCTCCGAATTGTTAAGCCGAATCGTACTACCACATGTCTTGTATGGGCGGGACCTGGCTAACTAATTTGCATTGTTTCAATGTGGTTGTACCATCCGGTTGTGTGGGTGTCGTGAAGACTTATTGTTAATACCCACATGGTGCAAGATGGGGTTATCATTTGGTGCGAAGCCTACGATAGCGAAACCTTAGCGGGCATACCTACTTTGGGATGGCGCATTATAAAGGCCTTGTGATAATCACTTAGTCGCACACCTACGGAAGTGTGTGGGCGGATAGTAAAAGTTGATTATCTCTTGTGGGTAAAGTTGTACGACCTCTGCAGAGTGTCAATCTATTCGAATAGCTGTGTCCACGGTCATGGACATGCTGAGCAAAGCCTTTTGCGGATTAGACTTGGTTTTGTTTTAAAAATGGTTTGGCAAAAATGATTTCATGAATGTTTATTCCATGTGGAAAAATTGGGCAGAAAGCCTGGTGTAAGGGGGGTAGTCCTTCACCACTTGTGTACGGAGATTTAACCTACACTTGAGGAAAAATGATCAAAAGTGAAATTTGATTTTAGATATAGTATAACTACTTTGGAACTTAGTAATTGTATTTGAAAGATACTTGGCTTTATGCAAATCAACCATATTAAGCCTTCCTTTGAGATATCCATGTATGCATGTCATTCTGTTATTTGACGGGTGTAACTTGCGAGCATGGTAGTTGTGCTCATACTTGCTCTATGCAAACAAATTTCAGAGGAGAAGGACTTCGCTACCGGTGTGGATCTTGACGACTAGGCTGCTACCCCAGTCGATTGCCTGTGGCAGATCAGCTGGACTCCACTACTTCTTCGTCTTCCAATGTGTTCTGTATTGTTGGCGTGTAAGCCTCTTTTGTAATAAACTCTGTTGATTATTAATAAAGTATTGTGATTTATGGGTGATACCATATCTGTTTATCTGTGTGAACTAGCTACTGATCATGGGATTAGTTCAGAAATGCACAGAGGATTTGGGGTGTTAATCTCAGGTCCGACATCATTTTTGGGTTTACTAATCAAGATTTTTGCAAAGAGTTTGGTGATATGATGTGTAGGTAATTTGAAATGTCCATGATTGGAGAATTGAGTTATTTCCTTGGACTTCAAATCAAGCAACTTAAAGATGGAACCTTTGTGAGCCAAACCAAGTATGCAAAGGATTTGATCAAGAAGTTTGGCATGGAGGATGCTAAACCCATCAAGACTCCCATGGCAACCAACGGTCATCTTGATCTAAATGAGGGAGGTAAATCGGTAGATTTAAAGCTTTATAGGTCTATGATTGGTAGCTTGCTTTATCTTTATCTTACCGCATCTAGGCCCGATATCATGTTTAGTATTTGCATGTGTGCACGTTTTCAGGCAACTCCAAAAGAGTGCCATTTAATGGCCGTTAAAAGAGTACTAAGATATTTAAAACATTCCTCTAGCATTGGCCTATGGTTCCCAAAAGGTGCTAAATTTGATTTAATTGGATATTCGGATTCCGATTATGCAGGTTGTAAAGTGGATAGAAAAAGCACCTCGGGTAGTTGTCAATTCTTAGGAAGATCTTTAGTATCATGATCATCCAAGAAACAAAACTCCGTCGAAGCTGAATATGTTTCCACGGGAAGTTGTTGTGCTCAATTGCTATGGATGAGGCAAACATTGATGGATTATGGAATTAAATTTGATAAAATGCCTCTTTTGTGTGACAATGATAGTTCCGTGAAAATTGCTAATACCCCGTTCAACACTCAAGAACCAAGCATATAGATATTCGCCACCATTTCTTGAGAGATCATGTGAGCAAGGGAGATATTGAAATTAGCCACATAAGAACCGAAAACCAATTAGCGGATATTTTCACCAAGCTATTAGATGAAGGCCGCTTTTGCAAATTGAGGAATGAGTTAAATGTCATAGACTATTCAAATGTTGTTTGAATTCTTGCCTCATGTATTGTGCTTCATTTGATGTTATTTGACTATTTTATGAAAAAAAATTTCAAAACTCTTATTAAAGATAAATATGATCATAAAAATTATTTTCTTATATAGACAATAGTCCATTCTATGCATAATGATCCTTAATGATATTTATTTGAGTGCAAAACTAAGGATCATTTGCAAATATTCTCAATTCCAAAGAAAATCCAGAGCTGTTCCTTGAAGCTCCAGGATAATCAGAACAACCGGCGTTATAAGTGTGGTACGACCGTAGTGCGGTACGACCGGTGTTATAACTGCGGTACTACCGCTTCCGCAATACTACCAGCATTCTGATAGTGGTTCGACCGGGTCGGTTTAGAAAGGGACAATAACTCCCTGTAGTTACTATTCATCCAAGACTTAACCTTCGCGTCGGTTCAACCGAAACTCGCACCGTTTCATTTCGTCTCGGCCGTTCTCTCTCCAACCTGAGGACACCTCCATATCGCCACTCAAATCCTCTCAGATTGTAACGTCCCGTTTGTCTTAAGGTTCTTGCCCAGTTTTCAAAATAAAAGTAACCATTTGGTTTTGATGAGAATTCAAAGCTTAACCTGATATTTTGAAAAATTGGAGAGTTTAACTTGAATTAATCAAACCTTAACTAAGCTTCTCGTTGGTGCTCTATGCTGGTTGTGGCTCTCTGTTGTTTCTTCGCCGCCCCTTGGGCTGTTTTTTCTCCAAAGCCTCTCTGTGTGCCCCTTGGTTTATCTTTTCTCTTCTAACCTCCTTTGTTGGTTTGAATCTCTTTGAGATTTAGACCTCCCTCTCTGTTTTATCTCACCCTCTGTTTGGACCTCCCCTTGCTTTGGATTTCCTGCTGAGGATCCAACTCGGGTTTGTGTTTCAAAACCCCTTTAATCTCTCAAAGCCAAGCTTGGTTTTGTTTCCTTTTCTCTGGACCTCCCTCCTGGATGGTTCGGTTTGTGCGCGGCATCCTATTCTGGTCTTTACTGTTATTCTTTTTCGGTACTTCCGGCCGCCGGTCGTACCTCTGTAGGGTGCCGGTACTACCGTTTTCGCTAAAACCTCCTTTGAGTCTTTTTGGACCTCCCTTGTCTCTTTAGACCTCCCCGGAGTACACAGGACCTCCCTTAACCCCTTGAAGACTCCTTCTGTGCACTTGTGGACCTACCGCTGCTGGCGATTCTGTGTTCAATCTTTCAGACCTCCTCCTTGTGTCTTTGGACCTTCTTCAAGTCCCCTAGGACCTCTTCCTTGCTTTTTCTGGACCACCTTTGTATAGTCCAGACCTCCCCCTTGATCAGATCTGGCTGTTAGGACCTCCTCTCTGGAGATCTTAACCGCTCAGACCTCCCCTTTGATCAGATCTGGCCGTTAGGACCTCCTCTCTGGAGATCTTAACCGCTCAGACCTCCCCCTTGATCAGATCTGGCTGTTAGGACTTCCTCTCTGGAGATCTTAACCACTCAGACCTCCCTTTTGGAGATCTTAGCCGTCCAGATCCTTCCTCTGTTGGATCTAAAGGTCCCGACCTCCTTAGGTCCAAGACCTCCCTTGCGCTTGGACCCACCGTTGGCTCCTGCGGTCGTACCGCTTGAGGCTTTGCCTTCGTCACCTAAGGACCGTTTGATCCTGTTTGGATGGCCCGATCCTGAGGGCACATTCGTTGGTCCGAACGTCCCCTTCCCTCCCAGCCGTCCGATCTAAATCAGACGGCCTGGTCTCGTTGACCCGTTCGCTCGGTCCGAACGGCCCCTTTGTTTTGCGCCAACCGATCTTGATCTAACGGCCTCAGTCTTTCCCCGCGTATCCTTGTCTCCGCGGACCTCCCTTTTGGTTGAAATCTTGACCGTTATGACCTCTCTTTTGGAGATCTTAGCCGTCCAAGGCCTTTTCTTGCAGATCTTTTGGTCAGGACCTCCTTTGGTCTTGATCTGACTGTCCAGGACCTCCCCTTTGGATTTCCTCCGTTGGATCTCCTTTTGGTTTCGGACCTCCCTTGCCCCTCACGCAGTCTGAGCCAATCCCGCGCCTTTCTCACTCGTGGGCCGTCTGATCCTTTTTGGATGGCCCGATCGAGATGAAAGGTTCAGCCGGTCCGAATGTTCTCAAGTGTGTGGGTCGCCTGATCCATATCGAACGGCTCAACTGAGGTACAACATTTGGATGGTCCGAACGTTCCTTTCCTTTCTGGACCGCCCGATTCCAATCGGACGGCCCTGCTTTGCTGCGCGTTTTCCTTTGTTCCCGGGACCTCCTCCTGGCTGTTTTGCAAGGACCACCTCCTCGATCCTTGCTGGTCTTTTTGTAAAGACCACCCTTCTAGTCCAGAGTATCCCTTTTGATTAGGACCTCCTAGTGTTGTGTCTTTTGGACCTCTTGTCCATAGGACCTCCTCGTGGTTGTGTCTTTTGGACCTCCTATCCATAGGACCTCCATGTGGTCTAGACCTCCTCCTTGTGTTTAGGTCCTTGTGGTCTAGACCTCCCCCTTGAGTGTTTTGGACCTCCTGTCCAGGTACTTCCAGTGGTCTCTAGCGGAGACAGCCCTTGCGGTGGGGCCACCTCTTTGACCGGTTGGGCACCCTTTTGACTGGCCCCATTTGTTAGCCTCACTCAACCTTGTTATCATTGCTCCCGCCTCAGAACTCTGTGCGCATTTAATAGGTGTCGGATCACATTAAATGCAGTCACATCTAAGGAACCTTATTTTAATTCTTTTAGGGCAAGCCCTGTCCTAGCTACCCCGATTGCCAACACGTCATTGAACCCCTTTCTTGGTGCACTCCACCAACTCTGGCTATATATAGCCTGGGCAAGCTTTCATTTGCCACCTTTTGCTCATTTCTAGCTTCTTGGTCTCCTTGGCCTGGGTTTCTCCTGGCACAAGGCCTCCCCAGGAGCTCGCTGAGGCGGTGCTGAGCCTCTTGGTTTTCCATTTTCTTGCCGAGTTGGTTTGAGTTCTTTTAAGTCTTTTGAAGTTCTTTGGCCTAGTGTGGTTTTGCTTATTTGGTTTTTGCGAACGTGTAGATCCTGCGTTTGAGGAAGAGTTCTTGGACCCAAAGAGTTTTCTCTTGAAGGTTCTCCATTGCTTGACCAAGGCAAGCCATGCACTCTTCTTGATCATATGGAACCTAGCTTTGCAAATATATTTTGGTTTTACTTTATCATGCATGGCTATTTTTATAAGAAATGTTTGAGCTGTAGTTACTTTCCTACTTGTTATTTTGCCTCCTTTATAACTTGCTCAAGTCATGTTGTCATGTTTCCCCTTGAAAGCCTTAGATTGGGTATTTAGTTGGTATTCCTTGTTATTTGCCAACATGGGGCCGTAGGTTTATATATGGCTTTGCTCTAGAAACCGTGGTTCTGGTGTATCATGTTTCATCCTTAATAATCTTAACTAATTAAATTATGGAAGCTGTGGTAGGCGCCACTGTTAAGCAACTTTGGTGTGATGCCATTGTTGTGTTGGCTGTGGTGTGAGACCACCTTGTTTAATCTGTTGTGCCAAGACTGGGTGGTCTTTTGGCAGGGTTAATTACAAAATGTTTTGCTGAGGCAAGAAGGCAGGGAGTGAGTAGTTGGTGCTTTGCACATTGGGGTTGTGGAAGTCTTGCCTTAGCACAATTAAGGACTCAACTTTGTGTTCTGTTGATCTGGGCCAATTAGTGCAACCATAAGATCACTTTATGGGGGTGGTCTGGGCTGAATAATTAGCAATGAGATGGCTTGGGGCTGTTTTGGTTGAGCGTGTTGATTCGTTGGCGCAAGAGGGGGCACCCCATAACCCTGCGGACTTCTAGACCAAGGGGGGAAATGCGAAACCTTAGCGGGCAGCTCCGAGCAGCTCAAAGCTTTGTAAAGGCCTTGCAGCTCTCTAGATCGCCACCATCTAAGTGAGCAAGGGTCTTTCCGAACCCACCCGCTAGAGAGACCGTGGATTGTGGGTAAATTTGTACACCTCTGCAGAGTGTAAAAATCTATTCGAATAGCCAAGTCCTTGGTTATGGACATGCCTGGTGAAAATAGTGCAAGGGGTAGTGTTCCCAAAAGTTTGTGCCACTGGACACTTCAGCGAGATGCCCTGGCTTTGCCTCGAAGAGACCTTGGTCGGCTCCAGAGGGGTCGGGGTTGGCTCGGGTAGTGGTCCAGAGGCTGGTTCGGACCTCTGGAGTGGGTGCTCTAGAGTCGTTTTTGGGTGAGGACCTGGTCATGGGTGTGACCAGACCTCCCCCATTTGGTTGTGGATGTGAGTTGGTGCTCACTCCATCTTTTCAAAAATCAAATGTATTATGTACTACTGTTTTTAACCTGTTGCTTTCCAATCTACTTATGTTATTGCTGTCAAAACTTAGCTTTGCACAATCTAACCATACAGCTCGCTTTTGGTAAGCCTTTGCATGAATATTACTTGCATAAATGCTCCTTGTGTCTTGCTGAGTACATTCAAAGTACTCATGGCTTTAAGCCCTGTGTAAAAGCAGATTTTGAAGATGATCAAGTGCAGGGCAGTGCAGACCTCTTTGAGGAGGAGTTCTACGACGATCCAGCTGCCTAGGATGTCCTCCACCCGCAGCTTGTGGGCTTGCCGGATGGCCTCTACGTGCTTTTGGTGCTTTTGCTTTTGAGCTCCTTTGTTGCCGGTTGTAAGTCCTTTGTCGATCTTGTAAGCCGGTTTGGCAGACCTCTTGTAAACAAGCTTGACCATAAGGTCCCATTTAATATTAATTTGTCTGCTTCATCTTTGTTTGACCTTGTGGTTGTGATATTATCTTGTGTTTCTGTGTGAGCTAGCTTCTATTTTCCTGGGACTAGCTCGGTGCATAGGGGCAGGATCTCCAGGAGGTCCTACGGGACTCAGCCTGGGAGATCTTGTCGGACCTCCCTGATGGTATACCAAGAGGTGCTACCGGCCGGTTGCGGTATGCCCGTTCAAAAAAAATGGTCCTCTCGGACCTTTGCTGTATATCACAGGGTGGGTCGTCACACAGGTCTTCAACGTTTCTTCGCTCCCTCGTTGATTCTTGCTTCTCTAGGGTTCACCTCCTTTAGATCTAAAGGTAAAACCTCTTTTGATTCGAGTTTTACCGTCTTTTGGAACCCTAGGTGTCACTTTAGGGTTTATTGAAAATGTAGATGATTTCTGGAAGTTCTAGTTGGGCAAAAGTAACAAATTGATGTCTAATGATGTTTGCGCATCCAATCCATGGATTCACTCCATGAAAAACCATCAAAAATTAAATTTTTTGACTGCCCTAGAACTCGGTCAGGAAAATCGGAACAACCGGTTCTTAAGCGTGGTACGACCGCAGTACGGTCGTACCAGCCATAGAACGGCGGTATGACCGATAATCCTGACAGAAAAACAGAATTTCATCTCCTTTTCAATTAATTCTATTTATGATTGTCAAATTGAACTCCTTGTGACATTTTCTATCTATGTGAAGATGCCTAGGACAAGAATCTTGACTCGAAAGTCGCATGGACCACCAAGAAGAGGGCAATCTTCATCTCAACCTCCTACAGCTCCATCCTAGCAAACTCCAAGAACTCGACCTGCAGCTCCAGTACAACAAGCGCGATTAGTTCGACAAAAGGTAGTTCATGGAAAGGGAAAAAGGCCAGCACCTGAATCTGAAACTAAAGAAAGCGAAGAAGATGATTCTGAGTCTGAGACTGAGTCAGAACAAGAAACTCAAGCTGGTACAGATGATGATTTGGGAGTGCCTCCAGAGCCTCCAACTGACTTGAGACTTCTTACACTTGATGAATATGCACTCAAGCGCCATGTAAATCAATATTTCCAAATCAGACTCAGTTATTTCGAGATTCCATACTGTCTTTCAAGAACAAGTTTATGAGCAGCTATGTGGAAATCACAGAAAGTTTGCAGATCACAAGTGGATTAAGTGGCCTCACATAAAATCCTTGGATAAGTACAGTGGTGTTTACCAACTTTTTCATCAAGTGGATCTTCATGATCTTGTAGCACTAAAGCAAAATTATGATGATGAGCTTATCAGACAGTTTTATGCCACAGTGCATGTCTCTCCAGACTTGACCTCAATAAGATGGATATCAGTTACCAGATATGTGGAGAGCACTAAGGAGGAATTTGAGTGAGTCTTAAGGATACAGTCTGGCACTTGGGAGAAACTCTTTGACAGCCCTACTTTACTTCCTCCTACTTGGTCTGACCATTATGATTCAACTGTCAGGAATAAGCTAGGAACAATTACTGGACTTAAGCCCATTCCAAGCATGATTAACAAGATTATTAACCATACCTTTTACCCCCAAGAGTGGTAATTTTGATGCGGTCAGAGGCTATGCTTGGAATATCATTGATCATATTATGAGGGGGGTAAAATTTGATGTTGTGGATGTGATTCTCTAGGGCATAGTTTCTTCCAAGAATGATAGGATTAAGAGGATTTACTATGCTCCATATATCATGGCATTGATTATGAAGAAAATTGAGTATCATGGTGGATTGGGATCAGTTCATAAGTCTTACAGGCCTCGAGACGGCCTTCCTCCTCGTCATGGTGGTAATGAGGATGATGCCGATGATGCTGCTGCTGCTGTTGCTGATGCCCCTACTGAAGGTACACTTGCACAGATTCTTCAGAATTAGCAGCTAATCCTTAGCACTTTGCAAGAAATGAAGACAGCCCAGATACAGTTTCATAATGAAACACACAACAAGCCAGCTGACCTGGAGTTGACACAGAATGATTTCTTTGATGAGACTCGTAACAAGATTGCTGCTATGACAGAAAGCATAAATGAGATGGAGCAGGTTTTGAGGACCCCTCAGCGATACTCTCGTCGTCCTCATCCACCTTCAGGGGCCTCTACTTCCTTAGCTATCCCTCCTTTGGCCCCTGTTTCAGTGCCTCAGGCCTCAGTGCCTCCTGCTCCTGTCTCAGCTCCTCCAGCACCTACTACTGATCTAGTCCTCAGATTCAAGACACCTCCGGATCGAGCCACCCAGGACTCTTGGGACTCTAGCCTCTAGCCCCAGAGTCTAAGGATTCACTGCTCGGCTCCAACCTCTCCAGCCTCCTCGGGCTCAGACCCAAATTTCTCTTCCTCCTCAGACCCAAAGAATGAGATGTTTTTGGTACCTTGATGCCAAAGGGGGAGAAGTGAGAAGAAATGAGATGACAAAGATTTAGGGGGAGCAAGTTCTTTTGCTACATTTACCATATATGGGCTTATATGTGTTTTGTAATGTGGTTGAACTTATGTGCTTGTAATAGTTTAAATCTATGTTGCTTATCATGTTGAACCTGTTGGATGTTGTTTATGCTTATGATATTCTCTTGAAATGCAATCTCAATTATCGTCATATCTCATTATTGCATTTTCCTCAAGTTCAAACATGCTAAAGAAACTCCGCCAAAATTTTTTAAAAAATTTCATGTGCTTACAAAAATCTTCTATCCTTTATATGCACATGTTTAGGGGGAGCTTTCTTTAAATTGGATTTAACAAGAAAATAATTCTCTAAACCCCTTTGAGCTCATTGCAAGAATTATTTTATTGTTAAGTCATCAAAAGAATATACACTCTTAGTATATCCAAAACAATCTTTCTCACATATTAGTTGTGTTGTCATCAATTACCAAAAAGGGGGAGATTGAAAGCATCTAGGCCCCAAAAAATTGTTTTGGTAATTAATGATAATATGTGAATATGGGATTAACGTGTTTATTGAGTATTTACATGCTTAAGTCCTATTGGTGAGCTTGATGACGTAAAGATGCATGCTAAAGGATACATGAAGATCTACATGGCTTAAAGACAAGGTACAAGTAGTCTAGGAACCTTTTTATTTTTATCGGTCTTAGGAGAATTAGTTGAAAGACCGGATCATAGGTTAAATGCCGTACTATTAAGAGGGATCGTGGCTAGTAGCTTGATAGCATGTTCTTGTGCCATATGAATCAATTTAGAATCATGCATGCATTTGAATTTGAATTTGAAAGCTCAAAATGCATTTGTTAGAAATCGGTCGTACCTAAGTTAAACTAGTGGCTGTACCGCTTGGTGCAATATGATCGCACTTTACTTGGTGGTACTACCGAATTTTGAATGCTTCTACCAACTAAGCGCTAATGCAGTACGACCGGCTTTTTGAGCGGTACTACCGCATTGCGGTCGTTCTGATTTCTAGTTGGCGGTTTGATAAAACCAGAACCGATGCATTTTGGCTTGGAGCTCTCACTGATAATCGGTCGTACCGCATTTGAGAAACAGTCGTACCGCGACACGGTTGTACCGATTTTTATAAGGCGATACGTGTTTTACAGAGAGCATGCCATTTCGGCGGTTTTGGAAACCCTATAATCGGTTGTACCGCTCCTCCGTCTTGATGACCGGGAATGCTGATTATCAAGATTTTGGTTGGCGCTTCGCATCACAGTGAATTTTCAACGGTTATGTCAGAAGTATTAAATGCCTCTATTCTAGCCGTTACTGTGCTCTGACATTGGATACGGTCGTACCGCACCCTAGATGGCGATCATACCGCATTTCGCTGAAAGTTGGGGTTTCCCTCCCCAACGGTCATAATTATTGATGGGGGTTATAAATACCCCTCCAACTGCTCAAGGACTGGTCGCTATTGTTCATTTAACATATCTAGAGCCTTGACAATTCACTCAACACCAAAATTCCCTTGTGCATTCATTGTGAGGTGGTTGAGTCCATTCAAGTGTATCCATTCATCCTAGTTGATCCTATTGCACTTGTGCACCGTCAAGCGAAGGTCATCGATTTGTTACTCTTGGAGTTTTACCAAACTCCTAGACGACCTTGGCGGTGGAGCACGGTGATTTCTTCAAGAAGATTGTGAAGAGGCCCGGTGCAAGCGTGTGAGTGGTTTGGTGTTCGCCATCTCTAGAGCGAAGGAAGAACAACCATAGTGATCGAGGGAAAGCTTAATTCGTGGAGACGGCTTGAGTTGTCAAGCTTTCTCAACGTGGACTAGTGAAGACCGGCAAGTCTTCGATACCACGAGAAAAACATCATTGTCTCATTGTGGTTATTTCTAGTCTTTACTATTTCCACATTTACATTTCTAGCTTATTTCGTGTGTTGAATTGATTAGCTAGAAGTGTAACTTGTTTAGACTAAGTTATTAATTGGCTTAAATTGTTAATTTGTTAAAAAGTTTAAAAACCTCCTATTCACCCCCCTCTAGTTAGTTATCCTTGATCCTATAAACGCATGGCTTGATTTGGTTGATATGCACATCATACCTGAGTTAGCACCAACAAAAACCGATAAAGGATGAACGTACCTTCCCCCTGCTTGTTACACTCTGTCCAAGGCCGAAAGAACTAAACTGTGCCGGTGCTTGCATGGTGTGAAAGTTCCGTCCGGTTACTCCGCCAATATGAAGAAACTTGTTTCAATGGAAGATTTGAAGTTAATTGGCATAAAGTCTCATAATTGTCATGTGCTGATGACACAAATGCTCCCTGTTGCAATTAGAGGTATTTTACCGATCAAGGTCCGAGAGATAATCATGAGGCTGTGTTATTTATTTAACACAATTGCTCAGAGTGTCACCGATCGCGAAGGACTAGATGCTCTGCAGGACGAGGTGGTGACGACTCTATGTGATCTTGAGATGTATTTTCCTCCATCGTTTTTTGATATCATGGTCCATCTCATTATTCACATTGTGAGGGAGATAAAGATGTGCGGGCCCGTGTTCCTACGTAGCATGCACCCATTCGAGAGGTTCATGGGAATTCTCAAGTCCTATGCACAGAATCGATCTTGGCCGGAGGGCAGCATCGTCGAATGTTATGCAACCGAAGAGGTCATTGAGTTCTGCATCGATTACATGGCTCAGGTCGAACCGATAGATATGCCTCGATCTCGCCATGACGGGAGGCTCGAGGGTATCGGGACCATCAGAAGGAAAGCAATCACTCCAGATATGAATGCGTATGCTCAAGCCCATTTCACGGTCTTGCAACACATGACCAAGTGTCCTCAGATATCGACCAAAGACAAGGATGTGCTTCAAAGAATGTAATCCGAGAGCGGCGGATGTTTAGATCACGAGACAACACAACAGACGGTTCAACCAATGGTTGAAGGAGCGACTCGCTAGGAGCTCGTCAAGTGATATCTTGACATGGTTGGCAAAAGGGCCAACATTTACAGCCAGACATGGCGAGGATACTACATAAATGGGTACACATTCTATACGCAGCTCGTGATATAAAGAGCACTAACTGCAATGGTGTCCGTGATAGATGTATTCAAGACCGATGGGTGAGGAGCTCCTACTATGGGCAAATAGAGGAGACATGGGAGCTCGACTACGTGCTTTTCAAGATCCCCTATTGCGGTGCTATTGGGTCCATCTCCCACCGGTGAAGGTCGACAAGTACAGCGTCACTACCGTGGACCTCGAACGTGTCGGATACAAAGACGAACCATTCGTACTGGCTAACCAAGTTGTTCAAGTCTTCTATGTAACCGACCCGGCAAATAAGAAGCGCCACGTAGTTCTTCATGGAAAAAGGAGGATTGTCGGAGTTGAGAATGTAGTGGACGAGGAAGAATACAATCAATTTGATGAGTTGCCTCCTTTCAGAAATGGCATAAGGTTTGAGGAAGAAGAACATGAAGAAACTAGCTACATATGCGTCGATCATCATGAAGAGCTAAATTTTAAAGATTAATTGAACAGTGTGTGTATATGTACGTTCTGATGAATGGTTAATTTTAGTTCATTTGAGTTAATTGATTTGTACCGTGAAATGGATGTGATTGTTTCTGAAATGAATGTGAATTGGATGTATATACATATACTTATTGTGTTTTCTACTTGTTTCAGAGGGCATGGCTAGCATTTCCTGAGGCTAGCCAATAAACAGAACTAAATTAACCAATACAAAATAATATCACAGACGGTTTGTAGATCAAACCGTCTGTGATTATATATCACAGACGGCTCGTTGGTAAAACCGCTCAGTGATATAATATATCATGACGGTTGTTGATTAGAACCGCTCATGATACATCACATATCACGCATATTGTTGATTGGAACCGCTCAGGATACATCACATATCATAGACGGTTCTACTTTAGAACAGCCTGCGATGTCTATCCCTATTTATATTCGGATTCTAGGGTTTGCCCGCGCCCCCCACTCAAACAATTAAGTTTCTCAACTCCTCGCTCCCTCCTCCCCCGAGCCCGTCGCCGCCGTCCTCGATGCCGCCTCCTCCTCGAGCCCGGCGCGACTCCTCCCGAGCCTGCGGACGCTGGCCTCGACGCCTCCTCCTCGAGCCTTGCGCGCCTCCTCCCCGAGCCTGCACGCCTCCCCTCGATGCCACCCCTCTCGCTCCCAGATTACTCCCTGCTCGTTCTTCTCCTCGATGCCCAAATGTAACCAATGCCGAAGTTGTCGAATTCCGACGCCTTTCCTCACTCTTTCTATCAATAATCATATCTTGTCATGGTCCTCATTGACTCATGATAATTGTACTTGTTTTAGGAATTTGTATTTGTTCTAGTCAGTTATTCATATGGTATTTGTTTTGATACTGCTACTGGAATATATTACAATGTGGTGTGGTGGGCTTGAGATGAATGCTTTGTGGTGATAATAGTCTTGTACTGAAATTGTTTTGATAATCGGGTTTGAACTTGAGCTCTAATTGGAAAGCTTACTCTACATCTGATATCAATATCGAAATGTTAAATCTTAGCTTTATGCTGATTTCATTTGTTCACATGATGTTTGTGTTGAGCATATTATTCCTTTTAAATGACTTGGAGGATTTACATGTTTATGTCAATTATTATTAATTGGTTTGTATACCCATACACATAGAGATCGAATCTTATGATAATATGTTCATGCATATCAGAACTTCTATTTCTTGTGAAGATGTCTTCCGCTCATTCTTCGTCATCGCCGCCTCATGTGTTTGATGATGCACCATCCTCTGGAATATCCAACCGCGGTAGAAGAAGAGCAATATCGAAAAGGCCCGCGGGCCGATTTACCATCACAAAGGTCAATCAGTCTGGGACCCCTACCAATCCTTGCCAAGCAGCGTCCGCATTCCAGAGAACAGTCGGAATAGTTGCATGGGAATGGGTCAACGTCACCTACGATTCATGGAAGGAGTTGACCAAAACTCAGAAAGATGAGCTGCTGACGGATATTCTCAAATCGTTCGAGATCTCGAAGCAACACCGGGACTCCGTGCAATGACATGCGTTGCTACAGGCATGCAAAGCATGGAAGAACTTCAAGAGCACGCTTGTCAAGAACTACGTGGAGAAGGATCTGAGGCCCTTCCACAAGTATCTGTTCTTGGAAGAGTCCTGGGCCGAGTTTGTGGCGAAGACGACGACAGATGAATTTAGGAGTGAAAGTGCGGCGCACACGGCCCTCCAAGCAAAAAACAAGCACCCCACGCACTCAAGACCGCGGTATGAAGGTAAAATCCTGATATGGAGGGATTAGGACCAAGAGCAAGCTGCTCAATGTCTCCCCACCATTTCCCGAGATCATCGATGTGTGCACCAAACCGTTATTTGGGAGGTTACATACCCTGCTCACGGGAAGTCTCCTTTCCAAACCCCGCACTGTGAAGTGTCCCAAATATTGGTAAGATATCGAACTACCTAGTTTGTAATTACTCCATAACTTCATAGAAAGTGAAATGACATGTCAGCCTATATATTGCAGGTAACACTGAGTGCACAATCTTCCCAAGGCTCATTCCAGGCAGACAGGGAGAGAGATATACTCTTCGTAGCCCTAGGAAACAATGAGCATCCGGGTCGCACGAGAGACGCTGGTGTTTATGTTACATGGGCAGATTGGTTCCAAGCGGACTTCAGATCGTACCAGAGTAGGAAGAGAGCCAAAGCTGAGCGCGATACAAAGCTATGAGAGGAGATTCGTGAATCCCTCAAAGATGAGATTCGTGAATCCCTCAGAGATGAGATCGATGATCGCGTCGAGTCTATGACGCAACGGTGGAGAGCTTTGAGGAAAGGCTTAGGGAATTGCAAATCCCAAATTAGTTGTAAGCCCCTGCCCCTACTGTGCTAGCCAACCCCCCCCCCAAACTTCCGAGTAGCTACGTGTCCAACCCTAACCCTACCCCAATAGGCGACAACAGATTTCCTGTCGATGACATCCAGGTAATAATGATTATATCTGGAATGCTCGATCCATTGATAGGCCTATTGGAGTAGCTAAGTTTGTATCGTTATGTAGGTGGCTTTGAAGTGCAAGCTCCAAGTGAGATATGCCTCTGTTGCCCTAGATGCTGCTTGGGGCCACGTGTATCCATCCGGTGTCGGGGCTTTGGTGCACGGTGTAAATCTAACGCCGGGTTTCACAAAAGTGAATGTGGACGGTGTTTGTGCCAATTTCAGGGCCGTCCCGCTACATATTCTTCCAAACGACGAGGTCATGATTCTAGAGCAAGCCGTTGGAACATTCATCCAGTGGCCCAAGGGGGACATCTGCCTAGAGCTACCTGCTCCGGGGTCAACTTCATGGGAATGTCCTACAACGGTATCAAGTCCACGAGAGCTGACTGCACCGACGCGGCAAGGGCCCAATGCATTAGATACATCTACACCTCATGCTCAGTCGACACTTGTGAAGTCGACCTCTACAAAGCGAGGCAGCAAGGGCAAATTGAAGATGGTCAACTCCTATTCTAATATCCCCTTCTTGTCGTTGGCCCGAAAATTCATGCTAGGCGAGCCGTTGGTTGAGAGGTTAGACAACCCTACCCTAGGATCGGCTTGCACGACATTGCATACATGGTACATGGAACAGGCCAACAAGATAGATGAACAACGATGCTCGGGTGTCACTGTCAAGTTCTAGAAGGTTCATTTTAACCACGAGCTTCAAGATTGTGTCTTCACGGTGACCTTCGAGGACTTGTTCTGTCCCTTCAACCTCGACCAGCTCGACGTCTCACTCATGCGATGCTGGACACTATAAGTGTGTACAATCACGATCAATGTTCGTGTAATACCGATAAATGTTATATATAACTCCTTGCTTTTGTATATAGATACATGATGTCTGAAGTCGGAAGAAGGAACTCACTGGTAGGTTTCCTTGACCCACACGTGGTCTTCGAGCAAACCATCAAGGTGAATGCAACATTCGTCGAGGATTACGTTATAGCATTTTTGCTGGCTCGCCGCAACAAGGAATACATACTTTTGCCCTACAACCAGGAGTAAGTGTTGCACTACTGGCTATACCTGTTGATTTGTAATTTATAAGAAACACGAACTTAGGTTTAATGACCATGGTGACATACCTGTGTAGGTTCCACTGGATTCTAATTGTAATTATACAAAAATGGAGCTCGGTAATATATCTAGATTCCCTACAGAGGACCCGTCACAACTTCACAGTTATCCGGCATTTAATCAACAGGTAAACACATTTCCTCCATAGAAACTCTATTGTAGTCTTTCCTTCCTTTGCAATTGCTAAGGCTAACTTCTTGAAGTCACGTAGGGCGTTCGGCATGTACTATGCTAGAGGGAAAAACAAGGGAAGAACACTGTCACACGATCTAAAATTCCCGGTACTCGCTAGCTAGTACACATTAATCCTATATAACACTTCGTAGTAATACCTCTCGAACTAACCGATTCTATTTTTGAAGTGCCACCAGTAGCCGTCGAGCCGCAACATCTGTGGATACTATGTTTGCCACAACATGGAACTACTCATCGGTTCTGCGATCGCCAATGATCCTCAGGTTTGTCAATCTTGCAATAATTATTTCATATATACTTACCAATTTGTATAAGCACGAATTTAATCTTCCTAGCGACAGGTTGCGACCATCGCCGAAACTGTGTTGGAACAGAGCGAGGTCATAAAAATTCGATCACACCTTACGTCATTCCTGAACAGTCAGGTCATAAATCCAGATGGGAGTTTCCACAGTGTAGATTGAACTTGATTGGGATAAGATTGAACTTAATGGTACATGTGTGTAAATGTACATTAATGGTTAATTTTAGTTAATTGATTTGTGAATTGGATGTGCTTGTTTCTGAAATGAATGCGAATTTGATGTGCTTGCTTCTGAAATGAATGCGAATTGGATGTGCTTGTTTCAGAGGACATGTCTAGCATTTCCTGAGGCTAGCCAATAAACAGAATTAGATTTAGCAATGCAAAAGAATATCACAGATGGTTTGTAGATGAAACCATCTGTGATAGTCGACTATCACAGATGGTTGCATCTACAAACTGTCTATGATTGTCGACTATCATAGACGGTTTCATCTACAAACCGTCTATGATAGTCGACTATCACAGACGGTTTTCAGTTAATAAATGTCTGTGATATTATGTATTACAGACGATCGAAAACCATCTGTGATTACCTCATGTCATTACTAACCCATAAATCAGACGGCTTACGAAACCGTTTGTGGTGACGTTTTTGAACCGCCTGTGAAGGCCTTTTCTGTAGTAGTAACCCCTTGAACTACAAAACTAATTATTTAACCCCCTAAACTTGTGAAATCCGGTCACTACACCCCTCGAGCCGGTTTGAATAGGTGGTTTTGTACAATACAGTATACAAGCCACATACACATGTACAACACAGTATACAAGCCACATACACATGTAGTATACGCTAAGTGCTATCGGCAATGAGGTGTAGGGCCAAGTGTCGTCGGTGGTGAGTCGTAGGGCCAAGTGCATGCAGTCAATAAATCATACCCGCAACAAAAATCCAAAAGAACCCGCGGCGTGTGTCGCTGGTCTTGGCCGGCGCCGAAGACGAGCTTGATGCGCACGAGGATGGTGAATGCCGCCCGCGCTAGTGATGAGACGACGGTGTCGAAGGTGCAGCTCCAGAGGGATGTATGCTTGAGGTGCTTCACCTCCGCTTGGAGAATATCATTCGCCGCTTTCCGCCACCGAGATCTTGCTCGCTGAGAGGCTACGATGATGGCATCTGCCGCCGCCGCATCGGAGGAGCTTTCAGAGGCCGTGCTTGGCCTCTGCCAGCTCCTCTATGGCTCTATGGAGCGCGGTGGTACCGACCACTTGCTTGTCCATCTTGTGCGCCCTTGTGTCCATCTCCTTCCATGTCACCGCCCAACGGTGGCAGTCACAGCCAGTGTCGGCAAAGTCCAAGAAGGCGTCTCTGAACTCGCGGAGACAGGGATCGGCACAGCGTGGGGCAAGTGCGGCGACGGACTCGAACGCCACGCGGAGCCCGTCCACCAGCTCGACGCACGCGAGGCTGAGGAGGAAGGCATCATCGTCGGAGACGACCTTGCGGACGCCATCGAGGTTGACGTTCTCGTGCCAGAGGCGCGCCACCGTGGCGTCCCCGATGGCGCACCACATGTGGAGGAGCTTGGCCACGAGTAGGGCTGGAAAAATAGCTCGAGGCTCGTGGCTCGACTCGGGCTCGTCACGGCTCGGCTCGACTCGGGCTCGGCTCGTGAATTTTCGAGCCGAGCCGAGCCGTCTGTCGGCTTCGTTGAGAAAGCGAGCCGAGTCTGAGCCACCATGAGCGCCATGAGCCGCGCGTTGGCTCGGCCACCCAGCCCAGCGACGCTTTCTTCTCTACCGATTCATTTAACCCTGGCCGGCCCCGATCCCCTCTCTCCCCCAACCCGTCCCCAATCCCCCGAGGCCCCGATTCATTCTCCTCCCCATCCCCTTTCTGCCTCTCCCCCGTCCATTCCCCTCCCGGCCTCTCCCCATCCGCCTCCGCTGCCGTCGGCGACCTTCACCAGCGACGGACCAGCACCTCCACCGCCTGGTCCTCCTCCGCCCTTGCCAGCACCTCCACCCCCGCCTTACACGGCTACACCTCAAGCTCACCTCCGCCTCCCACTCCCCTTTCCCTCCCGTGCTTGCCGCAGTGACTGGTCTCGTCGACCACCGAGGCGTGCCTGATGAGGCGTCAACCTCGCCGACCCGGTGGCGAGTCCGCGAGGAGGCGGGCGGCGAATGTGGTGGAGGTGGAGGCGTTGAGTCAGAGCTGCGACTGCGGGTCCCTTTGGCGAGATCCGCCTCGCCGCCTCCCTTTCCCCGTCCGGTCGTCCCCCTCGACGAGCTCCGTCCGCCGCCTCCCCTTCGGCAGATCCGCCCGCCCGCCGCCTCCCCTTCTGCAACTCCACCCACCGCTGCTTGCTTCTGTTTTCTTTCTTGATCTGTGAATCTGTGATTGTATTAGTTGATCTGTGATTCTGTGAAATTGTGAATGGATGAATGGATCTGTGAATGGATGAATGGATCTGTGAATGGATGAATTCTTGATGTCGAATGAACTGATTTTGTTGATTGAATCCGTGCGCAGTGCGCTGCTGGCTGTTCCTGCGCTGTGCTCACACTGCGAGCTCGCGAGCCGGCTCGAGCCGCGTTCCGAGCCGAGCCAAGCCGCACTCTTGGCTCGCACTCGAAACGAGCCGAGCCGAGCCGAGCCGAGCTCCTGACAAGAACGAGCTTTGACCGAGGCCGGCTCGGCCGGCCTCGGCTCGCTTCGTTCGACCCTAGCCACGAGGCTGGTGACCTCGAAGGCGAGGATGCCAACGTTGCTCTTCTTGGCGCCCGGCGGCGCTCCCGATGACTTTGTGGAGTCGAGACGCACGTGAGGAAGCTCCCAGGCCGAACCAACGGGAGGCAGGAGCGCACAGCGGCGGGTGCAGGAGGCGGTGACGGCTGGAGACGCATGGCCGGCGGTGGCTCCAAAAAGTAGAGAAAGGGGAGGGAGCCGCATCAGAGAAATGGGAGGAAGAATGGAGGTTTGGGGAGAGGAAGAAGAAAGAAGACTGAGAGCACAGGAGATGGAGAAGAATGGGGAAAAGAAGAAGTTCCAGGAGGTTTTTCGGCTGAACCGAATGGAGAAAAGGAGGAGAGAGAGAGAGAGTGGATTGAAAGGAAATGGGAATGGATAAGGCAGACGTGTATGGTATTATGTATTTGCATCACTATTTGCACTTGTATTTAGTGTTGCACACATCTCAAAGCATGGATGGAAGGCCCGGATGTTTGGAGCATACAAAACCACCTATTCAAACCAGCCCGAGGGGTGTAGTGACCAGATTTCACAAATTTAGGGGGTTAAATAACCGGTTTTGTAGTTTATGGGGTAAACCAGACTTTTCTGATAGTTGGAGGGAGTAAACTGGACTTATTCCATAATTATTTGATATCGGATTCTAGAAGTAGATAATTGTTGATATTGGATTATCGAAGATTGGATTATAGAAACAGATAATTATTGGATATTGGATTAAAGAAATAGATTGTTGTTTTGTTGGAGTTGGATGATATAAATAGGTAATTATTAGAGATTGGATTATAGCAGTAGATTATTGTTCATGATGGATTATAGGCATAGATAATTGCTGGAGATTGGATTGATGAATATCAGTTATAAATATATAATTGTTGGAAATTGGATTATAGGATTAGATTGTTGTTGATATTGGATTATTGGAGATTGGAATACTGAGTTAGATTATTATTGATATTGGATTATTGGAGATTGGATTATACAAGTTGATTATTGTTGATGTTGGATTCTAAGAGCTAGATTATTGTTAAATATCAGATAGTTGGATGTTGAATTATTAGAAATAATTTATAAAGGAATAATAGATTGATGGATATCGGATTGTAGAATTAGAGTATAGTTGAATGTTGGATCGATGGAAGTCGGATCATAGAAATAGACTAATATTGTGTATATTGGACTAATTGATATTAGAGTATAGGATTATACAATTGCTAGATTGGATTGTGATTACAATACTGATGGTTTACATACTGATCTCGTACTTGATAGTTCTTAGACATTGAATCCCTTACACCTTGTCACCCTAGATAAAACTCTGGTTAATACGTTAGTTTGACTATAACATGTTGAAAATTTATGCTTAGTCAAAGCTTAGACCAAAAATCTTGATTTGGAGAATTTACAGCCAAAGATCAAATGTTGTCTAAAGATTTTAACCATGACATTGGTTTGTCATGGAAGTTTGCAAATGCTTTGAAAGACTAAAATAAAATGAAAAGTGGTTTGGACTTGAGCGAAATGGATGTTTTGATGGGTGCATGTTCATGCACGGGGTCGATTCATTTCTATGATCGAGGCTCAGGGTTCTTTTGGAAAGTCGCCCAAGTCAATTGAGGACCGGTCTTCGAACCGCATCTTACTAAGCCACATCGTACTACAACATGTCCTGAATGGGCAGGATCTGGCTAACTAATTTGCAACGTTTCACCGTAGTCGTGCCATCCAGTTGCGTGGGTGTCTTTTACGACCTACTTTTATGTATTCCCACCTGGCGCAAGAGGGGGCCTGAACCCGGTGGGTTTCTATCCAAAGGGGGCGAAACCTTAGTGAGGCGGGACCACGGTGGGATGGTGCATTGTAAATGCCTTGTCACGTGCTCTAGACTGCTTACCTAAGGTAGTGAGCGTTGGTATCGACGGATGCCAAACAAACTAGAGAAGTCGTGTCATGTGGGCAAAGCTGTACACCTCTTTAGAGTGTAAAACTATTCGAATAGCCGTGTCCACAGCCATGGACATACTAGCAAAGCCACTCCAAGTTAGATTTTGGGTTTTGATTTCAAAAGACTTTATCAAATGGTTTTGGATTTCTATCCAAATGGGAATTGGGCGGGTAGCCATGTGATAGGAGGGTATCCTTCACCACTCGTTGATGAATGTTATCTGACTATAAAACTTGAGAATTTAGAAAAATGAATTTTAGTTATAGAATATCTGCTTTGGAACTTAGTACAAGTATTTGAAAAGAAACATTGCTTTATGCAAAACAGCCATATAAGCCTTCTTTTGATATATCCCTACATGCATTATAATACTGTTATTGGATGTAACTTGCGGAGTACATTCATTTGTACTCACTCTTGCTTAATAAACTATTGTTCAGAGGAGAAGAACTTTGCTCCTACTGAAGATCTCAACGACTAGGCCGCTACCCCAGTTGATTGTCTATGGCAGATTAGCTGGGCTCTACTACGCCTTGTTTCGTCTTCCGCTGTGTTCTGTATTGTTGGCTCGTAAGCCTTTTTGGCAATCAACTCTGATATTTATTAATAAAATTTTGCGATTATGATTGTGGTACCATGTTTGTTTACTGTGTGAGCTAACCACAGGTCATAGGACTAGTTAAGAAATGCACAGAGGATTTGGGGTGTTAACCCCAAGTCCTTACAACACGAATGGGGAAGTGAGAGAGAAAGGATGGTTCATGGGGAAGTGAGAGCGAAAGGGTAGTTCGTGGGGAAGTGGGTGAGTGTGTGAGAGAGTGTGAGAGAGAGGGGATATGAATTAGACCGAATGGTTTGCTAATGATGTATGAATTGATTCAATGGTATAATGCTATCTCCTCCGAGAACATGACTAGAAGATTTCACATTCCCCCCCCCCCCTCAAAATGTACTTTATGATAATCTCAGCCAAACATTGTATTGGTGAAAACTCGTTTTAGTTTTTGTGATCCAAACAAAATATTCCTAAAAATGCTACTAAAACTTATTTTATGAAAACTTATTCCTAATACACGTGATCCAAACAACCACTAAGTGGTTATGTCTTCGATCCTCAAATAACTTGATAATTTGGATTCTTCGCTACATAAATAAACTGCATGCAGTTGCATTGTTTTAAGATTTTCTTTCGGTGAATGTTCTATTATATCTCTTCTATACGTCATTTCATCATGTATATAATTATTTAACATGCGGCATGCAAATAAAAACTGAACAGTTTGCTCCTGATCTACTGTACATCATGTTCTTTTGACAACCTTCTAGTCTTACTTACTCCCTCTGTTCTTTTTTACTTGACTTTATAGAATCCGTGTCGTCAATCTTTCTAAAGTTTCACCACCAATAGATTTAAAACTATCTAGATTGACTATATAAAAATTATATCATTAGATTTGTCGTTAAAAATAATATCATAATATTATAATTTTATTACTACATCTTAATATAAAGTTATAAAAAGTAACGGTCAAAGCCGCATCTCGAAGACCACAAAAAGTCAAAAACGTCAAGTAAAAAAGAACAGAGGGAGTACAATTTAAAATTTTAAAAAAACTAATAGCACGTCTATTCTTCTTAATTTTATATTGACCCATTTTTAGAGAATTAGAAGTTGCAACGCGGTGTGTGTGTGTGTGTGTGTGTGTGTGTGTGTGTGTGTGTAATAAATTACCACAAATCCAAATTGGATGTTTTATGATTCCTATTTTTGCATGCTTTGGGAATAGTATAAAAGTCCCTTTAATTCAACAGTCAATCCAAGCAGAAACACATCAATAAAAATTGTCTATATATATAAGTAATTAACCAACAATATGGAGAGGTTGATCTATCTCTCTGTATTGCCCTTCTTCTTTTTATCTTCTTTTCTTGATCTCCTCATGCCACGAACCTCCCTATTCCCATTGTGCGTCTTTTGCATATATTTCTTTTTTTAGGGGCCAGGTCTTTGCCTGGACTACATTAAAGAAGGAGGAAATGGAGCCTAAAGCTGCTTCCAATGGGCAGTATCTTAGTACAGTTTCTTTAGTGTATGAGGAGTGTTAGGATACTATCTTCCTAATGCATGGTTTCTTATGGTGTAGTATCTTAGGCTGTTTCATTTAATTACATGCATGATCTTTACTAGTATTTGAGCATTGTGGTCTATTTGTGGCATGTACTAAAGCAATACATACATGATCTTCCCAATGCACGGGATCGATCACAATAAATTTTATGCGTTGGATTTCGAGACCGAACCGGTATCCAGATTAGATACTAGAGTACCCCCCTCTCTCTTCATTAACTATGGTGCCACATCATCATTTTGCTTACATGGCAGGCTTAAGATACCAGCCAGGGTGAAGCCTTGGGCAGACCAAGCCTCCTCAAGCCTCTCGTCTTGAGGCCAGGCGGCTCAAGCAAGGTTGGCGGTGAAAGCTCTCGTCCCTTTTTGCCAACTGAGTTGAGCTCAGTTCTCTTTTGCATATATTTTTGGCAGTTAAGTTTAAGCATTTCCCTCTTCATGCATGCATTAATTACTGACATGGGCCATTGCATGCATATGCATCAACATGTTAGTGCATGCATGCACTTGGTAAATACAACGGGCCTACACATTATGTGGAAGCACATGCACACCTTCATCACTTCACTTGATCTGAGGCTCTCAACTCCTCCAATGAATGACTTCACCCGGTGCATGCATGCTACACAGCAAAACGCGGTGGAAACTGTCATGTTCCTGGCGTCGCACCAGAGGAATCGAGACAAGCTACTGCGACATGGAGTAGGAAATAGGAAGGTCGAGAAGAACATGAGAGAGTCGAGGTTGGGGGTTTCTCATGATTTTACTTCGATGCCTCTCACGGCGCAGACAGTGATCCCTTTTACATGCCAGCTAACGGCACTCTGTAGTGAAAACGACAAGTTGAAGCAGCACCGACAAAGCCTGTTTCGCGCGCACAACCCAGTTACAACTTACAAGGTCCAGGTGGCCCAATAACCAAAACTACTGCTCTTTCCTTTCCTATTGTCCCGTGCCTCTCTCGGTCAGTAGCGTCACAGTTGCGACATCTTCCCTCACTTGAGTTCCAGCTTGCCCCCAAGTTGGTGCAGATGGAAACTGTTGACATAAATCATAAAGGTTCTCCCAGGTTGACCATTGCGCTGGAGATTGAGACCACTAGACCAATCCTTGTGGTGTTATCTTGTGCCCAATTCTGCTTAACCTCTTCGTAGCTATTGTCACAGGACAGAGCACTTTGTCATAATAAATGAGACTGAGTGAATTATCGGGACTCATAGATTTCGGCGGTTTGATGGCCTTCTACAATTGTGATACATGAATCACCGGGTGAATGAGGCTCCCTACAGGTAATTTTAGCTTGTATGCCATCTTGCCCACTTTCTGAATGATCTTGTAAGCTCTAAAATACTTGAAGCAAAGTTTATGAGACGATCATCGAACAGCACAAAGTTGAACATAAGATTGTAGCTTGAGGTATACCATATCCCCCACTTGAAATTCTCGGTTAGACTATTTTTTGTCCTGTTGATCTTTCATTTTTCTACTGAGCTTGAAGTAAATGTTGCTGAATTAGTTTTGTCATCAGAGCACGATCCTGCAGCCACTGTTCCACTTATAAGATAGAACTATTGTCTCTACTGACAATTCCAAAGTGGCGAGGTGGATGTCCATACAGCACTTCAAATGGTGTTTTTACCTAGAGTTGAATGGTATGTAGTGTTATACTAGAACTCTACTTGAGGTAACCATTGAGACCATTTGGTCAGACAAGCTTGTACCATGCAGCGAAGGTATGTTTCCAAACATTGATTTAACCTCTCTATTTGGCTGTCAGTTTAGGGATGATAAGCCGAGCTCATATTCAGTTTTGTGTCAATTAGCTTGAATTATTCTTGCCACAATGTACTACTGAACACCTTGTCTCTGTCAGAGATGGTTCCTTGTGGCAGTCCATGCAATTTGTAAATATTGTTGATGAACAACTGCGCCACTGTCCAAGCACTAAATGGATGTGATAAGGGTAGGAAATGTCCATACTTGGCGAACTTATCAATTACCACTATGATGGTGTTGAAGTTCTTTGACTTGGGCAATCCCTCAATAAAATCCAAACTGATGATGTTCTAGGCTTGAGGAGGAATTGGTAGTGGATGTAAAGGCCTGGTGTTTTGATATGTTCAGGTTTCGCTTGTTGACAAACAGTGCAAGCTAACACAAATTGTTGAGAGTCTTTCTTCATGCCCGGCCATGCAAACAAGACTTTAATCTTATGATAAGTAGTAGTGATCCATTGTGTCCTCCCACTCCACTGTCATGTAGCGCTAGAAGGATTGCCTGATGCACTTCAGTATGTTTTCCCAACCATATTCTACCCTTACACTTGATACCATCTTGAAGAAGAAATCCATCTGCATTGGATCTAGTCAATGTCCGCTCTGCCAATAGTGCTTTGTTGCACTTTCCTTCTCACAACCTTCAACTACTATTTCCAACCATCTTGGTCTGCTAGTGGATATTGCTGAAATTTCTGCCCCATGATCCTTCCTAGACAATGCATCGGCTACTTTATTGTCTAATCCTTTCTTATACACCAATTTGTACTTCATACCCAACAATTTTAGAAAGGCCTTGTGCTGCATGCCTTGAATTAGTCTGTGTTCTCCCAGATGCAAAAGACTCTTGTGATCAGTAGCAATGGTAAGTTCAACATGTTGGAGATAAGAATTCGATTTTTCTACTACCATGAGTATTGCTAAACATTATTTCTCATAAGTGGACAGTCCCTTAGCCTTTTGCCCTAAAGCTTTGCTTAAATATGCAATGGAATGTCCCTACTGCATGAGCACTGCTCCAATGCCCACATCACTAGCATTTGTTTCTAACACAAATTCCTTGTTGAATATGGCAATGCTGACACTGGAGCCTGAACAAGTGTTTGTTTGATTGCCTCAAAAGCTGCTTGTTCTCCTGTTGTCCAGCTATACATTGTATTTTTCTTTAACAGTTCTGTTAATGATTTTCTTATGATACCATAATTTCTGATGAATTTTCTGTAATATCCAGACAGACCTAAAAATCCCCTGAGTTGTTAAACATTGTGTAGAGGGGGCTAATTTTTTACAACTTGTATCTTGGAAAGATCTATGGCCACTCCTTGAGCACTGATGATATGGCCCAAGTATTCCAGTTGAGGCTGAGAAAAAGAGCACTTGGATTGCTTGATCAACAACTGATTTTCAGTAAGTATAGTGAACACTTGTTGCAGATATTGTACATGATCCTCAAGTGTCTTACTGTATATAAGTATGTCATCCACAAAACCAGTACAAACTTCCTGGTCAACCGAGCAAAGATTGTATTTGTAGGATCATTAATGGTAATCAGAGGGGGTGAATGATTGTGAAAGATTTTTCACACCATATAAAATCAATCAATCAACGGCAATTCTTTAGTAGCACACGATGATGGATGTAATCGCCATCTCTGGAGATTCACTCGACAGAAAATAAGCACGCAATAATCTCGTCTCGTCTTTTCTCAAGCTGTGCACAGCGAGTACGGCACATGAGGCGAGCAACCGAGAAAGCGCCATGCCTCCCTACGTGCGTGTTCTGCAGCATTGCCTGCAGTGCGTGCGTGTCCTGGTCGATGATCGCACAAGGACGCCGTAATCACACAATTGAACACACGTCGTAGTCGTCATCCTGGAAACCCGAATGCCTTGGCGCACTCGTCCTGCCTCAACAATGATGAGTATATGGATGTAGCAATGATGATGCAGTAAAACGATGAGTTGATGTAGCAAAACGACAGTAGATGGATGGCTTGTGCACACAATAGTCAATCAAAGAATAGCAATGAATTCTCATGACACAAGCAAAAGAGCTAGCCGTCAAAGCCTACTCATGATTTTGGATTGACTCAATGCCAAACAGCAAAGCATCTCAACACACAGTAGTCAATCAAAGAATAGCAATGAATTCTCATGACACAAGCAAAAGAGCTAGCCATCAAAGCCCGCTCACGATTTTGGATTGACTCAATGCCAAAAGACAAAGCATCTCATCTTGTCTCACATCATGCACAGCGCTGCCTCTCCTCTCACATTATAAATAGTGCTGCTTCACCTCCAGCCGCCAGCACACACGCAAAACACCAGCCACGGTCGTCGAGCGATTTTTTTTCTACCAAATCGAACACCACCCACAAATCCCCTTGCCTTTTTCTAGAGACAACTCCCGCGTCACCTAGAGCCGTACCCCTGTCTAATTCCTCCATCTACTCTATCTCTTAATCACGCAACTACCAAAAAAACAATCTATCCAATCTCAACAATCAAGTGACCCGATACGCTTCCTAACAAGGGTTTTCTAATTTATCTCAGCTTTCCAATTTTGGACACCACAAAATTGTTACGTGCCATCGCCTTCGAACTGCACCTCCGTAGCTCTAACACGCATCATCCATCTTTGATCTCCATGCGCCCCAACTCGAGCTCGATCGTCTCCTCTAGCATCCTTGACCCTCTGAATCATGACTTCGCACCAAGCCTTCTCCTGCTCCTTGTCGTAGACCACGACCGCCTCCGAGTTATCCAGCACATGCAAAGACCGAAACACCATCTTTTTCCACCACAAGTTCTTCCCAACTTGACCAACATAAGTCCACACATACTGTACGTCTCAAATAACATCAGTAAGTGACATTGTCAATTATTCATCAACTAAATTATTCTAGACCTAGCCACATAGTCTAACAATCTCCCCCTTAATGAATACATTGACAACACCTCAAAATTGCTCGAAAGAGTTGTATTTAATAAAGAAAAACTCCTCAAAATTCTCCCCCTTTGGCAATGTGAGCATCAAGGTATAAAAGAAAGAAAGATTATTCAAACAAATTAATTGATGTATACAAAGTCATGCTCTTATAAAGCTTGCCCGATCATGAGCATGCATATATAGCAAAGTAGGCCAAAAGAAGCATATAATGTGATTAAGCAGATTAAAGTACATGGCAGACTTTCACAAAAATGACCAGTTATGTTAAGGATATCACTAAAGAAGATAGCCTTCTAAACATCTAAAAATACAGAGTGAAATCTAGATGCTAGAATCAAGAACTAAGTGAGCCACAAGTGCCAGATGAAACACCAAGCTTAACATAGATTTACATAACGCAGCATAAAGCACTTTATTTTTTACACTTTGATTATGGCTTATCTTAGTAAAGCACGTCCTAGACTAGGAGCCATCTACAACGGCCTTCTGAGCTTTAGCCCAAAATAATTTCAGCACATTTGAAATGACCTTTTGAGCCAACTTGAATCACATTTCATTAAATAAAGCATCTCAAGCCTTACTTTTCAATCATGCCAAGCCAAAAGGCTTAAGGTTTCATGATCTCGGTCATACAAAACTCCCCTCAAGTTCATGCCTAGTGCAATGGCAAGCTGTTTCATGGACAAGAATTGTTGAGATGCATACATAATTCACAATTTCACCACAATTTGCCACATGTATTTCTAGAAATGCTAGAAGTGATTCAAGAAGGAACTAAAATGGCTCAAACTTAGACTTGACCTAGAATCAGGATTTAACTAGGTATTTAAACATGACAAATCTTAACAAGTGATCACTCTAAACAAAACTAGCCAAAGAATTCAGTCTTGCCATGTTGTTTGTTCAAGTTGACAAAATTTATTAAATAGCTAATTATGGCCTTGCTAAGCTAGACATGTAAAATCATGATCAAGAAAGCTCAATATACACATCATGACTCATTCCGTGATTATTGGCTTAAATAATATTTCAAGTTCTCAAAAAAAATAAAAGAAAACAAACTTTTACAAAGACATACAAAAGAAAACTCTCTCTCAGAACAATCTAATTGGACAACATACCCCCAACTCACTCCGCAAATGGACAAAATGAGAAGTATCAAGCGGCTTAGTGAGAATAAGATCTAGGAATCCAGTACTGACACACACAACATGGAGAAACAACAACAAAACTAGAACCAGAACCATGTGCACATGCGCGATCAGAACGCCAAAATGGAACCTGTCTGACTGCTCCTCGAAATGTAGGCAATACAGAACGTGAATTATTTGAATTATATCCCAAACCAGTATGTGTAGCAAATTTAAAGCCATCATGAAAGTCCTCTAAAAACCTAGCTTTCACATTAGTTATAGGAACAACAAAAGAGGTTGCACATTTTTGTCTTAAGACATTCAATCTTTCCTTTTTTTTATCTTTCTTAGCACGCCTAAAGCAAAATTCATGCAAGTGCCTATCTCTTCCACAGTAGGTGTAATGAAATTTAACATCATTAGAATTCTTTTGAGATGATGAGCTAGCACCTACAGCATTAGCAAAAGAACTTTGCACAAAACCAGTTGATTTAAACACAGTTTTATGAGGCTCACTTTTTATTTCAATTAGCCCACTTCCAATGACTTTAACTACCTTAGGTGGATTATTCTTGGCATAATTAGCAGCATTAAATCCTAGACCAGTATTTTTGACACTCGGTTTTGACTTGTCTAGAATCATATTCAAAATTTTCTTGCCAAAAGAAAATATCTCTAAAGTGTCCTTAAGGTACTCATTTTCTTTAGCTAAAGTGGAACAAGTTATGCATTTAACCGGTTCATTCACAACATTGTTAGAAGCAATAGACTGAATCAATCTATCTTTTTAGCAAAATCATTAGTTGTCTAGTCAATACTGCCATCTCTGTGCTAAGCTTAGGATAGTTAGTGCAAGAAAGTGTCTTGTAACGTCCCGTTTGTCCAGAGTTTTGAAAGGCTTTTAAAATAAAAATAACCATTTGGTTTTGTTGTTTGCTCAAAGCTTAACTTAAAGATTTCAGAATTTGGAGCTTTAACTTGAACTAATCAAACTTCAATTAATCATTTTGGTTGATTTGGAGTTATTGCTGTTCTTTGGATTTTAGCCCCTTTTCTCTATTTGCCTTGTTTGTCCTTCGAGCTAGTTTCTCCTCCTCTAGGTCTCTCTCCCTCCTCCTTGGCGAAAACTTTCCTCTTGCTGGACATTCCCCTATGTCCAGATTCCTCTTTTTGTTGGATGTCTCCTAATGTCCGGACCTTCCTTCAGTTGGACCTCTTTGTAGGTTCAAACCTCCTTTGCTCTTTGGACCTTCCCTGTATCTGTTGTTTGGACTTCCTTTAGTCCAGACCCCCCTCTTTGTTGGTTTGAATCTCTTTGTGTTTAGACCTCCCCTTTTGGTCTAAACTTTTATCTCTGTCTAGATCTCCTTTGATCTAGACCTCTTTCTCTGTGTGGACCTCCCCATGGACCTCTCAACGTTCATTTGAACTCCCTAAGTCCATTTGAGCGTCCCAACGTCCTTTGGACCTCCCCTTGTTTAGATCTGACCGTTAGGACCTCTCTTTGGAGATCTTAGCCGTCAGGACCTCCTCTTGCTCAGATCTTGACCGTTAGGATCTCCCTTTAGAGATCTTAGTCGTCAGGACCTCCCCTTGCTTAGATCTTGACCGTTAGGACCTCCCTTTGGAGATCTTAGCCGTCATGACCTCCCCTTACTCAGATCTTGACCGTTAGGACCTCCCTTTAGATATCTTAGCCGTCAGGACTTCCCCTTGCTCAGATTTTGACCGTTAGGACCTCCCTTTGGAGATCTTAGCCATCAGGACCTAACCGTCAGGACCTCCTTTGATCTTGATCCGGCCGTTAGGATCTCCCCTTTGGAGCTCCTCCGTTGGATCTCCTTTTTGGTTTCGGACCTCCCTTGCCCCTTCGCGCGGTCCGAACCAGCCTCGCACCCTTCCCACTCATGGGCCACCTGATCCTTTTTGGATGGCCTGATCGAGATGGAGGGTTCGGCCGGTCCGAACGTTCCTTTCCTTTTGGATCGCCCGATTCCAATCGGACAGCCCTGCTTCACCACACCTTTAATTTCTTGTCCTTAGAATCTCCTCCTCAGGACCTCCCGTGGTCTTTTTGCAAAGACCTCCTCCTTAGGCTCCCTCGCGGTCTTTTTGCAAAGACCTCCCACCTGGTCTTTTGCTGATCTTTTTGCAAAGACCACCCCTTTTCGTTGAACCTTGAGCCCAGACCTCCTTGTCCGCAGGGCTTCTTTGTCCCTGGGACCTCCCCTTGGTCTCTTGTGAGGACCACCCTTGATGTCCAAGGCCATCCTCGTAGATTCAGACCTTCCCCTATGTTTGGACCCTATTGAGGCCTTCTCCTTGTGATTTAGACCTCCTGTGAGGTTTAGATCTCCTTGTGGTCTAGACCTCCTCTATGTTTAGACCTTTGTGATCTAGACCTCCTTCTCTGTGTTTAGACCTTTGTGGTCTAGACCTCCTTCTCTGTGTTTAGACCTTTGTGGTCAAGACCTCCTTGTAGTCTTTAGGATCTCCTTGTAGTTTTTAGGACCTCCTCTAGACTTCCTTGTCTTCAGGATCTCCTCGAGACCTTTTTCTTGGTCCTCAGGACTTCCTCCCCGCAAGACCTCCCTGTCCTTTGGGCCTCCTTGTCCTCTCAGACCTCCCCGTGGCCTTTTTGTAAAGACCACCCTTGTGGTTTAGACCTCCCCCTCGAGGTCAAGACCTCTGGTCTTTCTGTAAGGACCACCCTAGTGGGCCATGACCTCCCCCATGGGTCATGTCCTCCCCTTCGACCTCCCCCTGGGTCCCGACCTCTTCAGGACCCCTTGCCTCCGGACCTCCCCTTCGGGACCTCCTTTGACTCTCACAGGACCCCCTCCTGTTCTCAACCAGTTCCTTTGACTGTCCCGCCCGTTTTCTTGATTCCTCCGCCTCAGGTTCTTAAGCGCATTTGATGTGGGTTGAAGTCACATTAAAATGATGTCCTTTCCTTTGTACTCATTTCTACTTTTTGTCACCTCTTTTGACTGTTTTAGTCCTTTGTTGTACTTGCTAGCAGTGTACCTTTTGTACCAATACCTTAAACTTGGTCGCTCCCTTTTTGTGGTGCTCCTATTTTCTGTCCTCTATAAATAGAGCACCAGGGGCATCCATTTCCTCTCTGTTCTTCACTCAACCTCTTCTCCCCACTCTTTCGATTCTGGTGAGCTCTCTAAGCTCCTCTAGTTCGGGCCTCCTTGGGTCTAGACCTCCCTCTCTTGGGACCTCCCTCTCGGACCTCCTCCTCTTAGTGGACCTCCTCTCTTTTTGCTTTAAGTAAGTTCTTTTGATTTCTTGGAGTGTCTTTGCTTATTTGGTTTCTTTTGCGAACGTGTAGATCTCAGTTTTTGCTGAAGAGCTCGTAGATCAAGCCACCCCAACCGAAGCTTTGCTCATCAACAGAGGCAAGTCGTGGAATCCCTTGATCATCTTGATCCCATTTTACAAAAGTATTTTGATTTGTTAAACTTGTATAGCTACTTTTATAGAACTGGTTTGGGCAGTAGTTATTCTCTTACTTGACATTATGCCTCCTTGGACACTTGAACCCGACATGTTGTCATGATCACCTTGAACACCTTAGAATGGGTATTTTTAGTTGGTATTGCTTGATATTGCCAACTTGGGACCGTAAGTTTATGTTTAGCCTTGCTGTAGAATCGTGGGTCTTGTGAATCATGCCTCATCAATTAATAATCTTGACTAATGGAACTATGGGCTGTGGTTGGTACCCTTTGTTAGCATTGTAGTCTTTGAGGCCATAAACTGTGTTGATTGTGGTGCGAGGCCACCTTGTTAAAATTTGCGATGCGGGACTAGGTGGTCCGAAGGCGAGTTGAACCCAAAATGTTTTCACACTCGGGTAAGTGATCGTGCAGTAAAGGGGGTGCCATGTGCACAATGGGATGAGGTTGCCTTGCTTGAGTGGATTAAGGACCTAACTTTGTGTCTGTAGATCCGGGTAATCCGTGTAACCACAAGGTCATTTTATGGGGATGGCCTGGGCTGAATAATTAGCAATGAGCTGGCTCGTTTCTGTTGTGGTGGAGCGTCTTTGGTATTTGGCAAGAGGGGCACCAATAACCCTGAGTAGGGGATTTATGAAACCTTAGCGGGCAGCTTCGAGCCAGTTCAAAGCTTTATAAAGGCCTTGCCATGCTCTCTAGAATGCTCACCTTCAAAAGAGAGCAAGGGTCTTTCCGGAACCCGTCCTGCTAGAGAGATCCTGGATTGTGGGTAAAGTTGTACACCTCTGCAGAGCATAAAATCTATTCGAATAGCCAAGTCCTTGGTTATGGACATCTCCCGGAGAAGTGGTGCAAAAGGGTAGACTTTTATAAAATGTGTTCATGGGCGCTTCTGCGAGAGGCCATGGCTTTGCCTCGAAGAGACCTTGGCCGGCTTTAGAGGGGTCATGGCTGGCTCGAGTTGTGGTCCAGGGGTTGGTTGCGACTCTGGAGTGGGTGCTCTAGAGTGGTCGTGGGTGCGACCAGGACTCCCACGAGTTGTCTTTGGGAGCTCTAGAGTTGGTGCTCCAGAGTAGTCTTGGGAGAGGTCCCGTGTGGAGTGCGACTGGACCTCAATCAGCCCAGCTTTGGAAGTGGTGGTGCTCACTCCTCCTTTCAAACAAATGTATTTATGTAATATGCTTTCAACTTGAGCTTTTCAATCTACTATTATTACTTGCTGTCAAATATTGCTTTTTGCAACTAACCATATAACTCTCTTTTGGCAAGCCCATCATGAATTTTTTTTTATTACATGCTTTTCCCCACAGCTTGCTGAGTACATTCAAAAGTACTCATGGCTTGTGCCCTCTGTTTTAATCAGCAGATCAGGGAGTTCTAGGGAGCTCAAAGCTCCAAGAAGAAGAGGTCTTGGGAGGCCTTGTGTGCTAGGGGACGTCCTCCACTCGATAGCTTTGTGGGATCAATTTGACTCGCTTCGTGTGGTTTTGCGTTTCTTTGCAAGTGCTCTTTTTGTAAGCCCAAAGGGCAAACCCCTGTAAGAAGCTTGACTAAAAGGTCTTTAATAATATATGTTAAGTTCTCTTTTACTTCGTCTCAGTTGTTGTATGGATTTGATCACACCCATATTTGTCTGTGCGAGCTAGCTTGGGTTCTTGGGACTGGCTTAGTGCACAGAGGCCAAGACCTCCAGGAGGTCTTGAAGATCTCTTGGGAGGTCCTGGCGGACCTCCACTCGGGATGTACCGAGTGGTGCTACCGCTCCTCTGTGCGGTAGTATCGTCGCTCAAAAAAAAAATCGGTCGGTTCTATGCATATCCCGAAAAAGTCGTTACATGTCTCATGATAAAGCATTTGTTTAATATATTCCTAAGAAGAATTAAGTCTAGTTTCTAGCAATTCATAATTAAAACAAGCTTTAGATTGAGTATTTGAAATACTTGACTCTAAACATGTAGGAGAACTAAACTTGAGCTTTTCAATTTCATCATTGACAAGTTTTAACCTTTCATCATAAGAGTCATGTGCTAATCTTAGTTCATGAAGTTTAGCAATCACATCCCTAAATTGAACTAAGGTTGATGTATTAATTGTTCTAGCAGTCTCCAACTCAAAATGTAAAACTTGACAAGACTCACAAGATTTATCATCAAGAATAGAAGCTCTAAGTATATCAATTTCAGAATTTAAGCTCTCCACAACGAGATCATGACTTTTAATTTCCTCTCTATACTTTTTGAGCTCATCTGTCAATCTAAGCACAGCACGAGATAAATTTGTATAAGAAGATTTTACCTCACCAGGATCACTGTGGAGATCATCATTGTTGAGCTCATCACTGCTTGCCATAAAACACATCCCTATGAAGTCCACCTCCTTTGTCTTCTTACCATTGTCCTCATCGTCGCTTCCAGAATCAACATCACTCAAATCAATCTCATCAAGTGCTAAAAGTATTTTGTTGACCGCCCTGCGATAATTGCGCTTCTTGCTTGGGTCAATCTTGAATTGAGAGCGATGAATTGGTACCTTGACCTCCTTGCCCCTCAGTTTAGGGCAATTCATCTTGATGTGGTTTAGCTCATCACACTCATAGCATCTGATTGGACCGCCTCTCCGTCTTGTTCTGATGTTGTTAATTGCCTTGGTCACCCTGTTGGAAATGAGTACAAGCTGCTCTTCTGGAATCTCCTTTAACTGTTCATCTGAAATAGAACACAATACAGATAAAGGAACAATAGAGGAACTAGAAGAACTATCAACTTGGTTAGTCACTAAACCCACAAAATTAAACTTATTTACCCTGGCCAAAATATCAATCTCATATGTTTTCATCTTGGAATAAAGATCATTTAAAGTGAGCGTTTCCATGTTAACAGAATGATTAATAGTAGTGACTCACACATTCCAGATAGACATATCCAAAGTATTTAAAATTTGATGAGCATTGTCAGAATCAGAGTATGTGACATCAACAGATTGCAAATCATTAACAATTTTATTGAAGCAATCAAAACGTGCATCTACTGATTCTCCTGGTTTCTTCTATAATTTAGAATACTCCGTTTTTTGAATTGGTTGTGACGAACACCTTTAACAAACTTAGAACCTTCATGATAATCAGCTAGAGTAGTCCAAATTTTATTAGCAGATTTCATATTAGCAATTCTGACAAACTAATTTCTACCTAGACCTTGCAACAGAATATTTCTAGCATTAACATTAGCTTCAACATCAGCAGTATTATCAGCAACAACAACAGGAGGCACCTCATATGGACTTTCAACTTTTTGCCAAACAACATTACCTTGTGCTTGTAGAAAAACCTCCATGCGCGTTTTCCAATAAGTATAATCTGACCCATCGAAAAATGGTGGATTACTTGAAAAATGATCTCGATTTGATGCCATTGCAACCTCGCTCTGATACCACTTGTAGGATCATTAATGGCAATCAGAGGGGGTGAATGATTATGAAATATTTTTCGCACCCTAAAATCAATCAACCAGCAGCAATTCTTTAGTAGCACGTGATGATGGATGCAATCGCCGTCTCTGGAGATTCACTCGATAGAAAATAAGCACGCAATAATCTTGTCTCGTCTTTTCTCAAGACGTGCACATTAAGTACGGCATGTGTGGCAAGCAAGCGAGAAAATGCCACACCTCCCTGCTTGCGTGTTCTGCAGCGTCACCTATAGTGCATGTGTGTCCTGGTCAATGACCACACAGGGATGGCCGCAATCACATAATTGAACACACGTCGTAGTCGTCGTCCTGGAAGCCCATATGCCTCAACGCACTCGTCCTGCCTCAACAACGATGAGTATATGGATGCAGCAACGATGATGCAGTAAAACGATGAGTTGATGCAGCAAAACGACAATAGATGGATGGCTTGTGCACACAATAGTCAATCAAACAATAGCAATGAATTCTCATGACAAAAGCAAAAGAGCCAGCCATCAAAGCCTGCTCACGATTTTGGATTGACTCAATGCCAAACAGCATAGCATCTCATCTTGTCTCACGTCATGCACATCGCTGCCTCTCCTCTCACATCACAAACAGTGCTGCTTCACCTCCATCCACCAACACACACACAAAACACCACCCACGGTCGGCGAGCGACTTTTTTCTACTAAATCGCACACCGCCCACAAAGCCCCTTGCCTTTTTCTAGAGATAACTCCCACATCACCTAGAGCTGTACCCCTATCTAATTCATCTGTCAACTCCATCTCTTAATCACACATCTACCAAAAAACCAATCTATCCAATCTCAACAATCAAGGGACCCGATACCCTTCCTAACAAGGGTTTTCTAATTTATCTCAGTTTTCCAATTTTGGACACCGCAAAATTATTACGTATCGTAGCCTACGAACTGCACCTCCATAGCTCCAACACGTATCATCCATCTTTGATCTACACGTGCCCCAACTCAAGCTTGATCGTCTCCTCCAGCATCCTCGACCCTCTAGACCATGACTTTGCACCAAGCCATCTCCTGGTCCTTGCCATAGACCATGATCGCCTCCGAGTTACCCTGCACATACAAAGACCAAAACATCATCTTTTCTCCGCACAAGTTCTTCCCAACTTGACCGACATAAGTTCACACACCACAAGCCTCAAGTAACATCAATAAGTAACATTGTCAATTATTCATCAACTAAATTATTCTAGACCTAGCCACATGGTCTAACAGTATTCATCATAGCTTGAAATGTAGCTGGTGCATTTGTGAGTCCAAAGGGCATGACCCTAAACTCTCAATGCCCATTGTGTGTCTTGAAGGTTGTCTTGTATTCATCATCTTCTATTAATCTTTGATGGTAGTCTGCCCTCAAATCTAATTTGGTAAACCATTGAGCCCCATGTAGTTCATCCAGTAGTTCATCAATAATAGGCAACAGAGATTTGTTTTTGACAGTAGCTGCATTTAGTTGTCTGTAATCCACACAAAAACACCAAGTCCCATCTTTCTTCTTTACTAGAAGCACAAGGGAGGCAAAAGGGCTTGAGCTAGGTTGAATGACACCATATTGTAGCATCTCCTTTATCTGTTTTTCAATTTCGTCCTTTTTTTAGGTGCATATCTATATGGCCTAATGTTGATTGGTCTAGCTCCTGTCAATAGTGGAATCGAGTGGTCAAATGATCTGTGGGGAGGCAATCCTTTTGGTTCTTTGAATAGGGAAGCATGTTCCTGCAACATTGCTTGCACAGCTGGTGGTATAACTTCTATCTTGTCCTCATTGCTTACTTATGTAAATTGCACCATCTAAGCTAAACTCCAATTTCTGACTAGACCCTGGAGTTTTTGGGTAGAAATATTATGACATTTGTTTGTAACATCCTTTACTCCTCTGAGTGTGATTCTCATGCCCTTGTGCAAAAACCTCAGTTTCCTCCTATACCAATGTATCCACATAGGACCCTATTCCTCCAACCATTCCATACCCAAAATCATATCATAACACCCTAACTTGAGTAGTCTGACATTAGTTGAAGATGTGTATCCCTGAGTCCACCATGCGAGCCCTTTAATTTGTTGATCACCACACATCTTTCCCCCATTAGCTAGAGCCACTTGTACTGAATCTACAGTTTGTGTAGGACATTGCAATCTTTGCACCAATGCTTCACTGATGAAATTCCCTGAACTGTCAGAGTCGATCAACATCAAAACTTCTTGATTACTGACCAATCCTTACAGCCTGATGGTCCTCTTTCCTTGCACTCCCACTGCAGCACAATAAGAAATGCTCATCAACACTTCCTCCTCAGTCCTCACTACTCCTACTGTCCCCATCACTTCCATTAGTACCTTCCCCTTCCAATTGCAGCACCTCCAGAAGTTCCTCTAGGACATGTAACGGCACATTCTTTGGGCATCTATGTCCAAAACCCCATTTCTCTCCACACTTCATGCACAGATCTTGAGACTTGCACAGTGATGTAAGTTCACATACTTCTCTTCCACCTTGGTATTGGCCTCGGATCTTGGCTCAATAGGAGCAACCCCCTAAATTCCCTTGCCATCATAAGTTTGTGGCTTATGGTTGAATCTCAAATAATCTTTGTTCTCCTAGTGCCCATGATACTTCTTAGTTGTGACAGCCAACTCTTCTTCCTGCAATAGGACCAGTGATAACGCAACATCAACTGTTCAGGGTTTGTGCAACACAATTGCTATCCTAATGTCTCCCTTCAGCCCATCAACAAATTTATTAACAAAGAACACATCATCATAGTTCCTATTGTGGGCGAAGACTTTGTGTACAACATTTTGGAATTGCTCGTAGTACTCCTGAACCTCCCCTAACTGTCTAATGTTCACTAATGCCTTCATGTAGTTGTGATATAAATCATTCGCAAACTTAGTATCTATAGCAATACATAATTCTACCCAATTATCCATCGTATGTTGTGCCTTAAACGTTTGCAACCACAAGGTTGTATTACCATGGAAATGCAGTGTGGCATATTGAGCCCAAAATTGGACCAGCACATGGAACATATGAAAATACTTCTCGCATTTATTCTTCCACACTCTACGATGTTCCCTGTCAAATTTGGGAAATTCTGCCTTATGCATACAGAATTCCCTCTGTTGGTAATTGTAATTCCCTAGAGTTCCGAACATTCCTTTACTACCACTTGCTCCCAAATCATAAGCTGCAGGGGAATTTTGATTGGGAAACTCATCCTTGACCAGGGCTTGCCCTGGGGTGGTGAATACCCCATGAGCCTCACCCTGGTAATACTTCTCATCATGATGCCCTTGGTGAGACACATTGAGCAAGGAAGGTCAAGCACATTCCTTCTAGATAGGTAATACTTCTCATCCTACTATTTCAATTATTGTACTTATTTTTGCAAAATCTATTATGCACGTGTGTATGTTTGCTTAAAATTGCTATATTTGAGGATGATGGTAGTTATATTCCTATTCAATGCATAATCCTCCTTGAAATATTAGTATCCTTAATTTTATAGCTATTAGGTTATGGTTTAGGCAATAAATGATGTCGAATTGGGTTTTTCGAATATGAATATCGCATAAATGCTTAGCCAGGCTTTAGTCTTTACTAAAATTTGAAAGTGGATGGAATAATATGATTTGGGAGATTTTGAAATTATGGTCCAAATGAGTCACCTCTGTTAATTATGCATGAAAATAAAAATGAAAAACCTAGATTGTGACACGGACGAGTTATAATATGAACTGATGAATGTGAGAGGGTTTCTCACATGTAGATAGGGGGAGATCCTCGCCTGGGTCAATTAAGGACCGAACACCGATAATTCCTATCTAAGCCTAAGTGTACAACTACATGTGCCGGTATGGAACGGCCTTAGCTAATTAAGTCATCAAATACTAGCCTTGCATGTTGGTAGGCTGTAGTAGTGCGAGCATGTGTGATTGCTCGAAGGAGCTCCCTTCATCGAGGCGTTGGGACCAAAGCCTTCGGACATAACGGTTAATGCCTCACTTTGACAGGAGGTACCCAAGATTGAAGTGAGGGTTTTCATTGGTGAGCTAGTGCAAGGTTAAGACTAGGTGATGTAAAGGCTTTGTTATGTGCTCTAGATTGCTTACTAAAAGATCGTGGGCGGTGGTATCAACGGACACTGGATAAACTAGAGAATTCATATACTGTGGGTAAAGTAGTACACATCTGCATACTATAAATCTATATAAATAGTTGTGCTCACGGTCATGAGCGTGCTTAGTGTAGTCTTAACGGGTATAGTCTCTATTTTCACAAAAACGATATTGTTTGAAAAGTTGAGATGTATATATTTTTTGATATTTGAGTTGAGTGTCATGTCTATGGCTGAAAGTAAGATGTTAATCGCAGCCAAGGAGGGTTGTGATTGGTTATTATCAAGTTACTTACTTGTTGAGTCTTTATCTATTTAACTGTTCTTTAAACTTCTGTTGCAAAATACTATGTATTGATATTACAAATAAAACTTGCTTAATGCTGAAAATAACTTGTAGCATAGAGCCTCCTCCCTTGTTAGCCATGCATATATATAAATTTTGCGATACACTATAAGTCTTGGCTAGTACGCAATGTACTCAATCTTCCTTAAATGGATGTTCAGAGGATGAGGATGACCACATACCAGACGACGCCTTCTTCGATCCCGGTACTGGGGGTATAGGGACGGGTCTTTCTAGGACTTATCCTTGTCAGTTGCCTAAGGGTTTGGATGGGCATACCGTTGAACTTTTGGACTCTATTTATTATGCTTCCGTTGTTTAACTTGCTAATTCTGATACTTGTTATTTTATTTGGTGGTCAGCCGTGTATGGTACTCTCGTGATGTAATCGCTTAAGTTAAGTACCATATTTGTTTCATATTGTATGTATATTGTGTATGGATGTGTATGCCAATTTTGTAGATGTGTGTACTAGCCACTGATCATGGGACTAGACGGTACACACACAAGGCCTTCAGGTATTCCACGCCCAGGGTCCGACAATTGAAGCATCATTTGCTAATTGTTTTAAGTAGTAGCAAAACTGTACCGCTATTATTTACATACATAACCATTTAGATCTATTTGAAAGGGAGAGGAGAGGGAATTTAAACCCATGATTCTGATTCTTTTAGTCTAGCAACCATTATACTAAGATCATTCATATTATGATCATTATGATAAATTACATGATACATATCAGATTATAAAATAATCTTACACCACATTTCAAAATCGTAGTGTTTTCGTCAACAACGTGATGAGCAAGAGGCTATCATTACTGATCTTGATGACACCTTAGCAAACTAATGGAAACACCCTCTCCTTTCACAAGCTGCGATGATTAGCATAGCACCACACCACTCGGTGCTGTGCTTAGACCTTAAAAATGGATTTGATAAGATTATCTCCCCTGTCCGTACCAAGAGGAAGGCACAAGCCCGAGCCTCATGTCATCATGTACACTCATTAGGACATGCGCGCGGTACTATTTAATCCCTGCACACTAGGTACTTTTGCTCATTAAACAAAGCTGACGCATCATTAAGCTATTGTTCTAGCTTCTCAATCATTTGACACATGCTAGCTCATGCTTTAGTTTATTTTCCCCCAAAATTACAACGAATATTCTTGCTTGGCATTTTAGGAATTAGGACATCTCTCTCTCTCTCTCTCTCTCTCTCTCTCTCTCTCTCTCTCTCTCTCTCTCTCTCTCTCTCCTTGAGCGAAAGGACATCTTGTTGTTATGTAAGGATCGATTCTTCTTATACAAATTGTATTATTTTTTAGGCTTTCAGGTCATGTCGTCTCAAATATTTCCTACATGTATATGTAATCATTAGAGTCTTAATGCTCATTTTCTTTTTTAAAAAGGACCTAATGCGCCTAATTCATCTATACATCCACTGATATGTTACTTGCTGAGCCGATTAAGGAACCTGTTTTAAGTAAAGGTAATCATATCAACCGGACGTCCGATACGTCAGATGCCTCAACAAACAGTCAAAGCATGAGACATGCATCCTCATCTCCATCACAAGGCCATACTAACAAATCACACTTCCGCAGCTGACCTCCCCCACACCGTCGCGTGTTGGAATTTTCCGTTGATCCTTGTACTATGGGTAATGATAAGACGAGGACGTTCTGAGCGTCAAACACTGCTATGACGTAAGTATGAAGCGGGAGCTGGTGCACGTCAACCCGGCCAACCACCTGCTCCGGAGCTTCACGCGCAGCCTCGGCCGGCTCAACGAAGCGCTCTTCCGGATCGCCCGTCGCGGGCGGGGCTTGCAGCGGCTTCGGCGCCAAGGCCACCGCCAACGCCAAGGTACTCTTCGATTACCGCCGCCGACACTCCATCTCCTGACCGACCACCAATGTTCCTGATCAAGTTGGTCGATGGAATCCAGTGGATTATTGTACGTTCGTGTGTGCATAGGAGGTGATAATACTTCATGATCGATCGAGCATATCGGGTATATGGTTCGATCAGCTTCTCTTTTCTTCCCAATTTTTTGTGGGGATTGCATGGGATTTTTTGTGGGCCGGCGAGGGGACAGGGGTAATGGCCTGCCCGCAACGTACACGGCCGTCCATGTAGGCGTTGGTGACAACGGCGGCGGAAAGCGGCGAACCACCGCTGGCTGCGGTTCAGCAGCGGGCCGTTGTAACCGTTGTCCGAGGATGTTGCAACCATGGTCCTAGGATGTTGCAACCGTTGTCCGGGGATGTTGCAACAATTGTTCTAGGATGTTGCAACCGTTGTCCGGGGATGTTGTAACTATTGTCTTAGGATGTTGCAACCGTTGTCCGGGGATGTTGCAACCATCCTACGATGTTGCAACCATTGTCTTAGGATGTTGCAACCGTTGTTCGGGGATGTTGGAAGTGTTGCATCTGCAGAAAAAAAAATGTTGCGTCTGTAAAAAAAAATGTTGCATACTGTTGTCCGGGGATGTTGCAACCATTGTTCTAGGATGTTGCAATCGTTGTCCTAAGATGTTGCAACCGTTGTCTGTGGATGTTGCAGCCGTGTCCGGGAGATGTTGTATGCAGCGACGTACTTCTTTGCGATGTTGCATCTATATGAAAAAAATGTTGCGGCCTATTGAAAAAAATGTTACATCCATAGGAAAAAAAATATTGTATACTGTTTACGGTGATGTTGCAAGATTTTTTCAACGCGTTTTTACATATGCTTTGTTTTGATTTTATTGGTCGAGTTTGTGCTACGAGAGATGAGCGGAGTGTACCTTTTCCACCATAAAAAAAATTATGGTATAGCCGACATAAAATCTACAAGCACAGAATATAGTGATTTCCCTATTTGTTAACATATTGTTTTGCTCAAACTCGGAAATAAAGAGGCCTGGACGATTGAGGGTGAGAATTAGCTGATAAAGTATCCAACGGCTCTAAATGGGGAAAGAAAATTCTGCATGAGAAGGCCTTCGACTCCATGTCCTCAGGCGCTAGCACTACCCGCGATCTTGCCACGGCACCAATCTCAGAACAACCCGTCTTCAAATATTTTGATGTATATTCGGACCGTACGGGTGAAGCTCCCACCCGTACGTCCGTTTCTTAGTGCCCTCCTTTAAGTAAATATGTTGGTTACTGAGGTAGTGTAGTTGAGACCTTTTTATTAATTAATCTATTTTAAATTTATTTTTATTACTAACCCTTCGTCAACTTTATTTTCAAATCTGACCACTTTGGTCATACCACCACTCGTGCCGTGGAAACACAGCACTGCCACGTCATAGGATAAGTCTAGTTAAATAGCACTTCTTGTCACGCTACTGGTGGTACCATGACCAAGCAACACTGTCACGCCACTGGCGGCGGAATGACAGGATTTGGCCACGATATGGTATTGGCGTGGTAATGCTATTTTGTCACATCACGAGTGGTGGTATGACCAAAGGTTCAAAATTAGAAATAAAATTGGTGACGGATTAATAATAAAAATAAATTAAAAATAGGTTAATTAATAAAGAAAAGCTCTGTGGTTGACTGGTTGTGCCTATCATGCTGTTCAAACTTTGGTAGCATTGTTGCAACCGGCAGTGTGATGCGAGTTGCCTTTTTGGTGTTGCTTTAAGACAGCTGTTTTTTCTGATACATTCTACAAGTCAAAGATGGTCCAACCACTCACAATTCATGCAGGGTACATGTCCTAACCTAAATAATATAGTACTCCAGCTTGCCACCATTTGCTTATATCATATTTCCCCTTTTTTGGAGGGCTTGCTAGCAATGTGAAATGGAAGTATGTGATTTCCAAGACAATGTACACGATTAGTACCAAACCGACACTATTACTGTTGGGATATCAAAGGCTGAGACTATAGATTGCTTCCCTCATCTTTTCCCTTCTTTCCCATCCTTTTCTAGAAAGTGATTTGGAATTCAACCCTTTAAGCCTTTAAAAACAGGTGGCCATCCACTGCGCCCAATTAGAAAAAAAAAAGTGAAATATAACACTGCTATGTACACCAACATCCATGAAGCTAGCCTAGCAACATGTTCATGTATTGATGATGACTCCATTATATATTTCTTGCAATGTTTATATAGCTCTAGTCTTAATTAACCTTCTACGGTGATTTCTATGCTCTGTGACAGTGAGTAGTTCCCTAGTGTGTGTGTGTGCGTGCTTGCAATCTGTTTGCAGTTGAGGTTGCATTAAAATATGAGGTGAAAAAGGAAAGGCTCATCAGTGCTAATTGGAGCAATTGCTGCCTCTTACCTGAGACAACAAACAACTTTTGCTTTCATCATTCCTCCATGTTAGCCCCTATATATCTACCTTAATTAATCTAACACGGATGAGCAGTGCTCATGGTCACCTTGTGTGTCCTTGATCACTCTCCCTGCATGTGGGCCTCGGAATTGATTAGATTGGTGGTGGTGACACCCCAGTTTTGGTATAAATGTGCTCTCATTTGTTTTTTAAGCATTTCTAACAATAGTCAAGCAATTTATAGAGTGCACATAGTGACTAGTGACTGCATAATGGATTGTCCAGATGTGGGTGAAGAGACGAATTACGCATATATTGTGAATGCTTGTTCCAGAAGGATGATCTATCTGTGAAGTCACATGATCGTATCCATATACCTCAACCTAATTCTCTACCAACAAAAGAGAGAGCAACTCATTTGATTCTTCAAGTGGTTGCAAAAATTTAATTTAGAAATTCGTATCCGGTTGGGGATGTGACAAGAATTTTATTTTAATAAACATTTGCATCGGTTATCCTCATACATAATTAAAAATGATAGACCAACATAAGCATGGTGGAGATCGAATTAAAGGTCCTATTAACATGTGAGATATACAGCAATTAATTGATATATCACCACGCCTGCTCGTATTTGGTGGCTTTTAACATTTGAAAGTGGATTAGAGAAACGGGATTGGCCCTGCTCACACGTCAATGGAAAAGGTGTTAATTCTCTTTCAGTCTTTAGTGAATTCCATCTCTAGATCTCACATCCATCTATCCACCGTTGTGGCAGGCAAACAAGTGCATGTGTGTGTGTGTGACAGTGAGAGAGAGCGTGACCCACAGCAAAAGATGGTGTGATGTCTGTCTGTGTGTCATTGGGCATGATGTTGCTAGAACTTTGGTTTGAAGACATCCTTAAATTGACTCTAATAAGAAAGAAGCATTTGGGGGAGGTTTATCCAACACAGGAGACTCTGGACCACACTAGCAATTCTTGTGGCTCATAGCAAGCATCAGAATCACATGTCACCGTTTTTCTAAAAGAGAGTGTTTTTATCAGAGCTCACCAAATCCTAATTCTTTTTGGGGGTTTCCATGATGCTAATAGTAAGTTCATATCCTTTTGCAAATCAAACAGGAGCATGTGTGTATTCCATAAAATTTCCCAGTGAGCTAGCCAAAGGTTTGTTGTTTGGATACTCTCGTGGTACCAAACAAAAGCCTGATAAGAGTATTTAAAAAAAATGAATAATAATATGTCTTTTGGTACCTTTTGGCTGTTCCTCCTAGCTAGGCTCCTACATATATGCATGGTTACTGTTTCTTGCTTTTGGTGTACATGTAGTTTGGCTTCTCCCTTTCCAAGCAAAACATGCGAGGATTCTTCAGTAAACACCTAGTCCATAGCAGCAAGCTGCAAACACTAGGACATAATGGATTCGATGGCTGGCAAACACGAGACAGAGCGAAGGGCATAGGAGATGCACATGAACGGTTACCGGTTGGCCTGTTTGCATCAGGGTTTTTTCAATCGGTCATTTTTTTTACCGGGTACCCCGATATATCCGATTTTCGGAAATTTTCGGCCAATTTCGGCCGAAAATTTCAAAAAAAAAATTGAATTTTTCAGATTTTAAATTCAAAAAAGTCAAATTCGAACAAAAATCATCAACTGAGCTAGTTAGCATGGTAGCAAGATTCAGATGGGCTTGTATTACTTCACTCATTCATCAATTGAACAAAATTCAAGCAAATTTGATTTTTTTTTGGGACAAAATTCATCCAAATTTGAAATTTCGGATCCGGTTTGACTTCCAACCGGGGGGGGCGATACCTCCGATTATCAGACCGAAAATCGCCGATTTTTTAATCCCTGGTTTGCATCGATCGACCGGCCTTTTCTTATCAACAAAAAAAGTTGAAAAAAATCTACAATTGGCATAACACGACAAAGAAAATTTAGAAGATTATAGCCATGTACGTAGCTTAATTAGTAACATGCACCGCAGTTATCTAATGACTAGCAATGCTAGTGACTTCAGCATAAGAATGGTATCAGTTTTGGTGAAGACAGCCGATAGAATCGACTAGCAGCTTGTTGTCTCATTGGCTATATATGTACCATTATTTGCCCTTAGGTAGCTATATTTGCGCTTGATTGATACGAATATGAAGCTTCTACAGCTAAACCCTATATTTGCGTTTGTTCAGGCTAGCTGGGAGTGGTCATCCTTATCCCTATCAGTCCTCACACACACACACACACACACACTCTCTCTCTCTCAAAAACATACTACTACCTTTAATGCGTCGTGATCTCTCTCCTCCAATCCCGACAAAGTACACCGTCTCCTGCCTTATGCTCTCCCTCTCTCTCTCCCCTCCCCTATCATATGCTCCTCTCCTCCCCCTCCTCCAGCCCTCTTCTTCCCTGCAACGCATAGACGAGGCAAACCCAACCAAAACACCATAAAATAGTGTTTGATCTCCACAAGCACCTCTCTCTCTCTCTCTCTCTCTCTCTCTCTCTCTCTCTCATCTCATAGCATATGAAAAACAATTCTTGCCAACCTACAGTGTTTCCCTAGCAGCTAGCTCTCTCCAGCTCGATTTCTTTCCCACTCTACCGCCGCCGCCACTGCCACCACCGCCCCCACATCGCCACACCTAACCAGCTGAGCAGCCCCACAAGAACAGCTCGAAGGTCACCAAGTCTATCAATCAGCTTGTGGAGGCCTTGTGGTGTATATATCTATGGCCTAATCGACCATGGACGTCGCCGGAGACGCCGGTGGAAGCCGGCGCCCCAACTTCCCCCTGCAGCTGCTCGAGAAGAAGGAGGACCAGCTGTGCTCCACCTCCCCGGCTGCTGGGGTCGGCGTCGGCGCGGGGACGAATGGGTCGGCGCCGGGAGAACTGCAAGCGAGGAAGGTAGCGCCGCCGAAGCGGACCTCGACCAAAGACCGGCACACGAAGGTGGACGGGCGCGGGCGGCGCATCCGGATGCCGGCGATTTGCGCCGCGCGGGTGTTCCAGCTGACGCGGGAGCTGGGGCACAAGACCGACGGCGAGACCATCGAGTGGCTGCTGCAGCAGGCGGAGCCCGCGGTGATCGCGGCCACCGGCACGGGCACCATCCCGGCCAACTTCACCTCCCTCAACTTCTCCCTCCGCTCCTCCGGCTCCTCGCTCTCCATCCCCGCCCACCTCCGCGCGGCCGGCCTGCCGGGCCCTCGATTCGGCGGCGCACGGGCCGACGCGTGGGACCGAGTCGTCGGCCTCGGATTCGGCGGCCTCGAGGACCCGGCCTCAGCCACCTCCTCGTCGTCCTCCCCGCTACTGCTTAGCTTCCACTCCGGCAGCGTCGGTCTTGATGTGTCACCGTCGTCATCTTCTGCCGCCGCCAACAACGACCTGTCCAGGAAGCGGCGGTGGGAGCAAGAAATGCAGCAGCAGCATCAGCAACAACAGTACCAGCAGCAGATGGCCGGGTACACGCAGAGCCAAATGCCGGGCACGGTATGGATGGTGCCGAGCAGCAACGCGCAGGCCGCCGGAGGGGCGCCAGCCGGTGGAGGAGGTGGCAGCGAGTCGATATGGGCATTCCCGCAATCAGGGAGCGGCGGCGGGGCGACAGTGTACCGTGGCGTGCCGAGCGGGCTACATTTCATGAATTTCCCGGCGCCGATGGCGCTGATGCCGACCGGCGGGCAGCAGTTGGGTCTCGGCCAGGTCGGCGGCAATGGCAGCGGTGGAGGCGAGGGCCACATGGGGATTCTTGCGGCGCTCAATGCGTACCGTGCACAGGCAGCAGCGTCAGACGCCGGGGCGGGGCAGAATGGAGCAGAAGGGTCTAGTCAGCATCAGCAGCACGGAGGCGGTGAGCGGCATGAGAGCATGAGCGCCAGCGATTCGTAGGGCGCATGCATTGGTCCGGTGTGTCGTACTTTCTGTTTTGATTTGTTCTTCTTGGCTTCCTTTTTGTTTGCGTTTGTTATGGCTTTCCTCCTTCAAATTCTTGTAAGGAATCAGGATCATACAGTTGCGTTCCATGGCATTTGGGTAAAATTATTTTCTGTGTTGGCTAGAGATCGAGATGGATCACCAGAAGAGAGGAAGCTAGATAGGGAAGGACGCCGATCGAGAGAGATTGTTCTTTTGTTCCTGACTAGCTTGTTAGGGTTTGGTCGTCAAAACGCTAGGAAAAGAGACATTAACAAGCATGGTTAGCTGCCAACCTGCCATTGCCCACCACTTTCTTCTCCAAATCTCTAGTTAAACCCTTCCTTCTTACTCAACAGCTACTCCCTGCACTTTTTTGTCTGCAAGAAACCCCATGCAGCTAGCCCTTTGAAATCAACTATACTAGCGTTTATTAATTCCAAATCATAATTATTCTTTCCTCCTTTCAGTCCGGAAAAACTTATCGGTGGCATTTTTTTACCGGAGGGGGCCGGTAAGGCCGGTTTGTGCGAAAATCGGAAATTTTGGCCGAAATTTTCAAAAAAAAATTGAAATTTTGGGATTTTAATTTTTTTTTAAAAAAAAATCAAATTCGAACAAAATTCAAGCAAATTCGAATTTTTTGGACAAAATTCATAAAAAACCGAAATTTTTTCACCGGTTTTAATTTCTACCGGCCCCCGCCAGTAACACCGGTTACCGGCGGTAACCGGCGAAATTTCACCGGTAAAAATTTCACTGCTTTCAGTTGAATTGTACCGGCAGGTAGCTAGCAAAGTTCCTTTCATTTGAATGCATATAGTACCAGCCAGGGAAATTAATTTCGTCGAAATTTCGGTGATTTCAACCCCCTCCAAAATATTTTCAATTCGTTCAAAAAAATTCAGAAATATTTGAATTTGGACAAATTACATCCTAAATTTGATTTTGGACAAAATTCGGTCAAATTTCGTCCAGTTTGAAAGCCCACCAAAATTTCGTTCCCCTCCGAATTTTTTTTCAAAACGAATTTGTTTTCCTGGTACCACCAGCTATCCGGCAAAGTTGCCAAAAACGAAACAAGGTGGGGATAGAGCCTATAGCAATAGCATCCAACAGTAGCGGCAAGGCAACGCCATATTCTATTGGAGCAGAACTGATCAGCTCCCATGATTCGCCACACCCATCGGCCCTCGCGCATTATGGCGCGGCACCAACCAATCAACCATCCGTACCCCGTCCACCCCGACGCGCGCGCGGATGCGCGCAGGAGCACCAGAATGAAGCAAACACCCGTGCATTTACCGCGCCTTTTGTCGTCGTCTCGCACCGGCCGCGCGCGCGCGCGCCGCCAGAGTCGATCGCGACTCAGGGATCGAACGAGCCGCGGCCAGGCCGTGCGCGCCGATGCAGGCAAAAATTCGATCCGCGCACGGGAGGGAGCGCGCGCGCGATCGAGACCGGCCCACGCGCGCCTACTGGCCGCGCTGCCGCTGGCTGCCGCCGCCGCTGCTGCCCACATATAAAGCGCGCAGGAGACAGCGTCCCCTCGGGCGGGCGCGTGTGGTCCTAGCTCCTGCCCGCGCGCCAGGGTTGCCCTCATTGTCGCGCGCGGCTGATCGTCTCGATGTACGTTCACTTCAGGTAATCAGGTATGTACTGGTGTGCTACGGCTCGATCGATCGATCTTGCTTATTCCGTTATACTGATTCCATTTACACGCCACACGTAGTACGGATGAATACTCTCGCGATGTAGATCGTAAGCGTAAGAGTACATGCTGTAAGACCGAGAAGTGTGTATAGTAGAGATACGCATTGACACGTACGTACAAGGAGGATATATCCATGCAACTTGTGCTTTGACCCGTGGTGGACTAACAGGAAGGAAGTGTGGGGGAGCGCACGCTCGTCGAAGGTAGGCCCACCGGTCACCGTGTAGCCGTTGGGAAATAAAATCTGTATGATCCCGGTCCCGTGCACATGAGGCCAGGCTCTCTTCAGAATATGACACATCCATTATACATGGATTATATGCTTTGTTGTATATTGAGGACAATTGGCTAGTGTAGTCCTCGTAACCCACGGTTCAAATGCCGAACAATTAAAGTGAAAAATTCACATAAATAATCAACCCAACCCGCTAGGCTATGCTACGGTTGGCAATAAGCGAGGATTTTGCGTATGTTGGTAAAAAATTTACTGGCGCACACTAATATATGGGAGGAAAAGGGCATAAGATTTAAAGGGCTGGCCTGTTTTACGGAAATCACAAGTATGTGCAGTGTTACATAGTGATTTTGTTTTAAAACATCCTTTGACGTCCTCAACCAGATACTCCCTCCATATTTTTTTATTTGACGCTCAGCAACGCACTTCTAATACAGAAAACGACATGCTTTAAAAAACGGAGGTAGTACAAAGCTGACAACACGCTGAGTTTACTGATACGAGTAGTAGTTTAATTTTGGTGGAGCCACCATGTCTGCGGCCATTGATGAAGGAACGGCCAGCCGGATGGGATTAATTGCAGATATATACTGGATTGGTGGCATGGCCACATAATTACCTGCAATGTGGTCTTCACAGGCGGGTGCAGGCCATGGGAAAAGAGAGCCCTGCTGCAGGATGAGGCCAATAACGTGCTGGAGCTGTCGGTTGTTCTCTGAGCCAAGTTGGAGCCGTCACATGTTGAGCTGATTGGCTGCATTGAGTGGCCTAGCTAGCTAGCAGTACTAACCACATGTATCATCCCTCGCATGTCTACTTGACCAGACTTGAGCCATCGAGTCGAGCCTAGCTACAGGGTGAACATAGAGTATATGTAGTAGACTTGAGCTGTTGAGCGTGACCGCTATAGCACGTACGTTGAAAATGTGCTGGTAGGCAGGTTGAGTTCACGGTTGACGCAAACGTGCATGCAGCCGTAGGAGAGATCGTGTTCGAAATGCTGGAGGGTATACGCCCGTTCGCACTAAGGCACGGTTCGCGGGAATAATCTTTTTAGATTCCCGGATTGTTTCCCGTGAAATTTAATTTGTGTGTCCCAAACAGGCCTTAAGAAATGAACTAGTAGTAATATGTTGCATGTATGTGCCAATAATATGCAGTGATATGGAAAGCTAGTGTACATCAAGAGGCCTTACACTACTACAGAAAAGGCCTTCATAGATGATTCAAAAGCGTCATCACGCAGGCGGTTTACGTGGCCGTCTGAGTTTATAGGTCGATGATGACATGAGGTCATCACGAGCGGTTTCGAACCGTCATGATGCATGCTATCCTGAGCGGTTATTAACTTCGAAGCCGTCATGATATATGACTATCACTGAGCGGTTCGTGTTGAAACCATCGTGATAAATGTCTATCACAGACGGTTCGTAACACGAACCGTGCGTGATATATAATAAAACATTCAAGCAATGGCTTGTGCCTTTAAAACCGACTTCATACATACATACATACATACATACATACATACATACATACATATATATATATATATATATATATATATATATATATATATATATATATATATATATATATATACATCGTTTGTAGTCTCCGGCCACTTTGAGGGTGTGAGGAGGATGACCACATACCACGAGTAACCTCTCATCTTGCCTGCAAATTCATGAAGTGAAATTTGTAAGAGAAGCGCGTGGACATACAATTACCAATGTAAATCGATAGGTAATTGGACTTGACATCAAGAAATGGTGGTTGTTGTGTATCGACAACGACCATTTCTTGATGTCAAATCTTTACATCAATCTGTCAGAACTCGATGAGAGGTTGCCCGTGTGACTGCCTCAATCCTCCTCACGACCCAAATCTATATATATATATATATATATATATATATATATATATATATATATATATATATATATATATATATATATATATATATATATATATATATATATATATGAAGTCGGTTTTAAAGACACAAGCGACCATGCTGGAGGTTTTATAGAGAAGAGATGAGGAATAGAATGGTAGGGCGTATATGTACAGGGGCAAGGAGGAGAACTTGACCTGGGACACAAATATGAAAAGTTAATTGCAGCCAAGCCCCATCCGAACCACATCGATCCCATGTAAGCTAACCAAGCACAAAGAACCAGGCATCAATAACCCTAAGTACCCATCGAGAGCATTAACCAAACCCACCATTTTGCCCCATTCATTTTTGTCAATCTGAATCCACAGCATGAACTAAGCAAGATGCACAGAATGCACATACACCAATAGCCCTCAGTTTACATCATAGAGCAAGGGGACTATTAATATGAACTAATTATCAATTCAATTTCAGCATAAGACTATTAACATCATTACATCATAGAGCAAGGGGACTATTAATATGAACTAATTATCAATTCAATTTCAGTATAAGACTATTAACATCATTACATCACAGAGTAAGGTAGGGTGATACCTCAATACAGCGCAACCACGGCAGCGACCCCACCACCAGCACAACCCTCATCCATCTCCTTCACCTTGCATAAATCACACAAACATCAGGACACAACTTAAGGCTCAAGCATAAAAATCAAAATCAACAAAAGACATTAAGCTAATAGATCTAGAGGAGAATAGAGGAGGATGGGGAAAGCAAAGCCCTTGAGTCCAGAGCCTTGAGGCCGAAAGCAGAGAACCAAGCCATGGCGGTAGCGACGACAGCGGGTGGCGGCGTCACCGTGGTTGTGGCGACGACCACGACCTTGCACAAGACATTACGACTATCGTGCGATCTTGTGCGGTCAGAGTGGTGTCACAACTGCGGCGACGGCAACGGAATCGAATGGCGGCAGGCGGCGGGTCGGCGGCGTCGAGTGGGGAGAGCGGACGAGTAAATCTTATTTGAGGAGTGGCGAGTTAGAAGCGGCGCAAACCTTAGCGGCGGGCTCCTACTAATAAAGAGACTTATCACGAGCGGTTCTATTATAGAACCATCAGTGATAATTATCACGAGACGGTTCCATAATGGAACCGCTCGTGATATCTCATATATCACCGATGGTTCCATAATAGAACCGTCGTGAAATGGTTTTTCTCACTATATTTATCTTGTATATACACTTACATGACATGAAGAAATTACATGTTTATATGTCAATTTTGGAATTTAAATCTTCTTGAAAATTTGCTTTAACTATACATACATACATATACATACATACATACACATACATACATACATATACATACATACATACATATATATATATATATATATATATATATATATATATATATATATATATATATATATATATATATATATATATATATATATATATATATATATATATATATATATATATATATATATATATATATATATATATATATATATACATATATATATATATATATATACATATATATATATATATATATATATATATATATATATATATATATATATATATATATATATATATATATATATATATATATATATATATATATATATATATATATATATATATATATATATATATATATATATATATATATATATATATATATATATATATATATATCATCAGATCGGATATATATATATATAATTAATTAATTTGTTCCACTAAACCGTCTCGATATAATTAATATTAATTAATGTAACTTCACTCCAAACTAGATTTTTTTTCCACATCGTCTGTCTATATATATATATATATATATATATATATATATATATATATATATATATATATATATATATATATATATATATATCAATATATAATTAATATAGTAATTAACTTCACCTCGAAACTTTTGGGCGTGAGGCGAAAGAGACGACGGGAGCCGAAGCGGATGGCGACGAAGAAGAAAACGCATTGAGGCAGAGCAATATTATCACTGCGGTTATAACAAAAAAAAACCGTCTGCAGCGAAGAGGTAATATCACGAGGCGGTTATTGTTATGAACTATGCGTGATGTTTCACGAATGGTTCTTTGTTGAAAACTATCGTGATATGTAGAATTATCACGAGACGGTTATTAACAAGAACCGCTCGTGATACTTCCTGACGGTTTTCAACATGAACCGTCGTGATATTACCTCTTCACGAGCGGTTTTAGCGCTTGACGATAACCTGAGCGGTCTCTAAACCAAAACCATATGTGATTGCATATATCTGAGCGGTTTTGGTCAGCCGTCTATGATGAGGCGTCTAGTATTAGCCTTTTTGTAGTAGTGTTACTTCATTGTGGATGTTCACACCTCAGAGTGTTTTTCTTAAGAAGTTGAGTTGACACGTACATTTCGAAAACGCAAGTTTAGTTTGGGGAGTATTAGAGTAAAGTACATAGTCCTTAAACTTGTCAAGTTAGGTCACTTAGATCCCCCAAACTTTAGAACTGCACATTCATACCACTAAATTTGTTAAGTGGTTCACCGAAGGTCCAAAGCTCGCCACCCTAGCTCTAGCCGCGATGTGGTCCCTACCAAAGCCAACGTGGCATTGATTTGCAATAAACGCCTTGATGTCTCGTGCCTTTGCATCCATGCTCATGTTCTTCTACCACCCCAACCATGCATGTCGCTGGCTAACCGCGACACCGTAGGTCACCGCTGCAAGTGTCCCACCTTATCTCCCTCTCATCCTCATGCTCTCTTCTCACCATCTGTCTTTTCTACCACGAGCATGCTGTCGTGACCGAGACAGAGAATGAGAGAGAGGTGACCATGGTGTCAGGCTAGGAAGGCGGATGACGGAGAAGAGGTGCTGAGGCTTTAGGAATGGAATAAATGGTACACTTATAACGATCTGAGCCCGTTGGTGGTGATGATGGTTCGCAGAGAGAAGTACTGGAGATGTGCCAATGATGTTGGGCAGCGACAGTAGCGGTCAGGTGAAGGTGGTGCCAACATTTGGGTGAGCGGGGGATCCGACCAAGCGCGTCAAAATGAAGGCAATGACGGGGGATGCTTGTACACAAAGCAACTAGGCCGAAGCTCATCAGAGGTGATGAATGGTAAAGAAGATGACCGGATGTGAACAAAAAAAACAGCCGATTCGTTGTGCTGCATGAACGAAAACCAAATTAATTTTGGGGTATAAGTTCATCAACGGGTAGAACACGATATGACACGAACAAATATCGATGTTGCTCACCAGATTGGTGGTGTCACGGTTCTCCTTTCACCCTCAACCTTGGCGCCATGAGTGTCCTGCTTGAGCACGCCGCGGGCCACTCCACTCGCGTCGCATGTGCTCGAATTGACTCGCCTACCACCCTCCTTCACCAGCGAGCATCACCGACAACCTAGGATCGATCGCCACCAACTCCACAGTCGCCTCAAGAGCTCGTCGTGCGAACACGGGGTGAGAAAATGCAAAGAGATCAAATTTACAAGGGTTAAATGAAAATTTTACTGCCTACTCGGTTGATCACGTGAGCCGCATGTGACCCCCACGCCATACTGGCACCGATCAACACGAGACGTCAGCGGTCAACCGCAGCTAATCACCCTGTGGCTATGGACCTCCAGTGAACCACTTAACAAGTTTAGTGGCATGAATCTGCAGTTCCAAAGTTTGGAGAACTAAGTGGCACAGTTTTATAAGTTTAGGGATCTATAGTGTATTTTACTCGGAGTATTATTATCGAATTTTTTTTATTAATTAACCTTTTTTGAATTTTATTTTAAAGTTAACCCCGGCGCACTTTATTTCCAATTCTGACCCATTTGTTGGTCACGCCACCACCCGTGGTGTGATAAAACAACACTGTCACGTCAGCCCATTTCTGATCAAACTCTTGTCACGCCACTGAAAGTGGTGTGATAATATTATTTGGTCACGCCACAACCAGTGGCGTGATAAAAAAATGCTATTTTGGGGAGTTATCTGGCGTGGATGGCGTTGTTTCACCAAAAGGTCAGGTGGAAATAAAATGCATAAGGTTAACTTTAAAATAAAATTCAAAAAAAGGTTAATTAATAAAAAAAAGTTCATTATTATCTGATCTGAGGACTGAGGAGCTTTTGTGAGCTCTCACTCGCTAGCTCTGATTTTGACCCCGCTATCAACCTCCAAACTTTTGTCAGGACTGCCGCGCGCATTCCTCTTTTCAAAAGATAGGCAGGCAGGCAGGCGCATGTGTGCGTCTCTACCGAGGTGACAAGAAAATTATAGGGAATTCTTTCATGGGGATCATGAGTGTAAAGCGACGACTAGCTCGTCACACAAACACATACAGAGAGAGAGAGAGAGAGCGCGCGCGCGCGTTGCGTTGCGTCCTTTTCCTCCCCCCTGCATCATTTGCTCCGAGAGAGAGAGAGAGGAATCTGCATAGGCCGGCCACGGTTGCAAAACGCAAACTAGCTATAGGAATAGGAGGAGGGGGGCACAGCTTTCCTTCCTTTATCGCTTTCGTGGCCAGCGAGCCGGGGGATGCATCGATCATACACATACATATGAAGTTATGCTGCAGTCTTTGGGGCCTCAAGGAACAGCGGCTTTATGCGATGGTCAGATTTATGTGCATGGTGTAGGCAGCGACACAGCGACAGTGTCTGTGTGCGAGACAGTGAGAGAGGAGATCGATATGCATATCACTCGTACTGTAGTAACTCTATACCCTTTTTGCAGTGCATGCGAAATTCTTTCCCTTCCCTCTCTCCCCTCTTATGGCCGGGCCACAGTGCTTTTTCAGAGAGGGCTATTTTGCGCTTCAGCTTTCATCCTCCCCTGTCGCTAGCTCTGATCGATGCTGCCGCCCGCTCTTATCCCTCCTTTCTGCCTCGATCCAGCCCATGCTATGATTTACGTTTGATGCACCGATGATATATGGTCATCTCAGATCTCAGTCGTCGTCAAAATGGAAATTCAGAAACATCTTTCACGGATCACTGATAAATTAATGCAACTCTCTAGCTCGCAGACATGTATATATGTCAGCGAATATTCGTAAAGATTTCATACAAATTTGAAGAAACCCTAGTTAGATGTTTTTCTTAAACAAAAAAGAGCAGGTATCGATATATAGCTCAATTGCACGTCTCCCAGTTTTGCAGTAGTGTGCGTGCGTGAGTGACGGTTTGGAGAATCGGTACGGCCGGCGCTCCTGCCTGCAAAATTACGAAATAAAAGTGCCATGGATTTTAGTGCGTTTTTGGTTGTATCTGAAAGGGAATCAATTAAAGTTATACTACTACCATCATGTATGTACTGATGATTGGTCTAGTGCTACAGCTACTGCTACCGGTAGTGTGTCGTGCTAATATTCCTGGGCACTATAATTGGATTAGAAGGCTCTAATCGTTTTTAATTAGTGTTGGGTGGTCCATGCCGTTTAATTTGATGCGTACGTAGTGCTGAGGACAGATTATTGAGGCCTAAATTATCCGGAGACAATGACCTATGAGGTTTAATTAAAATAAGTCATATCATTTGCTTACGCATGCGCTCTCACCCAAAAAAGAAACATATTTGTTTGGACTATGCACAGGATCGAATCATGAATTTGGCATATCAAGCAATCAGACAATATGGTCCAATAAAACTAATCCGCATATACGGATGAATCGTGGATGAGGGGCATATTTAGTTCAAACTTATCCACTTTCAATCATGCTAAACGTCAACTGTTCGATCATGGATGAGGGATGGATGGATTGAATTTAGAGATAATCTTGAGAAGGTGGGAACTCTCGTAAATAATTTTCCAATATGTAAGGGGAATAATCTGTACAAAATAAATACGGTCATCACATATATTAGAAAATGTATATGAATCACACATTGAAACTAGAAGATACTTCGTGCGTTGCTGCAGAAATTATTAGCAATATCTTGAGAGAGAGGCTTGTTTAAGGAAGAGAAAAATTAAGGTACATATTGTAATATATAGCTTCCATATGAAATATAATCTAGACGATTAGTATGTACCATATGGCTAGAAATAATTGAGATGGCGTGGCTGCATCAGAGATGAGATTAATATCACTAATCGCAGTTAATTGGTGTAGATAACTTGTACGGATATATGGTCGACTCGTCCAAAGGCTTAAAACAATTAATAGAGGTGGCGTGGTTACACTAGAGAAAAAGAAACAAGCGTCGATTGACGTAGGGATCAATTTTTATATATAGGATACCAGAAACCTATATATTGAAGAGTTCTCTACAAGTTTGTGGGTTCGCGGTGGAGGCTAGTCCCTAATGGGTTGTTTGGATCTCGTATTTTGTGAAAACCAGATTTAGTTAAACTGGTTTTAGTGAAAACTTTGTTTGAATAATGCAACCAACTTCCGGATAGCAGCGTGTTTTCGTAAAACCGCAGTCGAGTTTTACTAAAACCCGATGCTTGTCGTTTTCTCAAAGCAATTTACGCTATCCTCATTCTCAACGACTTCCTCGTCCACGCCTCGCCCCTCCTCTCCCGTTCAAGTCGTAGCTCCTCTTGGACCGAAGTACTGTGGTGGTGCCCACCGCCATTCTCGCCGACTCACTTGCCTTCCCAACGACAGCGAGCTCCACGGTGGCCGTGCCAGACTGGATTAGGATCGTGTCCACCTCTTCCTTGGTGCACTCGAGGTCCGCGGCACCACCTCTCTGGCACGACGGCTTCACCTCCTCTTCCGTGCCGCCTCTTCACTCGCTCCTCCTCCTCCTCGCTGCTCACCGCTCCACTTTGCGGCTGGCCATGATGGCGGCAGACCTTGACAACGAACACCGTCCTCGTGTCGGTGGTCATTGCTCATATGGTGGAGCCTTCTTGAGCAGCCTTGGCTTTGCTGCAATGACGCCTTCTTGGACTCGGGGCAGCGTGGTATCCTTCCGGCTCTCTTCTTGCATTGCTCTTCTCGCCCTCATTGAATTCTTGCTCTTCTCTTGCTTCTTCTTTGAAATAGAGACCCATGGCCGGATGGGGAGGGGCGGTTTGGGACCTCAGGGCTTTGAACAGGGCTTTCGGGAGCCGGAAACTGTGGATGTGGTGGATGCGAGGTGGAGTCACGGTGGGATGGGGAAAGTAGGAAAGAGAGGATGGGGAGGGTGTGTCAAGATGATGAGCGGTAGAAAATGGTGACCAAACACTGTATAGATGAAAGTTTGTTTTAGTTTTTCTGATCCAAACAAAGTAATCTATAAACTCACTGTAACAGACCAACAACTTAAAAACATGTTTTAATAAAAATCCTACTAAAACCTGTTTTCTAAAAACTAATTTGTAATCTAGGTCATCCAAACAACCACTAAGGGAGAGTTTGTGCTTGGGTTCATACCCTAAACACTAGAGATGCATCTTGGCTGGCTCGTTGGATGTTTATCAGACGGCATGAAGCATTTGAGATAACGTGGACATGCAGGCGAATTTGTATTTGTGTGTGTGTGTGTGTGTGTGTGGAGATAGTACTAACCTAACTAACAAGTTCATATGCTTGAGCTGTTCAATTAGCACCGGAGTAGTCAAGGCACACAGAAAGGAGTGCATTTCTTCGAAAGGATTAGTCCATATATGGACTTGCGTACGGGGCAGAACGTGATCCACATCGCTCGTTTAGCAAAAGGCAGCAAGATTAGAGGGGGGGCGCCGCTGCGAAAACGCCAACAGAAGCATCATGACCACGTCGAGATCACGAGATGTCGCGGTCGGTCGGATCGGGTCGGCGGCCGGCATGGATCACCACCAGCGGCGGGACGCCTAGCTAGTTAGCTAATGGATCATCGTTTATCAGGAAGACGAAACTGGGCCTCGTCGCAGCCTGGATACGTCGATCTAATACTATGTCTCAGGACCGTACTGTCCGTCAACTCGTATATGGGCCATGGGTTCCATGGGTCTGGTGATCCTTGTGTTTTCATGAGATATAGGCCAGATGTGGGTCGAGATGGTCCGATATGGGACATAAACACAAATTGGGCCGCAAAACGATCGGCACAGCCAGCGTTTTGGCCGCCGCCGCGACGCCAACCGTGGCGGCGAATGGCGATGTGATCACGCGAACTGGGCAAAAGGGTGGTAGGCACAGTGAGTCGGTGAGCGGAGCTCGCGAGAGATAAGTCGACAAGATGAAAGATTTCTCTAAAAAGGAAAGAAGAATCCAGGTGCTCAAACAAACGCGCATGGACATAATCGCCATTGCCTTCGTTGCATGCGATGGCGATCTTCACTTGTCATTGAACGAAGCCGTCTGTTGCAGTGGCACTTTATCAGGCATCGGCCAATCAACAAAACTAGGGGAGCGTATCACAACATAATTAGCCATAAAATGGGTCAGTGAGAACTACCAATCTTATTTTTCACTTCTCTTGGGTAAACATGCTTGTAACAAATCATCAGATGTTTAATGCACAAGGGACCCATGACCCATCTTCCATTGCCTGCCCATATTACCATGTCGGAAGCAACAGAAGGGCTGAGACAAAGTATACTTGATAGAGCGTGTTAAAATCTTCCCGACAAAATATTTGCACTGTAACAGAACAGCATGTTATTCAGAAAATCACTGAAAAAAATCAATATTTATTTTGTTCATGTTCCAACTAGCAATCTGACGCAGCTAAAGAAATTAAGTGGGTGCATACAAATGCCACATGACAGTCTACATCAGAAATAGCACGAGGTACAGGCTCAATTCAATATACCAATGCCCTTCAGCTCTTCAAATGTTAACCACTGAACTCACACCATACTAGTAACCTGTCATTCAGCGTGCTCTGAACTAGTCTGAAGGCTGCTTTCTGTGGGCATTTGCTGTTTTGAGCAACTTCAGTTTAGGGTTGCCAAATGCCCTGCAATCAAGCAGAACCACGTTTTTTTAGGCTGGCAACTGTCCATCCGATAGCCTGGTCCATAAGAACAGTTCACTGCTCCTTTTAAAATCTAAAAACTGCCAAAGAATCAGCATTACAATGTCCCAGAGACAGCAAAGGGAAGCTTTAAGAATGTGACGGCAAACGCACTGCTGCATTCAATGCTAATAATGTCAGCTCACTCCGTCCATCAGCATGGAGGCACAGACACAGTCCAGAGGAAACAGATCTGAGTGGATATTCTTTAACACAATGTTCTATTTGCTATACCTTGGTACAAGATGGCATCTCTCCAAAAGGCTTTATCTGTAAGGACAGGAAAAGACTTCTACAACACAAATGTATTTAGAAAAATCAGGCAGTGTCACAACATGAGCATTGTGCACTGGGCAAGTGGATAACAGGAGAAAGCACACTGGTTAATCGGTCTTGCTCTGCTCTGCTTGGTTGAGTTTAACAGGGCGTGCCTCGAACCCGCCTCCCTTGCGGTTCTCAAGAGTGTATGGCATGTATGTTCCGAGGATCTTGTCCCACATCACGAAGAAAGGCTGCGAGAAGTTGTACTTGTTGCCGTAGAGCTGATGGTGAATGTCATGGTAAGCACTGTTGTTACTGAAGAAGACATGAAGGATGTTCCCACGGAGCCACAGACCACAGTGATCATCGACAGTCTTGATGGTTGCGAATGAGAAGAAGAATATGGCCGTCCTAGGAGTCATGCCGGTGATGAGGAACGAGAGGGCGCCACCGATGGTGTCCAGAATAAGGCCCTCAAGGGGATGGTTGTAAAGAGCTCCAAAGGCGTATGGGACCACAAGAGTGTGATGCTTGGAGTGGACGTGCTTGTACAAGAACTTGTTGATGTGCATGTACCTGTGCATGAAGTACTGCCATGTGTCCATAACAAACATTGCAATGATAAATTGCAGCCCTATCACCAAAGGAGGAGGTTGCTTCCTCACGGTACCACTTTCATCACCAATGATCTGCATTTTGAGAAAAAATTGCAGATTGTAAGACAGTAGTCGCATATTAAATTTCATCAGGTGACTCCAGGAGCACTGGAGCAGCATTATAGTCAAAGTTGGTTCAAAGAGAAAACACTATGGTGGTATTGGAACTCGATGCATACTGTTTCAAACTTCAACGGCCCCAAATTTTCTATCGTGGAATCTCAGTTTACTTGCAATCACTGGAAACAACTTTTCTACCTTCAATATAAGAAATTCCCCATGTGAAAGCTACCAGCCTACCTCTGTGTTACTTAGCAAGTAAGCTTAAGAGTTTAGACATGTTCAACAGAGAAAAAGAACACTCAACAGTAGTTCTTAATTAATCTCTGACTCTGTTTTTTTTAATCTTCATACCAATAACATGTAAACACAACATGTGTTTGGTACTAGCCCCAAGACTCGCTCCATACTAAAAATGCCACCAGCAGGCCACTTCGATAAGAAATGGCTAAACCTGCTGATTCCACCTTCATCCAGGAATTGCCAAAGGCTATGTTTCAAAATCGCTCAATGTTCATTATGTCATGTGTGGTGATGAAACCTTGTCAAACCCATCTCGAGCAGAAATTCATTTCAATAGATGATTTATCTTTCTGGCCACTTGTAAGTGGACAGCCTGACAGGAAACCAACACAACTAATCATTCTACCACGGATTCAGTAATATTGCAACTAAGTTTTTCATGGCAAGAAGATGTAATCTTGAGAGGATTATTACCGTGAAGAGGAGGAGCGAGACGGCAATTTGGAACGCCTGCTGGACGAGGACGCCCTTGACGACCGTCCACTTGGAGACGATGTTCTTAGCCTCCTCCCCCTTGGGGTGGAGCCGGTAGTCGTCCATCCCCAGCCCGTCCAGCACGACGTACAGCCCCGAGTACAGCCAGTACACCGCAATCGGCACGAAGGTGCCCAGCAGCTCATCGGAGACCGCAAATGCCATATCAGCACGCCCCCAAACGCCCCAAATCTTTACCGCAAGAAGCTTCCACCGGTCGGACCCTGCGACTCTGAGCAAGAACACACACCCGAATGTTAAAACTGGCAGCAAATTGGGGTAAACACGGGTAAAAATCCCAAATCTTGAGACCAAATGGCACGGTTGCAGTGGCACTTTCTTGGCACTGTACAACCTAAATCCTAATTGAGGAACATTGACATCAGCAACATCACCAAGAACCGCAAATGTGCAGTCCTGGAGTCGATTCCTCGAAGCTGAAACCTCAAGAAGGCATTTTTCTCCGAAGAATCTAACGAATCAGGTCGGATCTTACTCTTACCAGGACAAAACAAGAAGACTTCCAACAACTCGTCGTCCTAGCAAGCCAAGAAGGCCTTCTAGTTCCTTGGATTAATTGCTCCTGCTCCGAGATGGGTGGATGGATGCGGTAGGCTGCTTGTTCAGCGAGTACTTATAGCGAGGAGGGCAATGCGGTGGGTCTGAGAAGGCCGGCGAGACCGGCGACTCCTCCTTCCTGGGATTTTTCTCTCGCTCGAGAGACCGAATGGGAGGAGACGAGAGGAGGAGAAGGCGAGTCGCCCACTCCTCCTATCTGTTGCTGTTTTTTGACTAATTTTAAATGGATTTTCGGCAACCAGAGAAGGCTTTCTTGCTTCCGGTGCCATCGAGTCCACGCTGTCTAGCTTGTGTTTTTCTGCTTCTGCTGCTGCTGCTGCCGTGCTGCTGGCGATGGAGGGGGCTGACTGCGTCAGGCTAGCACTAGCGGCTAGCTAACTAACCTAATGGCATTATACAAAAAGAAAATTAGTGCCGGCCAGCACACAGGATTGAATGGAAGGGGAACGGATTCTCGAATTTTTGGCTAATATAGTATATTTTTATCTCATATTTGCAGCATTGGCTATCATATATATATATATATATATATATATATATACTATTGCCACACGGTCACCGTGCGGAGACCTCTCTCCACCCGCCACGCAACCCGTTGCCGCACGGTTGCCACACGGCCGCCGTGCGGCAACGCTCCTCAGCCCGCCACGTGTCGCTACCATTAGGTTTACTGATTAGAGTTTCACCATTGTTCGTACAAAATTTAAAATATAGCAAATGAGTTCAAAAAATTATGAAATTTTATGTGGAGCCTCCTGACACAGTGTACTTTTTTGTGTAAATTTTCTATAATTTTATTCGTTCATAATTTTTTGAACTATTTCGTATAAGTGTCTTGTTTGTACGAATTTGCAAATGTAAAAACTAAGCTCCAAAAATTATGAATTTTATTTTGAAGGCTCCTCACGCAGTGGACTTGATTGTGTACTATTTGGACAATTTGATATGTGTTCTGAAATTATCTCGAAAATTTAGGATTTAGGTCGCGAAAATTTGGATTTTAGGATTCGGAAATTAGGGTTTCATGATTTCATGTGACTTGAAATGTATGAAAAAAATTGCATTGCAACTCCATTGGAGGTGTCAACATACAATATGGCACAAGAGTACACACATAACAACCAAAATACGTATACAAATATAGCAAAATAAAATATGAATACGAATATACCAAAACATAATCGCATAACAAGGGATAAAATATGACTCACTCGTCTAAGCCACTACTCTCTGCCTACTGTGGCTGCGTCCACATGCGTGACCTGGTCTTGCATCGAGCATGTCCCGTGGAATACGTCCACAGGTCCGGAGAGCGTGTATCGGTTCGGATGGGGTACAGAGACCGTTGAGTGAGCGGAGGTGGACCAGTAGGCAAACTCTGGCCCAGTAGAGTCTGGTAGGCGTACATGTTATCGTGATGAGGCATGCCGACCTGGGGGACACCTCCAAAGAAGTCATGAGCGACGGACTCGAAAAATTCACTCCCGGAGTACGGTGCCTGCAACTCCGGTTGCCTGGATGAGCTTTGTCCTTGGATGTATGGGGCTCCCACGTACCCAGAGGAGCTCTGGCCTTAGATGTACGGTGGGACAGCGAACCCGAAGGAGCTCTGCCCTGCATACGCTTCAAACCCTCCGTGCCATGGTCCAAACCCTGACGCCCTGTACTGCTCCCTAGCAGGAGCTGGGAAGCCCGTATCCTCATCATTGGTGGACATGAACTGGGCGTCACCCTGAAAGTATCTAGGCCCTCAGTTTTGTTTTTGGTAATTAATGTCAAGATTGTTAAGGGACAAACATGTGTGCTAAGATGTGTTAAAGGTTAAGTCCAAATGATTTATTGATGACAAGGCTATTGGCAATGCGAACGAGATAAAAGATCAACATGAATCAAGACAAAGGTATTGTATAGCCTAATAACCATTTTATAGTTTTTACCAGTCTCGGTGTTTGGAGAAAAAACTGGGTTTATAGGATAAACGCCGTACTATAAAGAGGGATTATGACTAGTAGCTTGAGAGACTATTTTTGTGCCATAATGATCAACTAGGGTTCATGCATTGTTTTGATTTGAGCTTCTGAAAAAATATTTCTGTAAATCGGTATGACCGCAAGTAATAAGCAGTACTACTGCAGGTTGGTAGTCCCGATACTTATATGGCAGTATGTATTTTCTAGAGAGCATGCTTTAAGTGTTTTTTATTCTCTTTGAAAATCGGAACGACCGTATTTGAACTACGGTACTGTAACGTCCAGTTTTTCTGAGCTTTTTGAATTTTCAAAATAAAAATAACCATTTGGTTTTGTTGAACTTCTAAAGCTTAACTTGAAATTTTAGAATTCAAAAGCGATTTAATTTGAATTAATCAAACTTCAATTAATTCAAAATTTGGTTTGTTTTGAGTTTGCTGGAGTTCTCGAGTGTTCAACATCCTCTTTCTCTGTTCGTCCAAACCTCCCTCTCGTTTGGACCTCCCCCTCTATCCTGACCTCCTTCTCGTTTGGACCTCCCCCTCATTCCAAACCTCTCTCTCGTCTGGACCTCCCTCTCAATCTAGACCTCCAGGTGGTCTTAGGAGACCTCCGGGTGGTCCTGGGAGTCCTCCGGGTGGTCTTGGAAGACCTCTCGGGTGGTCCTGGAAGACCTCCGGGTAGTCCTGGGAAGACCTCCGGGTGGTCCTAGAAGACCTCCCGGGTGGTCCTGGAGACTGATCACGACCTCCTCTTTGGTCACGACCACCCCATTGATTGGACCACCCTCCCGAGTTTTGACTAGCCCCACCTGTCAGCCCTGCTCACCTTCTTCTTTCTTCTGTCGCGTCACTACTGACGCAAAAGTCTTCGCGCATTAAATGCCATTGTGTCGCATTAAATGATGTCGCCTCCGCTAACAACTCGCGCCCCGTCTTATCCCCGGACAGTTTTCTGCGCACGTCTTTACCGTGCTCTGTCCTGTCGCCCACCTACCCTTGAACTCGTGCGCCTCCGAGTCTCTCAGTGACTCTCCCCGTCTCCTCCAGGCTATAAAAGCCTGAGCAACCCTCTTTCATCTCCTTTTTCGTCACCCAACTCTCTTGCTCTCGCCCGATTTCCTTTGTGCTTGAGTTTCGCTGTGCGCCTCCTCTTGGCAGAAGGTTCACCGGAGCGCCCGCTTGCTTCGTCGACTCCCCTCCCCTTGGTCTCTCTCGGCCCTGGTGAGTTTCTCTGTGCCATGTTCTCTTCCCTTGTTCCTAGACCACGTTGCGTAGTCGTACCCCTTCCTACGACCACGTTGCGTAGTCATATCCCTTTTGTATTCTTCGTACGACCACGTTGAGCAGTCGTATCCTTCATTGGACCTCCTCCTCAGGACCTCTCCTCAGGACCTCCTCCTCATGACCTCCTCCCAGTTGGACCTCCTCCCGAGAGCCCGTTCCTAATTCATCTAAATTCAATGCCTTTTTTTATTCTTAGTTTGGTAGTTTTTGGATCTTATGTGGATTTGTTGTATTTATTTGGTTCTTTTCGCACATATAGATTCTGGCTTCTCTAAAGAGTTCTTGGACCCGACGACCTCTACCGAAGAATCTCAGCTCTTCAACGAAGGCAAGTCGTAGACCTTTGATTATGTCGTACCCAGTTTGTAAAAAATTATATTATTTTATATCAACATGCATGGCTAATTGTATAAAAATGATTTGTGAAATAGCTAAATACCTACTCGACAGTATGACTCCTTGAATACTTGTGATTGACATGTTGTCATGTAACCTTGGACACCATAGGTTGGGTAATCTTAGTTGGACATCTTTGAGATACCAACATGGGTGCGTATATTGCTTAGAAATACTTTAGTTATACGATGTCTCTCGATCACATGATTCAATGAAGATAAATTTGGCTAAATGAATTATGGAATTGTGGCGTGACCACTGCTGCTAAATGATGTGGTGCCATGGCAAGAGTTGCCATTTGGCCGGGTTGAACCGAAAATGATTTCATACTCAGGCGAATGAACGTGCAGTAAAGGGCGAGAATTTTGAGATGTGGTTGTCTCGCCTGAGTAGTCACTAAGGACTTAACCTTGTAAGCCATTGATGTTGGCCATACCGTGCAACCACAAGTTCATTATGGAGTGGACCTGGCCGAATAATTAATAATGTTTTGGTTTGGTTCTGTCATGGTGGCGTAATCTTCGAGTTACCAGATAGAATCACATGGCGCAAGAGGGGGTCCAGAATGGCGAAACCTTAGCAGGCAGAACCGAGTTAAAACAGAGCTTTGTAAAGGTCTTGTCACGTGCTCTAGACTGCTTACCTAAGGTAATGAGCAGTGGTATCGACGGATACCAAACAAACTAGAGAAGTCGTGTCTTGTGGGTAAAGCTGTACAACCTTTGCAGAGTGTAAAACTATTCGAATAGCCGTGTCCCCGGTTATGGACAATGCCTGGTGATTTCACGCAAAGGGTAGACTTTCTCAAAAATATGGTCGTGGTGGGTTCCGAGTGGTCTAAGAAGTGAACGTTCACAAGTGGTCTGGGAAGTGGACAGGGTGTTCACGAGTTGTTTCAAAGAAAATTGATTACTTATGTATTAATCTTTCAACTTATGCTTTGCAATCTACTTACTGTATTTCTAGTCAATTCTGCTTTCAGTAAAGTAACCATAAAGCTATCCTTGTCAAGTCTGGCATGAATACTATTTGTATATATTTCCTTACGACTTGCTGAGTACATTCAAAGTACTCACGGCTTTATGCCCTCTGGTTGATCAGTCGCTAAAGAGGACCAAGAGAGCTCCGAGTTCTATGAAGAGGAGTACTTTGGGGATCATGTGAACTAGGAGACGTCCTCCACTCGATAGCCTGTGGGCATGTCGAATGGCTTCCACGAGTTGTTTTGTTTTCCGCTGCAAGCTCTCTTTTGTTGTAAGCCCTATGTGGCAGACCTTGTAAGACTTGACCATAAGGTCTTTTGCTTCTACTAATATAAATTTGTCTGCTTCTTCTATAGTTTGTTGTATGGTTTTTGATTACATCAATGTTGAAACTGTGTAAGCTAGCTACTGATCATGGAACTAGTTCGGAATACAAAGAGAGTCTCGAGGTTGCATACTCGGGTCCCGACAGGTACTACCGCAGGTCGGTAGTACCAATATCTATATGGCGGTACGTAAATAACAGAGAGTATGTTTTTTGGAGTTTTAATCTCCCTTGAGAAATGGTATGACCACATGATTTGAGCGGTACTACCAGAGTGCGGTAGTACCGATATTTTAATGGTGGTACGTTTTTTCCAGAGAATATGTATTTCTGAGATTTCTTGAACTCTAGAAAACGGTATTTTCGTTCTAGCCGAGCGGTATTACCGCACTGTGGTAGTACTGATTTTAAGTTGGCGGTAGTACCGTAATCTTTTCAGTAACGACTAGTTCAGAGCATTAAATACCACTAATCCAACCATTGAGCAAAAATTGGTAGTACCGGGTCTTCAATGGCGGTACTACCGCAAATCCTATTTTTTTTTAGAAAAGTGGTTGTAACAGCTAGAATTATTAGTGAGGGGTATAAATACACCCCCACTTACCTTCTAGCAGTGACTCTTGAGAATATTGAGCATTATACTCTTGCATTGAACTCTCTTGAGCTCACATACATTCTTCAACTACTCTGTATTGATTTCTCATTCTTGAAGTAGTTGAGAGCATTGAAGTGCATTGATTTATTAGTTGATCATTTAGGCACTTGTAGTTCCTCAAGCAAAACTTGTGATCTATTACTCTTTGTGCTTACCGGCACCTAGACGGCTTGGAGGAAGAAATTGCTTGGTGAGCTCTTCAAGGAGATTGTGAAGAGTCCCAGCAAGATTGTGATTGGTGTTGTACTCACCAACTCCAGAGCGGAGGAAGAGCAACTCTAGTGATCGAGAGTTGAGGCTTAATTCGTGGAGCTGGCTTGATTCATTCAAGTTTCCTCAACGTGGACTAGTGAATACCGGTAAGTCTTCGATACCACGGGAAAAACTTCATTGTCTCCATTGTGGTTTATTCTTGTCTTTACTACTTTCGTATTTATATTTCTAGCAATTTACTTGTGTAGAATTGCTTAGCTAAAATTGTATCTAGTTTTGACATAGTTCATAATTGTCTTATATTGCTTAGTAGTTTCTTCTCTACATTTGTTCTAGGAAGCTTTGTGAAGACAATCTTGTTTAATATTATTAATTAGTCGAAAAGTTTTTAAAACCTCCTATTCACCCCCCTCTAGTCAGTTATTCTTGATCCTACAAGTGGTATCAGAGCTTGGACTTTCTAATTTTAGACTTAGTTGTCTAGGAGATGAAGGATGGCTAGTGAGGGAATGTCAATAGGCAAGGCACCTTTATTTGATGGATCAAATTATGCTTATTGAAAAATTAGAATGTCCATTTATTTAAAGGCTATGATCTCAAGCATATAGAGAATTGTTAGTGAGGGTTTCGTTAAGGCACTTGATCCTACATACCCCATGGATCTTGAGGAACGAAATTCACATATCAATGCTCAAGCAATGAACGTTCTATTTGGAGCTTTAAACGCAGATGAGTTCAATCGAGTGAGCAATCTTGAAACCACTCATGAGATATGGACTACGCTCTCGGAAATTCATGAGGGCATATCCACAGTTAAAGAAGCCAAATTGCATAGGCTTCGGATCAAATATGAGATATTTATAATATTGCCTCATGAAAACATCACCGAGATGTATTCTAGACTCAACAACATTATAAATGAACTCAAAGGTCTTGGCACTAATTTACTTGATGTTGATATTATGTGCAAGATACTTATGACCTTACCAGACAAATGCGAGACGTTGGTGACGCTATTTCTCAACTCTCCCGAGTTGCTAAGAATGACGCCAACCGAACTCTTAGACAACCTCATAACAAATGAGTTGTACAAGAAAGACAAGGAGGAGCTTTTGGAGTCATCTTCCTCAAAGAAGAAGATTATCGCTTTCAAAGCAAAGACGGAATCAAGTGATGAGGTAGAGGAAGAAGAAAAAGACTCTGAAGAAGAATTTTCTATCCTTGTGAGGAGAATAAAGAAATTCATGAAAAGACGCCCATATCGAAGCTTTGATTTTGATAAAAGTAAGAAAGGATAATTCTCAAATGACAGTAAGCGCTATATCAATATTCGTTGCTATAAGTGCGATGAGAAGGGGAACATTGCCTCAAATTGCCCCAACAAGAAGGATGACAAGGTCAAATCATCAAAGAAGAAGGAATACAATGGCAAGAAGAAGCTTTTCAAAAAGCTTCACAAATATGACAAAAATGAAGCTCATATTGAAGAATGAGATTCCGATGAAGAGTATTCGGATTCCGACTTCGATTCCAATGATGAAGGGTCCTCCAAGAAAAGAGGACTTGTCAGTATCACCATCAAGGAAGCGCCGTCGCTATTCTCCACTCTTACTTGCCTCATGGCAAAAAAAGATAAGATAAAATTCATTAATGATAATGAACCTTCTTATGATGAATTAATGGACATGCTTGAAGAATTAAATGAATATCTTGAAAAAGAGATGTCAAAATTTAAAGTCTTAAAAAAAGAGTACATCTCTCTAAAAGACTCTTATGAGAAGCTAAAGGAAGCTCATGATTCTATTCTCTTAAAAGATATTGAAAAATCTCATTCAAATGTTAGAATTACTTGCAATTTAATAAAAGAGATGTCTAGAGTAGAAGTTGCTTCAAATGCTTTATCCATGTCTAGCACTTCTACATCATATGATGATTTGTTATCCATGCCATGTTACTCTACAAATGATTCAATTGCTAATATGGCTAATACATGTGATCTATTGTTCGTTGTTGAAAATCATGAATTAAAATAGCAAGTCATCAAGCTAAGTAAGAACTTGGATAGATGTTTCAAGGGTAAAGCAACTCTTAACAAACTACTGAGTGAGCAACGGTGTTCATTCAACAAGGAAGGACATGGGTTCATTCCCAAGAAAGGTAAGAAACCAGTTTACAAGCCCGCAAGGTTGGTAAAAAAGAATGACAAATATTACAATAAATATTGTAATATAGGACATTTGTCAAATGCATGCTCAATTACAAATACTAAGTCTTATGGCATTTACGATTATTACTACATGCTTAAAAAGTCTAAAGATGGCAAAGTAGTAACAAAGTTTATTTGCACTTCAATTTTAGGCGCCAAAAAGAATGTCATTTGGGTGCCCAAAACCTTGGTCACTAACCTCCAAAGACCAAAACAAATTTGGGTACATAAAAGAACTTAATTCTTGTTTTGTAGGTGAACTACAAGACTAGTGAAAAGCATTGGGTGCTTGATAGTAGATATAGTCAACATATGACCGGCGATAGAAAAATATTCACCACATTTGAGAATGGAAAAGAAATTGACAAGATCACATTCTGTGATAATAGCAAAGGAAGGGTAATAGGATTGGGTAAAATTGCTATCTCAAATGACCTTCAATTTCTAATGTATCTTTAGTTCAATCACTAAATTTCAATTTATTATCCATTGCTCAAATTTGTGATCTTGGTTTAACTTGTTCATTATCTCAAAATGGTGTTTCCATTTTAAATGAAAATGACAATTCTTCAGCTTTCAAAGGATTAGATTTTGAAATCTTTACTTGGTTGATTTTTTCTCAAATGATTCATGCTTGAAAACTTCTTTAGTTGCATAAATCTCTTTGGATTGGCTTTGGCATAAAAGGCTAGGTCATATCGGGATGATTCAACTTAAAAGTTTTTCAAATATGATTTAGTTGTTGGCTTGAATGATGTGAAGTTTGAGAAAAATAGACTTTGTAGTGCTTGTCAAGCCGGTAAACAAGTCACAAATTCTCATCCTTCTAAAAGTATCATCTCAACTTCTAAACTATTAGAACTCTCACATATGGATTTGTTTGGGTCAACAACCTATAAAATTATCAGGGGAAATAACTATTGTTTAGTTATCATGGATGATTACTCTAGATATACATGGGTATTCTTCCTAGATGACAAAGCCGAAACCTCCGGAATTTTCAAAAAGTTTTGCAAAAAGGGCTCAAAATGAATTTGATTTTAAAATTAAGAAAATCCGTAGCGATAATGGTTCCGAGTTCAAAAACACTAAAGTCGAAGATTTTTTTTGATGAACTTAGAATAAAGCATGAACTTTCCACAACCTACACTCTGGAGCAAAATAGAGTTGTAGAAAGAAAAAATTGAACATTAATTGAAATGACTAAGATAATGCTTGATGAATATAATACTTCTGATAGCTTTCAGGCGGAAGCAATTAATACCACCTGCCATACCATAAATCGTCTTTATTTGCATCGTCTTTTGAAAAAGACTTCTTATGAACTCCTTATTGGAAGAAAACCGAACATCTCGTACTTTTGTCTATTTGGTTGCAAATGTTATATTTTGAAAAAGGGTGTTCGTCTTTCAAAATTTGCAAGTCGATGCGATGTTGGCTTTCTTCTTGGATATTCATCAAATAGCAAAGCTTATCGTGTGTTCAAAAAAAAATCTCGGTTTAGTTGAAGAAAGACATGATGTTCAATTTGATAAGACTAATGGCTCTCAAGAAGAGTGAGAATTTAGATGATGTAGGTGATGAAGCCTTAAGAAAAGCCATGGAGAACATGCAAATAGGCAACATCAAGTTTAAAGACGATCTAAATGATATATCATCTACTCAAGTCGAACCCCCTTCATCTTCAATGTCAAGACAAATTCAAATTGAAGAAGAAGACAAAAAGAAAGATAATCGACCATTCAACCTACCACCAAGAATTCATAATACAATTGCAAAAGTTCATCCAATAGATCAAATATTGGGTGATGTAAGTAAGAGTATTCAAACTCGATCTCGTGTCGCCTCTTTTTGTGAACATTACTCGTTTGTCTCTTCTCTTGAGCCAAAACATGTAGATGCAGCACTGGATGATCCAAATTGAGTGAATGCTATGTATGAAGAACTTAATAACTTCACCCAGAATGATGTTAGGACATTGGTGGAGGACCCAAGGAACACAACATAATTGGTACAAAATGGGTATTTAGAAACAAGCAAGATGAAAGCGGAATGGTTGTGAGAAACAAAGCGAGATTGGTTGCTCAAGGATTCTCTTAAGTCGAAGGTTTGGATTTCAGTGAAACTTTTGCTCCCGTAGCTAGACTTGAACCAATTCGAATATTATTTGCTTTTGCATCATATTTTGATATTAAATTATTTCAAATGGATGTTAAAAGTGTGTTTCTAAATGAAAAAAATATATATCTGAACTTGTATTTGTTGAGCAACCACCCGGTTTTGAAGATCCTAAGAATCCTAATCATGTCTATAAACTCTCCGAGACGCTCTATGGTCTTAAACAACCTCCTAGAGTATGGTATGAATGCCTTAGAGATTTTTCTAGTTTTAAAAGGATTTGAAATTAGGAAAATTGATTCAATCTTGTTTACTAAAGTTTTAGATAATGATTTCTCTATATGCCAAATTTATGTTGATGATATCATTTTTGGGTCTACTAATTAAGATTTTTGCAAAGAGTTTGGTGATATGATATCTAGGGAATTTGAAATATCCATGATCGGAGAACTTAGCTATTTCATTGGACTTCAAATCAAGCAACTCAAAGATGGAACCTTTGTAAGTCAAACAAAGTATACAAAAGATCTTATCAAGAGGTTTGGCATGGAAGATGCAAAACTCATCAAGACTCCCATGGTAACTAACGGTCATCTTGACCTTAATGAGGGAGGTAAACCGGTAGATTTAAAGCTTTATAGATCTACAATTGGTAGTTTGCTTTATCTTACCGCATCTAGACCCGATATCATGTTTAGTGTTTGCATGTGTGCACGATTTCAAGCAACACCAAAAGAATGCTATTTGGTGGCCGTGAAAAGAATTCTAAGATATTTAAAGCATTCCTCTAGCATTAGCTTAGGTATCCCAAAGGTGCAAAATTTGATTTAATTGGATATTCGAATTCTGATTATGCGGGTTGCAAAGTGGATAGAAAAAGCACCTTGGGTAGTTGTCAATTGTTAGGGAGATCTTTAGTATCATAGTCATCCAAGAAACAAAATTCTATAGCCCTATCCACCGCCGAAGCCGAATATGTTTCCGCAGGAAGTTATTGTGCTCAATTGCTATGGATGAGGCAAACATTAATGGATTATGGAATTAAATTTGATAATATGCCTCTTTTGTGTGACAATAATATATAGTGCCGTGAAGATTGCAAATAACTCGGTCCAATACTCAAGAACCAAGCATATAGATATCCGACACAATTTCTTGAGAGATCATGTGAGCAAAAGAGATATCAAAATTAGCCACATAAGAACCGATGACCAATTAGCCGATATCTTCACCAAACCATTACATAAAAGCCATTTTTGCAAGTTGAGGAATGAGTTAAATATCATAAATCATTCTACTGTTACTTGAAACTCATGTCTCATGGAAATTGCTCTCATTTGGCTTTCTTGATGTATTTATGAAAATAATTTCAAAATCTTTCTTAAAATATCTATTTTAATAAAAAAAAACTATATTCAGTGGACTTTATATTATCTATCTCATACATAATGGTCCTAAAATTATTTATTCAAGTGATTGAATTAAGGATCATTTGTATTCAAGTTCAGCTCCTGTTTTTCAGGCAAAAATGGTAATATCGCATTTTTAACGTCGGTACTACCGCTGCCCGGTAATACCACACTTCAAATGGCGGTACTACCGCACATAACTGGCGGTTTCTCAACGGTTGCTACTGTGGGCTTATATCTCTAACCCCCCCCCCCGCGCCCCTCTTTCTCTTGTGGTGCAACCACTTCTTATTCCTCAGGAACCGCCGACTATCTCTCTCTCTCCCCCCTATAGTGCTCCAGTCAAAACCTTAAACACAGATCCTTCGATTGTGTCAAGTTTTTTTGGATTTCTTTGTTGAAATCGATTCTAGCACTCTCTTCTCATCCAATCCCTAAGGTATTTGCCTTGATTCTCTCGTTTCTCATCTACTTTTGGCATCTATTTCACCTTTTAGGGTTTGAATCAAAATGAGCATAAATGAGTCAATTTCTCTTGGGAAAATTGGTAGTAATTAGTGTTTGATGACATATCATGTCTATTCCATGAATTAATTCGTGTCAAACACTAGTTAGAATCAAAATCGAAAGATTACCTTAAAAATTCTGGAACTGCGGTACTACCGCTCCGTGGTCATCGGTACTACCAACGTGTGGTAATACCGAACTTAAACGCAGGTACTACCGACTTGTGGTAATACTGGATATCAACGGCGGTACTACCGCTCCAGAAGAGAAAAGTTGATTTAGTCATACTCTTTTGAATAAATCCTATTCTGATTGTCTCTCATTGTCTTAGCAACCATGCCTTACAATTCTGGACCATCCTCCTCAAGAGGAAAAGAAAAGATTGTGTACGAATCGGATGATGACTTTGAAGAAGACTCAACTGACAGTGATACAAGTGATGAACTTTACGTGCCAAACAGAACTCTTTTCTTTGTGGCAGACCCAAGCAAAATTGGAAGCAAAAGGTATGCAGACTTGAGGCACACAAATCAATTTCTGCTACCCAAGAATGCAGTTGATCCTCTTTTTCACACAAAGTTTCAAGAAAATGTGTTCTATCACATTTATGGCCATAAGAACTTCGCTCATTATTAGTATGTGTCTTGGGATCATCTCAATATGAATCCCTACTTAAATGGACTTTTCTATACAGTTCATATAGTGAAATTGGATAATTTGGTGATTCTTAAGTGTGACTATGACTCCTCAACTATCAGACAATTCTATGCCACTGTCCACTTTTCCCCAGAGCATGATACTCTCACCTGGATGACAGCATCTTTCAAGAAAAGCGCGCAAAAGAAGATTATAAAAAAAATCATGGGGCATTCCTACACCTCGAAGTGATCCCACGACTTTGAAAGTACATCTTGAGAATCCTTGGAATTTGGATGAGATCCAAGAGCTATACGATACATCTCAGTAGTGTGAGTTTGGCACAGCAACTAGGTTTTCACCAATACCTAAAATGATATACAAGATTCTGAGAGCAACCTTCTTTCCCAGAGATGGAAGTGACAATGAAGTTTATCCCAAGGCTTGGAACATTATTTATCATATATTAAAGGGAACCAAGTTTGATATTGTGGATTTCATCATCACTGAGATCTCTCTTTCAACAAAGGATATAGAGGACACCATTTTCTATGCTCCTTGTATAATGAAACTGATTAGAGATAAGTTTGGTTTCTATCTTGAGAGTGACACTAAACATACATAGTTCTTACCCAGTGACACTCCTCCTCAAGATCCTCCTGCACAAGATTGATATCTCTTTTGGTACTTGATGCCAAAGGGGGAGAAATTTAGAAATTAAGAGTGAAAGATGAAGGGGGAGCTCAGCTTTTGGGAATCTACCTATCTATTATCTTATTAGCTATTTTCTATGTCTCTGTTTATCTGTTTGTAAGACCTTATTAGTTTTTATCTGAGACTTGTTATGTTGAACTTGGTTATTGAATGCTTATGTTTAAAGTTATCTCAAACATCTTTTATCAATTATCATCTATTATTGCTTGAATGATCTTTGAGAACTTTGTTCCACATATCCAATAAATAAAGGAAACTCTGATTTTTTTTTTCAATTATCCACATGTGCATGAAAATCACTTCATGAACCTTGATGCACATATTTAGGGGGAGCTTTCTCTATTTATTGATTGACTTTGAAAGCAACAAATTCTTCACGTCCTTTGAAATCAAATCAAGAATTTATTGCTCATCAAATGTCAAAAAAAAGAATATACAACCTTGTGTATATTCAAAAATCTTTCATATCCTTTATATCGATTGGGTTATCATCAATTACCAAAAAGGGAGAGATTGAAAGTATCTAGGCCTTCAGTTTTGTTTTTGGTAATTAATATCAACATTGTTAAGGGACTAACATGTGTGCTAAGATGTGTTAAATGTTAAGTCCAAATGATTTATTGATGACAAGGCTATTGGCAATGTGAATGAGATGAAATATCAACATTAATCAAAACAAAGGTATTGTATAGCCTAAGGACCATTTTATAGTTTTTACCAGTCTCGGTGTTTGGATAAAAGATTGGGTTTATAGGATAAACGCCGTACTATAAAGAGGGATTATGGCTAGTAGCTTGAGAGACTATTTATGTGCCATAATGATCAACTAGGGTTCATGCATTGTTTTGATTTGAGCTTCTAGAAAAAATGTTTTTGTAAATCTGTATGACCGCAAGTAATAAGCGGTACTACCGCAGGTTGGTAGTACCGATACTTATATGGCGGTATGTATTTTCCAAAGAGCGTTTTTAAGTGTTTTTGATTCTCTCTGAAAATTAGAACGACTGCATTTGAACTATGGTACTACCGTAGGTCGGTAGTATCGATATCTATATGGCGGTACGTAAATAACAGAGAGTATGTTTTTGGGAGTTTTTGATCTCCCTTGAGAAACGGTATGACTGCATGATTTGATCGGTAGTACCGATATTTTAATGGTGGTACGTTTTTTTCCAAAGAAGGTGTATTTCTGAGATTTCTTGGGCTCTGAAAAACGGTGGTTCTGTTCTAGCAAACGGTATTACCGCACTGCGGTAGTACTGATTTTAAGTTGGCGGTAGTACCGTAATCTTTTCGATAACGGCTAGTTCAGAGCATTAAATACCACTGTTCCGATCGTTGAGCAAAAATCGGTAGTATTGGGTCTTCAATGGTGGTACTACCACAAATCCTGATTTTTTCAGGAAAGTGGTTGTAACGGCTAGAATTATTAGTGAGGGGTATAAATACCCCCCACCTGCCTTCTAGCAGTAACTCTTGGGACTATTGAGCATTATACTCTTGTATTGAATTCTCTTGAGCTTACATACACTCTTCAACTACTCATTTGCATTGATTTCTCATTTTTGAGGTAGTTGAGAGTATTGAAGTGCATTGATTCATTAGTTGATCATTTTGGCACTTGTAGTTCCTCAAGCAGAACTTGTGATCTATTACTCTTGGTGCTTGCCGGCACCTAGACGGCTTGGAGGAAGAAATTGTGCGATGAGCTCTTCAAGGAGATTGTGAAGAGTCCCAGCATGATTGTGATTGGTGTTGTGCTCACCAACTCCGGAGTGGAGGAAGAGAAACTCCAGTGATCGAGGGTTGAGGCTTAATTCGTGGAGCCAGCTTGATTCATTCAAGTTTCCTCAACATGGACTAGTGAAGACCGGCAAGTCTTTGATATTACGGGAAAAACTTCATTGTCTCCATTGTGGTTTATTCTTGTCTTTACTACTTCCGTATTTACATTTCTAGCAATTTACTTGTGTAGAATTGCTTAGCTAAAATTGTATCTAGTTTTGACATAGTTCATAATTACCTTATATTGCTTAGTAGTTTCTTCTCTACATTTGTTCTAGGAAGCTTTGTTAAAACAATCTTGTTTAATATTGTTAATTAGTTTAAAAAAATTTAAAACCTCCTATTCACCCCCTCCTTTAGTCGGTTATCCTTGATCCTACACACCACGACGACCGTCACCCCCACGGCCAACTAAAGGCTGCAAGACGGAACGATGTTAGTACAAATAAACACTCTGGACGTAAAGTGAGAACCCCGTACCTCCCGGATGTGCATTGCAGATGACCGAGGGGGAGCGCTAGTCTGTGTACCGTGTACGGATGACAAAAGTGATTCATCTCGATGGACCTACGGCGGGAGAACGGCATGATATTAGGGGAACGTAAGGCATAACCAAAAACACTGAACGTATATTTGTACATAGCGACTTAAGTCCCCACCAACCTGTCCCGCGGATGACCGATGGGGAACACTACAACGTCGGCCGGACTCGTTAGGCCATGGTGACCTAGCGGGTGAGCACGTCCCCCCACTTGGTGCCCGATGCGCAGGACGTCGTCCATCGAATGACCGTAGCTCAAGTTCTTTATCAGCTTCTTCGACTACGCCGAGATGTACTTCATAATTTTTTATATCCCACCGGTGTTGTGTCTGGGTTGTGGATGGTGGCCTCTGATGCCCTTAAGATGTTGTGCGCCCACTCCAACTGTAGTGACATACATAATAGGTTCATTAACGAAGAGTACAGATATCGTCAATGAAATGACCAGAGGTTATAAGTGTCTTACGGTGGCATCACGCCGTGAAGTGTTGTGACGATTGTACGTGCGGTAGAGGGTCTACTGGTGTGTCTCCTCTGTCACCTGCTCCGGGTGCTCCGGTGGAGGAATGATGAGTCTTGCGCGCGTTCGTGGCACGTACCACTCCATGTACGCGTCGTATATCTCAGGGTCGTATGGACGCGGGGCACGCAAGACATCCAAGTGCGCCCTCTGCGTTCATGCCGTAGTCCTGAGTATGCCCACCCTTCCTCGATTGCCTGCATTTCCGAAAGGATTGATGTTATAAAAGAAGACGTAAGAACTGTAAACATTACTCAGATAAAGTTTGACTCACAGGTGTACGGCTAGAGGCAAGGGTCTACCGTCCCGGGGGGGCACGGCCTGATGCGCACCAATCTGTCGCATTGCACGGATAGTCCGTGTGGCGCTACCGTGCGAACGAACTTTGGATACCATAGATTCCATATGATCTCGCTCTCGTGCAACGACTCGAACTTGTTGTGGTACAATGAGTAGCACCTCGTTGGTCTTTCGTTGGCCCAGCACAGAGGCCAACAGTCCACCGTAAGCCCATAGTGGGCCCGTTTATCTATTCATTCGGAAAGGGGTACGGGTGCACCGCTCTTTCGATGGTCAACCACCAAACAGGGAAGTGCTCCCAACTCCAGAGCTGCAAGAGCACGCAGGAGACGGCCAGGTTGGGGGTACCATCGGTGCCGCGCCGCAAAGCGTCACACAACCCTCGGTATGTGGTGCAAAGGACAGCTGATCCCTAGCTGTACTGAGGCATCGCCCCAGCCCCCGCGTTAACCAAAGACTCAGCGACATGGACGAAACTAGGGTAGCAAAAATCGCCCTGTGTGGTTGGAAACAGAACCTAACTAAAGAGCTGGAGAAGGTAAGCAACGAGGTACGTCCTAACGACCTCATGACATGCACCCTGCGGACACTGACTGAACTGCCTCAGCCAAGTCCGGGGGACACCACGTACACGCTCCGGGAGAGGTTGGCCGAACCGCTACAAGGTGACCGTCGTCTCACCCCACCGAAAGTGGAAGGTGTGCGTCTCAGGTCTCCACCTGTCGACAAGTGTCAACAGCAGACTGGCGTCTAGGGTGAACCGATGATCGATGGACACCAGCCTCGCAAGTGGCAACAAGCCCGTGTCCTGAAGGATCGAGACATAGCGATCGTCCAGCTCCCAGTAATCCCTCCCTGCCCGAAGCACCATGGCGCGGAGGGCCATCCGCGTCACCGGCAATCCACAGCTTGCACCAGTGGTCCTCATCATAGAAGTGTTCCAAAAGCGGTAGAGATATGGCTTGCAACACATGGAATAGAGGGAATATTGGTGAGAAGGTGGCTAATGACCATAAAAGATTGTAAATTAAGCATGCTAGCTTTTTAAGCTACATGATAAGCTAGCTTAATTAGATTATGCTCATCTGTTCTTTAGTGAATGCATTTCTTATTATTTGATTTCGCTTTACGACCAAACTAACACTACAAATTAATGTACACTAATTTACTAATTAATTACTACTAATTATTTTGTAACTAATTAACATTGTAAATTAAAAATTACGACCAAACTACCTGCAAACGATGGCGGGAGAGAGAGCGAGAGAGCGAACGACTGCGAAATAAAATTGCGCTCGCTCGCTCTGATTTATAGCCGCTGCGGGAGGGAATCTCGCGCGCTAATTAAGTTTGCCATGCATTTTGGGGGAGACAAGGAGTTGATAGGGGAGACAAGACAGGGCGGACAAGGATTTGATGGAATAGATGGAGGTGACCGGATGACAAGATTCTTGCTTTCGGTGGAAAAGAAAGGAAGATGGAGGGAGGGCCTCATTCGGATGTTTGTACAAATAACACATGGCACAGTTTTCTATTGATTTTTTTTTTGTTCTCGCACAAACAGGACACTTATACGAAATAGCGAGAAAAATTCTGAACGAATAAAATTATGGCAAATTTATACAAGGAAGTACACTGTGTCGGGAGGACCCACATAAAATTTCATAATTTTTTGAACTCATTTGCTATATTTTAAAATTCGTATGAACAGCGGCGAAACCCTAATCAGTAAACCTAATGGCAGCGACACGTGACGGGCTAAGGGGTGTTGCCGCACGGCAGCCGTGCGGCAACGGCTGAGGGGAGGGCACATGGCGGCGGGGGGAGGCGTTGCCACATGGCGGTTTATGACGACAACGGTCAATGGCGGGTAGGAGAGGTCTCCGCATGGTGGCCGTCTTGATAAAGATGTTATATATGTAAATCTGATTCGGAGGTGGTCAATACTGCAAATAAGGGGTGAAAATGTGCTATATTAGCCAAAAATTCCGGATTCTCTGCATTTGCTGGAGAAGACACGGTGCTCTACTTTCTCCCGGGACGTGACAAAAACACAGGTCTATTTAAAACGCGGAAATTTCATATTCAATAATACAGTTTTCGTAAGAAATCTAGATTTTTTTTCCGTGTTTCCAAATAGGTCTAGATGTATTTTCTCCAGTGATACGGGGTTACATAATCTGCATGGGATAGAAAACTGACAACTTTTTTTTTAGTTGAAACAAAAATGCTTATACGTTTAGTAGAAAATTGTATATATGGACTTAGGAAAGCTCGTCAAAGACTCGGTGGTGCAACAGAACTCTTCACCAATGACCCTAATGGATCCTCGCAAAAAAAAAGGCCCCAATGGATGTAATCGAGTTTTTTTTAATAAGCAAACCAGTGTGTATGTAATTAGTGATTTAATACTTTTTATTCCGTTAATACACAGCAGTCTATATAGCTTGAAAATTACATATTTACATGGGCTTGCACGATGAGATACAAATCTAGTAACTTGATGTTGATTCAGGAGAGTCAATTTGAGTACTCCTTCCGTTCTTAAATATATGATGTTTGATCAAGCGTGCAGTCAAACTTATCTAACTTTGATTAATAATATATAAAAAAACTATTTAGATTGATCATGAGTGAATAGTATCATTAGATTTGTCATGATAAATATTTTCATAATATAATAATTTTGTAATTTTTTACTAACAAAATTATATGAAAAGTAATAGTCAAAGTTATATAAATTTGACTGTACGTTTGGTCAAACATTATGTATTTAAGAACGGGGGAGTACTGCATCTATTTATTTTTTGTACCAAACAAATCATTGAAATGACCATCAGCTTTGATGACAAGGAGCATGGAACCTGGAATGGTCCCGCTTGGTGTTCTGCACATGTTACATCAGAGAGCTATTTGTATTTGGTCAAACTTGGAGAAACAAGCGAAACAGAGGAAACAACAAATAATTCGGTATTTAGGTATGACCGATTCCTAGACGATTCAGAGTCAATTTCTGGCTGCACTGTTTTTTTTTTTTTGGCAACACTCACTAGTCAGTAAGAAGAAGTCATAAACTCGTAATGTACATGAAGCGAGAACAAAGTACTATTAGCATTTATCTTTTTTTTTTTGCCAAAAAAAAAAGAACATGATTCTTGTATGACTTCTTATTTGGTTAGAGAATTGAGCAAAAATAAAAGGGATGGTTTGATCGTGAAGGTATATACGGCTATCAGGAAGCACAGAAGGCGACTTGCAATTTGCAAAGCCCAAAAGCCGTCCTTTTTAGACTAACCCCGTACGGCAAAAAGGGAAAACCACCTGCTTGACCTTGTTGTAATGTCCACTACTAGCACGTACACGCCCCATGTTTCACTGTATGACAAGCGTGTGTCCTTGCATGGCCGATCAATTGGTCAGAAACGGCGTAGTTAAATATTGCAATAACAACAATGGATGCGTTCTGAATTAGAAGTTGAAACCATGTAATGGATGCATTCTGAATTAGGAATTCCACACAACAAACCATATATTTTTGTTGTTAACGATATCTACAGTTCCACACCAATCAAATTTAATCTGTAACCATTCCATATTTGTATCTGAACATTAAATTTGTAATCAGGCCATCTGCATATGTCTCTATATACGAGAAAAGATGTTAGTTTATAGACAGATCGGTGATATCCGCCCGTATTCTACCCCCTTGTCAACCCCATCTATTTTAAGTGAGATTGAAGATCAAATAAGAGGCAATGCAAACCCTACTCGCCAAAGACTATCCATGCAGGAAACATATCCTCTGACATTATGTAGCAATGTCACTGTGCTATAGTACCGTGATATTACGTAGCAGCCGTCGGATCGAAAATAAGAGCATGAGATCACGGTTTGCACCGTAGGGAAAACACCGTAGCAATAGCACTATTTCATAAACACTACAGTATCACTGTAACTGTTGATATGAACCGTTCTTCCAAATCCGATGGCTCAGATCTATCGAATGTAGGCCGTTACCAATGCAATGGTATAGGATGCCAATCCATCCAAGCATGCATGCATGCTCAAGCTTAAGACGCCACGTGAATATTTTATGCATAGCACAAAGGTATCAACAGTTACTTGGGAAGGACGTCCTTCCCTGACAGGGAGCTTCGTCCCACGGACGAGCAGACATGGCAGAAGACGACGTGGCGGGTTCAACCTTCTTTGGAACGGATTTTCATGTCATTCAAGAACGCTGTCGAGTGTCAATTTTACAAAGACAGCAGCGAGGACGCGTTGTTACTAATAACGCTCCAAATAGTGCTATCTCAAAAAAAAAAATTCAAATATTGCAAGCAGCCAAAGCACTTGGATCTGACGATTTCCTTGTGTTGCTAGCATTTCAAACCAGGCGTCTTGGCTTTTACCGTCGAAAATGCTTCCACGGTTTCAGCTCTATCGATCAATCGACGCGTTGAAGAATTGCTGCTATGCGGATATATACTATCATACTAGTCACGCATATGCAGTTGCCAGAAAGGAATTATGACATTAAGTTGATTTCAAGAAGAAAAACAACGCGAATTCTTTCGAGCTAAAAGTTGTGTGCTGGTACACCGTTTTATGTACGCCGAGTCTAATTAATCAATGTCCAGAGTTTAAGCATGCATGCCCCTTTTTTACGCGTTTGGCCGTTTGGGGTGTTTTATTTTAGGAATGGAATTTCCTTCATCATGGTTACAATACCAACTAAAATGAGAAATGTGGTCATGGCAAAAAAAGAGAGAGAGAGAGAGAGAGAGAGAGACTATTTTTTGAAAGATTATTGGCAAAAAAAAAGTATTGGATGACTAGTCTATCCTAGAACCTGCTCCCTGCACGGCTTCCCAGTTTCTTGGCTCTAACGAGCTGGAGCTTCAAGGGTCTGGGTCTCACTACTCTCCAGTCTCTACACGGTAGAAGGCAAAGTTGAAGCCTGACCACCATAAACGTACCAAGTCCGGCAAATCAAATGTTGGAATTCACCTCAAATCGGCCATACGTTGCGGCTTACAAGCGCATGGCCGAGGGTGGTCAAAGCTGCTGAAGCGTACTATTTCCTGAAGAGCCCGTGAAATCAGAACAGTTTCCTGCAAAGAGCAGCGGAACTTGTTTGGAAGTATACATCATAAAAGAGTTGCAGAAAGTCATTGCATCCTTGAACCTATTCACTAATTCACGGAGGGGGCGAAACAGTATGGTTACCATTGCACGAAAACTGAAAGGAAAGCGTATCAGCATTTGATGGACAAGGCGTGTCACTCACCGTCGTTACACCATGAGACACAAGACAATTCTGAATACTTACTGTAGTACAGTATGGCGTGAGAAGGCAAAAGGCATAATATTTTTCCACAACAATCCCATTGGCACCACACACAAAATTTCATCATTTGCATCCCACATAATCATCCAAGTATCGAACTAATAACGAGATATGATTTGTGACTTCGCTACCATGTGTATTCTTGGATCAAGAGGGATCCTCACATTTTCAAATCCAAAACAGGAGGACCATGTTTTGACAGAAATCCTGCAAAATCCTGACAGAAATGAACCCTGGAAAATGGGCCCTCCCTACTTGAGCTTGGTAGCCCTTTTGCAAGGCCACAAGGCCCATAAGGCCATAACACCTGTAGGTCATCAAGCCATCAACACAAGAAAAATATGAACATAAGATTCATTCATATAACTTGCACCAAAGTGAACAAGGTTTGAACCTAAATGCCATTCGTCCAGTGAGCAGGTTAATAGGAACGCAAATTATAGCTTAAAGTAAACCCCAGCTGCGGGAATGGTGACAAACATCCTAACTTCTTAAAGTTTAGATACAACTTTCACCAAGTGCATCTGATGCATCTGTCAGTATAACCGGCTCAGGGCACATCATGCACTAATTATCGATACACTGGTGCGCCAGCAAAGGAATAGAGTGACGAAACTGGCACACTAGGTGCATTAACCCTTGTAGAGACAGACCTCTGGCTGGTTTCAGCATAAGCAGGGTTGGTAGTCTCGTAAGCAGCTGTCACATAGGTTGAACGATAGGGGAGGTCCACAGTACGAGTGATGAGTTGGTCAGAATGGTAGAGCTCCACACGATCAGAACGAGCAGCAATCTCTCCTGGACGGTAGAGATCCTCCACACGGGCACCACGGGCAGCAATCTCCCCAGTCCGGTAGAGCTCCTCCGCACGGTCAGCACGAGCAGATATTTCGCCAGGCAGTGCTGTATAATCCCTTGGAGGTATTGGATCCTTACCAGTTAACTCAGCTACAGTCCTGGCAGAAACGCTGAAATTCAAGGATTTTGTTAGTCAAGAGCACAGTATATAGTTCAAGTAAAGAAATGGAAAGCGTTATAATAACCACAATAGTATATAACTGCCGGTTTGAATTTGCATTCAAGTCCACACCTACCATATACAAAATATACTGAATCTGGATGAGACATTGACACAAATTACTAGTACCATATGGTACATAAAATTTTAAAAATAAGAGATCGGTGCCACATCCGGAAGGAATGTCTAGTTCACCTCTCATATGGTAGGAGACATGCATAAACCTGCCACAATTTTCCTTGACTTTAAATATTGCCGAAGAACATATTCTTCATTTAGCATCATGCAAGACATACTTTTAGAACAGATTTTTTAATTCAGGACTAAAACTATGGGCAAAATAGAACCAGTATCTTAGTTTTCACAAGGTATGATTAAGATGACACATATTTTCTTAGGACATGGATGGAGGAACCCCCAAGGCCCCAAATCCATGTCGATCAAGCAACCAATAGAACTTCTCTCTTTTGCACTGCTTAGAGAAAACTGTCAGTACAAAGGTCGGTTAACCACAAGAAATTATAAATGGGCCATTATGTTCGCATGGAGGGTCACATTAACCTTCATTGGTGGCTAAATATTTTACTGGAAAACAAAATCCGTACCGCACTCTGTTTTTTTTAACACACTGATTGCAAATAGTACAGAGATACACAACTATAATTCCTTAGCTCTCTTTGCACACATATTTTCTACATTCCTAAGAATCTAAGATGCAAGTTAGCCATGGCGTTATTATATTTATATAACATCTAGGCAAGACAATATCAGCTGAAATTCTGTTGAAGAATACTAAAAGAAAATGTTAAAGAAAAACTTAATATATATCTTAAAACTCAAGACAGCAATTATACAAATATTTGTATAATAGAAAACATATGAGCACTTCTGTTGCATTTGTAATGTTGAATTGACCTTGCAGGGCTGAGAGATAAAAGGGAAGGAGATTGGTGTTGGATAGCTACTCTGTTTAAAACCAGGAAATTGGTCATATTCAACTAGTGTAAAGGAGGCCAAAAAACACAGGGTTGCCAATGTATACTAGTAACATGGAAGTCCAAAACTGTTCATGATTTCTTTGCAAAGGAACAAAACTGGGTTTCAAGAATCATTTCACAAAGGCAACAAATAGGCTGATAAATTTATGTCAAATTTTCAATATTTAACTAACCAATGGAAAGACCAACTTAAATTAACTAAATGCTCAAGTATTCGTTAAACTCCAAATGTTTTATTCTTTTTAAGCGCAAGGGTTGTTCAACATGATAAAAAGACAAGTTCTTGGTGAAATTTCCATTAACGATATTAGAACGATAAAATATTGTACACAAGTAGAAAAAACCTACTCCCTCCATTCCTGAATACATGTCATTCTAGCTTTCAAATTTTGTTTCTAAATACATGGCATTCTACGATTCCGAGATGACTTTTTACCATCTTTCCCTTATATACCCCTCCTCTTTGTCTATTTCAAAGATCATTTATTGCTATGGACTAGAGTAATACACAACATCCAAGAGCAATAACAAACCTAATAAAAGAGGGTAATTTAGTCTTTTCTATACATGTCTTGGTTGAAATACAAAATCCTAGAATGTCATCTATTTACGAACAGAGGGAGTAACAAATTGAAACTTACTGCTCATGCACTGGATCCACTCGAGAGCGATAATACGAATCATCAGATGAATGAGCCACATGGTGGTAGTATGCAAGTGGGACATGCCGAGGCTCTGGCACAAAAGGCACATGGTGAGGCTCTAAGGCAAGCGGAACATGGCGAGACTCTGGGGCAAGAGGAATGTGTCGAGACTCTGGTGCAAGAAGCGCTTGCTGATAATATATGTGGTGATCATCCTGGACATTAGCCAAAGAATGGCTAGGAAGTGGAGCAAAGCGTGTTGCCCTATATGAGTCCTCAGGCAGAGGAACATGCACAACCACTTGCGGGCACCTTTCTTCAACTCGCAATGAAGGCCGCCTTTCTTCATATTGCTGTGGCTGCCTTCTTTCTTCATAGTGGTGCCTTTCTTTAAGATGATCCTCTAGAGCTGATTGAGGTACATTGACGGGCTTAAATAGCGCTGTTAGCCTATGAACCTGCATAATATCACATAATCCATAACAATAAGGCATAAATTGGCATTCATGTTTGGAATTGCCCCCGGCCATTCTTTTGAATAAATATTTATTGATACAAAAATTCCAAGGACACTCACTTGTTTAGAGTTGATCTCTGGGTTGAATTTGCTCCTCGAATCATAGTTCTCTTTGATGGCATGCTTGAAACTACTCTCAGGAAGAGGAAGGCAATCTTTATCAATCTTAAATTTCACCTACATCAGACACGTAGAAAAGTTCTGAGAACAACAAGAATATCAACTATTCAACATTAACTACTCTGGCATGAGGCCCATCTTCAATCAAAAGGTTTTTCTTTTTAGAGGACCTTCAATCAAAAGGTTTTTCTTTTTAGAGGATCTTCAATCAAAAGGTTGTATAGAATCCTGTGCCCATGAATTAGTGCTTGACCATTGGAAGTACATAAAACTTCGTATATGCCACTGCAAAGTCTTGAAAATTTATATCATGAGGCTAACACAGTGAGCTAGAACCCGCTTGTCAATAAGATTGCAAATGGTACATACAAAATTTCAAAAAAAAAAAAAGACCTACGGTCTCCCAACCTTACTCATGCCAACCTTCCAACGACCCAACAGAAGTGCAATGAAACAAATTGACCCTTGCTAGTAAATACAAGACTATACTTGCACACAAGATACAACTAAGGTAAACATCACCACACCCTCTTCAATTCCTCTCATTCATCGATATCTATATTTCTCACTATGATCAACAGTGGCCATGATCAAGGATAGAAATCCCGAAACCAGAGGAAAAACCGGCCAACGGCCGGTAACGGTAACCGGTCAATTACTGGAAAAACCGGTTGAAATTCGAAAACTGAAATTTGAATTGGGAATTTCAAAAACCAGTTACCGGAACAGTTACCGCCCAAAAACCAGAAAAACCGCTTCAAAAACTGGAAAAACCGGAACGGCTGAAATTCGAAAACTGGAATTTGAATTGGGACTTGGGAGTACAATAATTCAAGCATATTTAGCTCATACAATACGTAATCTAGCACAAAAAAAGCCTAAACTAGCCTAGGAAGTGCATTACGCAATCATAAATTTAAATTTAAATTTAAAAATTTCCGACCTTTTTATTTTCTCTTGGTACCCACCGGTTTTTCCAGATACCAGCCGGTAACTGCCGGTTTTTTTTCCCTAACCATGATCAATATCACCACAAATGGCAATTTAGCACTACCATTGGAATTACAATTGACAAGCTATATCAACCCTTTTTTACAAAGGACAAGCTGCATTACTTTTGACATGATTTTGGAACAGCACCAAAAACCCTCCAATGGATAGAACAAACAACCCTTTAGGGAGTAGTTAAAAAAAGCTTCACTAACTACCACGAAAAGCATACGGCAATGAAATTGTTAAAAAAATAGTAAATGAAGGCCAACGTCATGCAAAAGAGTTATTAGGACGAGTCGTGCTTTTGTAAAGAGAATGATAGCTTAGCTTCTCTCAATAGCACATCATAAGCTGGGCTTGGAGGACCTAGCTTAGCTTCTCTCAATAGCACATTATAAGCTGGGCTTGAAGGACCTAGCTTAGCTTCTCTCAATAGCTCATTATAAGCTGGGCTGCTTAGGCAAACTTGGATAGAAGGGCCTAATACAGAAGGAGTAAGCTTATCAAGAAAGCAGGGATGTGTCAAAGTACAAACCCATTTTATGGGTGCTAACATGTAAACTCTTTACATGACAATAGGACAAGCTTTGGGCAGATCTAAGCCTGAAGGTTGTAAAAGATAGGATCCCTCATAAATGATTTCTCCATCTAAGGTAAAAATTTCCATCCATTGTATCCTGACATACCTCTAAATCTAAATCCATCAATACCTCATCCAACGACTCATGTGAAGAGTCAGCATGTTGGCACCCAAAAAAAATGGGTTTTGCATTAGATACCCTAGAATGCCCATCCCCATCGAACTAGAACTTGTGCTTAAGGGCTTACACATCTAGTTACACTAAGCTTACGCAGAATCACTCCTAAACAGAACCTTAATAATCTCAACTAAATCTCATCCAGTCAACCAACCAAACATGAGATTATGTGAGAATCAAAACATAGGTTTCCAAACATATCTCACATTTGGTATATCACTTTCATAAATGCAAAAGCTTGCTATACCATATGAACCAATCATGCTTATAGCAAATTAATTACAAAGCAATTTCTTTAAATGCCATTGTTCCCTGTGAGTCATGAAGTCCATTGCAGAAGAACACTCAAGCATAAAAGAAAAGGAAATTCACCAATGGCAAATATCAAAGAAATGAAACGGCCTGTTCAGTTCTCAGAAAGAACGAGAAAACATAGAATAACGTATAGGGGCACTGAGTTAAACAGTGCCCATTTTTATAAGCTATAGCAATGAATCAGAATCATGATTGGAAGATGGAACTTTCGTTTGATGATGGCCAGCCGGAATCAAAGCTTCACTTGACTGCATCTGTCATAATAACTTGGATAGAAGCCAAGCATCCAAGGAACCCTCTGGACATATATGGACACAAGAACAAACTGTTTCTAACAAACATGGGCAGTGAATATTCTTTTACTAGTCTATTGCCTCCTTTGGACAAACTACTTTTTTTTGTCAAATAAGGGTGCACACCCATCATTACTGCTGTTTGTAAAAGCTTACCAATACAAATGCAGAGTTAAAGTTACAACTGTCGCTAAAGTCTATAATCCATACCCATCAATCTTATGAAAACAACAAGGCCATCTGGACCTACAACAGAACTTATTTGCTCTCAGAAATAGTGTGACCCAGCAAGACACCATTTCTACTCAAGTCCTCCATTGTTTTGCGTACCAAAACCATTGGTGCACCTCAGCTTCACACATCCTTCGGAACAATAAATACAACCATAAACAGCGAAACAGATCATCCGACTACCATATTTACCACATTCGGGTCTAAACAATGCAAGACCGGGATTACCTGTGCAGGGAACTTCCCATTGAATGCATCTCGGACAAGGTTCAGCCCGCCCTTTGATGTCGCCTTGTACACTCCGTACAGCAGCTTCAAATCAAAATCATACAGGAACAGCTTTGCCCCTGGTCTGATCTTCTCCACCATCCCAAGCTTCCCCCTGGGCAGCCCGAACAAGTGGTTCCGGAAGCACTCCGGTTTTGTCTGTGCATTGCACATGAATATAAGCCCTCCTCCCTTACTATCACCCCCATCTTCCTTCTTGCCCCCCTCCTTCACCTTTCCCTTCTTCTCCCTCTCCTCCTTCTCCTTCCCCTTCCCCTTCCCATTCATAGCTTTCTCCCTAGCCCGCTCTCTTTTGTTCTTCCTCCTGCCATCACCACCGCTGTTATCAGCACCCACACCATTTTTGGTGGCAGCTGCAGCATCAGCATCAGCTGGCTTTGGCTTTGGAGCCGATGCTGATGCTTCAGTGGTGGTTGGCGTTGGTGCCAGTGCCAACTCAGCCACTGACCCTTCAGCGGCGGTGGTTGGCTTCAGCACCAATGCCACAGGCGATGCTTCAGCAACAATGGCCGGCTTCGGCACGGACACCGAGGCAGGTGCATCGCCGCCAGCAGTGCCCGCGGAGGTGGCCCCGTTGGCCGCTTCGGCTGCCACGGCGGCAGCTGCGGCCTTCTCGCGGTTGGCCTTGGCCTTCTGCTTCTTAAACTTGGACGTCTTAACCGATCCAGGGGTGGAAGCGTTCGCCATGGACGGCCCAGCCGCCCCGCCGGCGCCGGCAGAGGTCGCCGCTGCCTTGGCGGCGTTGGTGAGCTTCTTCACCATGGCTGCTCCTCGGAGCGGCTTTGGGGAACAAACAAGAAATATTACCACAAAAATAACATCGAATCCATAGAAATCGACAAAATATCTCGAATGATATGGCGCACGGGAGATTCAATCGTACGGCCTAGGCGACCAATCGGAACCAAAACTCTACGATTCAACAAGATTAGGGAATTTTTTTGGGGTGTGGGGATATAAGCTGAAACCCTAGATTACGAGTCGGGGGAGGGCCGGAGGGGGGCGTACCTGGGGAGACGAACAGAGGCGACTGACGTGGGACTGGAGCTTGGAAGGGCGCGCCGGAGGGGACGGGGATAAGTAAGGGGGCTGGGGCAGTATTTGATCAGATTATTCTCTGGTTGCGTTTGACGGCCCAGATGTAGAGAGCGGAGATAGAAGGTCCGGCACTACGGTTCGGGAAATAAGGAGGTTTATATGTTTGGTTCACTGAATGGAATAAATTGGTCTTGGATTAAACTATTACACGCTAGAGAATATTTCCCGCATATGTTGTACCATTTTATTTGAAGAAATCCACTGAACCACGCTATTCATTTTCGCTCGTCCAAACGCAGCGTAGTGAGGAGGCCCTAAGACAGCGGGCCTATCCAAATGAAAGAAAAGAAAATGATGAAAGAAAAAATGAGAAAAAAATAAGAAAGAAAAAGGGGAAAAGAAGGCACTGTAGTAAAGAGGCTAGTAGATGTTGATGAATTTGCAAAAATATAAAAGTTAATTGTGTGCAAAATCTTTCTATATAAAAGCTTGCGGATTCGAGGCTCAGGGAGACCGTCCACGTCGTCTCTTTTTTGTGGGCCGCCCGATTTCCGCGCCACTCGCGTCGCGTTCGTTCGATGCGCGTGGTTGTTGCGCTCGGCTGCGCTGTTGTGCCTTCGTCTGTTTCCTCTCTCCAATCCTTTTTCTCCCATTCTCCCAATGTCTCGTGGGCGCAGGGCTTCGCTTTCTCGAATTCCCCTTTTCTCCCGATTTCTTCATGCCACAACGCCGCCGATCGCTCCTGCCTACCGCTTCTCCCGATTTCTTCATGCCGCCCCACCGCCGGTCGCTCCTCGCCTCTGCGCGTGCTCGGCCGTGCCTCCCTCTGGCCTCCTCCGCTTTGCCTTCTTTCTTCATCTTGCCACTTGATTTGCTCGTCGGCACCAAAGCTCCCCATGGCGCTCCTCCTCCGCTCGGGCTCCCCATGGCGCCGCTCCTCTGGCGTCTTGGCGCCCTTCATGGCCGCCATGCGGCGCTTCGCTTTGCGCCTCGCCTCCTGTCTTGCAAGCATCCCGTGCCACAGCCCGGCTCGGCTCGGCCTACGACCGCCTCGCTAGGCTCGCTTGTCCTCACCTCCCCAATGGCTTGGCCCTCCAGCGCCTCACTGCGCCCCAAGCAAAGAAGAGATCCAGGCGTAGGCTAGGGATGGTTCTCCGGCGCCGCGTCGTCATCAGCGATCCCCGACGACAACATCGGGCGGCACGCAGCAGTGGGTTCTTGCGCGGAGATGCCGACGGATTCGGTGCCCGCCACTGGCCGAGTTGACGACGAGGAGTGGGTCACGTTTTTGGGTATGTGGCCTCGCCTCTTGCTGATTCAATATGACGAATGTGTCAGATTTGTGATGGAATTTGTGTTGTTGGATTCATATAGTTGCGTATGCTTCGTGTTGTAGTAGATTAGACGTATTGTTGTTAAGGAATTGGGTAAGTGGATTAGTGTATATAGAATTGGTAATTCTGTCTTGTATAGTTGTAGCAATTCTGTGCGATCAGGAAGAACCAAGTAGGGATGCCTGATGCAGTTGTGAAGTTCTATGTTTTTTAAAAATCGTTTTGTGTTATTGATACCAAGATTAGCAAGACCTTAGCTGGCAACAAAAGACTGGTTAAAGTTGATATCACTTTAACCATTTAGGTTGATTATCCATCTTAATGCTTGACACAACGTCCAGATACCCACTAGGCTACTATGGTCAAAAAATGGTGAAGAGTAGAGATCAAGATTTGGATTGTTGGCACGTTGAAACTTGGGAGATCCTTTGGCCAGAGCAATCATTTTGGGACACAAAACTATTACTCTATTGTCTCTGTCTCTCTTATTCTCTTCCCTTGTTTTAGGAACTTTTCTCATTTGGGATGATGCAATCTATAATTTTGCATCTGCATTTTACATGCGCTAGACAGTCAGTCATACATACCATCCAGTGATTTGGAAACAAGTGGCTATGCTTTGATTGATATCATTGTATTTGGAAAGATTTCATGAACATATATCCATAAGACCATTGTTGTACTTAAGTATATCCTTTTCTTGCTCTACCTCATCTAAAGCAAATCTAATCTGTCTTAAGGCCTTTCTCTCACATTTGTTCGGCCTCGGGTCCGCTCCCTGCTGCCGGCTCGGCTTGATCTTGGACGGTTATCAAAGCTACCTGCTTTTCTTTCCATTTGTTGCTGTTATTTATGTGAAAGCTTCATAATATAGTGGATCGATTAGATGAAAAAAAAATGATCTTATTAGTTCAATTGCTTCTATTGGAAAAGGCGCATTGCCAATTTAACTTGTTTATCTTTTTTGGAGCAGATTGTGGACTACGGTGTACTGGGAGGTGAGGAGATGCATTTAGCTGGAAGTGTTTTTTTAGGTATATGAAAAGCTAATCAGATTTCTGGTTCATTGTTTTTGCTAATGATAGGAAAGTGTAGCCGTGGGATGTCTGTGGTTGATAGCTATAAGCTGTTGAAAGGTGCCGATGTTTTGGGTGAGGAGGAGATGTTTCTTGCCTGTACTCTTGGTTGGTGCATTGAATGGGTAATGTTTTCTCCTCAGTGTTGTTCTGAATAATGGCTGTAAAGCAACCAAAATTGCTCCTCGGAGCTTGCTGTTGCATGTGCAACTTCAAGCTTTCTTTCTTGTGCTTGATGATATCATGGCTGACTCCCACACTTGACGTGGCTAGCATTGTTGGTTTAGGGTGCCTCAGGTTGGAGAGGCCGAAATTATCCTCTCTGACAACAATATTTATCTATTTATTGATAAGTTACTTTTTTTGGTTTAGTAAAATCGTTTGAGAACACTTTGTAGTAATTTTTTTCACTTGTTACCTATGCAGCTTATCCTTAACACTGCCCTTTGTTACACAATAGGTTGGCGTCATTGCTGTAAATGATGGGATTATCCTTCGCAACCATATTTCACAAATCCTTCGGCTTCACTTCAAGGGAAAACCTTACTACGCTGATCTCCTTGATTTATTCAATGAGGTAAGTATATATTCTGATATAAAAAAATGTTCTATTCGAACTTACAGATTATTACAGTCTTCGATTATCTTGTCTTGTTTTCCTAGGTTTAGTTGAAGACGACTTTAGGTCAATTCTTGGACCTCATCACAACTCATGAGGAGAAAAAGATCTTACAAAATATAACATAGCGAAGGTAAGTTAATATTGTATTAACTTCAAAAAGCTTCTTTTGCATGATTTATAGTGCCTATTTTTAGCACAAGTAGTCTTTTTGTAACACCCTGGCTATTCGGAAGCCAAGATGCCACATAAATCATCTAACATACAACCATAATGCGGAAGAATTTGAACAATATCAACTAATGACATAAAGAGATCACTATCTAATAGAACCATGGCATGACAATAGCCTGAATTCAAGAAAGTATAACGAAGGGTGATCGAAGATCACAAGCAATACATAATCAATCATATCATAGAGAGGTTATCAACCACATCTAAATTTAATTATTACAGTTCATCAATTAACGAATGAAGGCTAGAACCAAGTCCTATTATTGAATTGAAATATGGTGAAATGAACGAATAGTGCATGTCTATTCCCTCCCAATAGAGCCATCATTAACGATCACCTAAAATAAACAAACAAAGCAAGAATGAGTCCGAGACTCAGCAAGTACAGTGAATAATTGAACTTACAACAATTATGAACAAGGCAACATCTTTTAAGAATAAGAACATAACATCGAATGAATATATGAATGAATGGATTGATTGAAAGGAATGAATCGCACACGCTTATACTGGGTATAGCTAGTGACACACCCGTCGGTGTTCACCTAAGCCCGCATTTAACAAAATGCGGGGATCCAAGTCCCGTATGAAGAACGTTTCATACGGGTGTCCAAATCTGCCCACATTAGAATGGTGGGTCTTACGTGCCCATGCTGGAATTGATGGGTCTTATAATCCACTCCCGTGGAAGGAACATGAAAAATGGATGCATGTATTGAAATATGAATTATGAAAGGCATCATGTCTACACATGGAATTAACACCTAAGAAAGGAACATAAACTTTGAATATTCTCTTGGATAACAGAAAAGCACAATACCAACATCAAGCATCCAGCATTCACTAATCATAAGAACATCAAAATACTTGCCTTTCGCATTGCGACGCGTGAGTAGGCAACGACGGTGCCCCTAAACCCGAAGCCTCTCCGCCTACACAAGTAAGTACTCGAAATAAGAATAACATGGTACAAGACACTACCATTAACGTTCTACAATACCCTCCCGAACACCCAAGAAATAGCCATAATCCCTAATATGAAAACAGGCAATACAACCACGGAATCGAATCTGGACAGCAGAACGAAAATAACAATAACTATTGACCTGGGACTCGAAACGAGGTGAGCCCAGCTCCTAAAGAAACTTAATGAACATATCTACAACATTTTAGTTGGCTAGATGACCCAATTCGGCCAAAATAAAATGCTAACAGGCAGTTGAACTCAGAAGACAGATTCTGCCCAAACGAAACGAACAGTAGTAAAGAACATAGCATAACTTTTGATCTACAACTCCGATTAGGGCGTTCTTTGACATTATGGAAATGTTATGAAATTTTCTAAAACAATCTATTTGGGTGGGAACCCTGAATTTGCCTCTAACATGAACATCAATTAAAAGATAAATTAACAGATCAATCTCGTCAGAATTCTGGGCAGCAAAATTGAAACTATCATAACTTTTGATCCGTATGTCAGAATTAGGTGTTCTTGGTGGACACGGAAAGCTAAAAACATTATCTAAATATCTCTAGAGATGGACATCACCAATTCGGTCTCTAAGGATCCGAAATTGGCCACGCAACAATCTGGACAGATTCTGAAATTCTAACAGCAGCAATTCGATCCAATCCAACTACTCGAATTCACAACTAATCATCATCAAACAGTGGGGAAAGCACATCGTTACCCTTGAAGACCAGGGAAGACGATGATCTATCCTCAAGAAGCTCCTCTCCTAGTCCCTTCTCTTTTCTTCTTCCCGATGGCCGCGGCAGGGAGGGTGGCGCCAGGAGAGGATGAGCAACAAAAAGCGAGTATCAGAGCACATCGCTATCTTGCAGCAGCCTAGCTATCTTGTAGCGCAGTGGCTACTGTAGCAAGGAGTGACTAGGGTTTGGTCCCCTCCCCTCCCTTGCCTTCTAATGGGCTGCCAGTCCACTCATGGGCCTTGGGCCACTATGGCCGGCTCCTCTCCTCTTGAATATGGGTTGGCGGCCCATTCCTCTTCTAAAATTCTGAATTTTGAACTTAATTTCATCTCTAAACTTTGTTACAATCGATATTGAATAAATTTCCCTCTCCCGAATAATATTTTCTCCAATTGATATTTGGGGTATTACACTTTTCTTGTTTTTGTCGCCTATAACTCTAGCACGAATTGTTTTTGTCTCATATATTTTGGGTAGTTCTGATTTGGGACTTGATTTTAAACATTCGATATATTTTCAGCCACCACCGCATTGTTCAATACAAGACAACCTACTATTTGTTTTATCTGCCAGTAAAGTTAACCTCTATTTTCGTATTTTATTTTTATATATTCCCGTTTTGGTAGTTAAAACTAGATGCAAGTTATGCTAACATGATTCTTTATCAAAGGTTGCATGTGCACTGCTGCTCTCTGGTGAGAATTTGGACACATATTCTTATATGCTGTTATATAATTGTGTCTCTATGAAGAACTAGAATTGGTTCTCAATAGGGCTTAAGATATGCTTAACGTTGATGCGAACTACTGAGTAGGATTTAAGACTGCTCCTATTAGCAGAAATGGCTGACTATGTAATCTTTGTACTGTACAATTATTCTTTCTAATGAGGCACTAATTTCCTTTTGATCTGATCATTTATCTGCATTTTATTCGTTGTGATTTTGTTCCATCTCACTTAGACTTGCTTAATATAGTTTTGTTGCCCTCTATTACTGTACTGCAATTTACAGTGTAGTAAGGATGAGAGCCAAAAAAAACTTTGATTCTGCATTTTTAAGAGCCTGTAATATACTCATATCTATAAAATGAAACAGATGAACACACTACCTCATCTTGATATGCATATTTCCTGTCCTATCGACTCTAGAATGACATAAACACATTGCCCTTACTAACGGTTTCTTGGTCTTAATCACAGTCTCGTGTCTTCGATTCCGCGCGCCAAGGCGCGCGAGGGTTTCTAGTTATTTCTAAACTTGAATTTAAATTCAAATCAATTTGTAAACTCAATTCATGTGTCATCTCATACAACCAACCAAACGCAATCTCGTATCATCCCATACAACCAACCAAACACACTGCATGTACCATCATATCCAAGACGATCTCATTCTATCTGTACCATCCCATCCCATTCAATCTCATCCTACCAACCAAACACACCCTAAGTCGCCCAACAGTATCGCTCTCGCGGCCAAATCCAACTCGCAACCAGTGGCGGACCTAGGATTTTTAGGATGGGTGTTTAGACTTCAGAGCTAGGTTGTCTAGATATACCGATATCAATACGTCGATACCGTGAGATGTTATCCCCCCCCCCAAACACTGATACAACGATACGTGTATATATAATAAAATACAAAAAATATAGAAATTAATGATTTTATATGAGGAATTGAGCGATATAAGGCAAACATAATGGCATGAATTAAACAACAAATTATAAATATCAATGACAGTTGAGGAGGTGGAAACTAGGAATAGAGCTATTTTTGCTCTAGGTTTCATATTTTGCTAAGTTATGTTGTTGTTGCAGCGTGTGGCCAAGACTTGTACTTGGTTCTTGATCGTTGTTGTTTTCTCTATTTTTCTGTTCTGGGCTGTATCAGCTATACCGCTAAATCTTATTTTATTCCTCTAATAGTGATCGGTAGATGCCATGTCTTCTTTTTTTTAAAAAAAAAAACTTGTGCTTGGTCTTGGTCGTTGTTGTTTTCTCACTTTTTTATGTTCCAGGTTATAGCAACTAGACTGCTAAAACTTATTTTTCTTCCTCTAATAGTGATCGGTAGAGCTCTTGCCTTCTTTTTTATATTTTTTTGACAGATGCATACCTTGCTGATCTTGCTCTTTTTTGCTTTTTTTCCCCATCAGCGAAAACCCCATCTAAGAATGTTCCTTCCATAGAGCAAAAATTAGCATGTAAACATATGTAACAAGGGTTTAACTATCTGGTCATTGCACAAGGCAAAGATTATATTTTTGTACAACATCCATTGGAAATAACCAAGAAAGCAGAGGAAGAGGCTAGACTCTAGAAAGAACTGGAGCTAGAGCGGAGCAGAGCCAGAGAGAAGAAGTGGAGTGCGCAAAACACACCTAGATCTGGAGAGAGGACGATAACAGTGAGCTGGATATGCTGCTCCCTTCCAGCCACCGCGTTGCTCCCTTGGTGTCGTCCGCTCCCTTCCTCCTTGTTTGTTGCGCTACCACCCACTTGCTCGCATCGTATCTCTGTTCGTCAACGCAGGTGTGCTGCCGCACGCTCACTCTGCGTCGCCTCATGCCTACTTGCTGTCATGTCATATCCACCGACCCCCCCCCCCACACCAAAAACACATATAGACAGCCACAGGATGAGAGAGAGAATAAAGGTTAGGTTTGATGGCTAAAGTAGGAAGGAAAATGAGTCTAATGTGTTTATATGGGGAGTGCAAGCTGAATTCATTTGCGGACACAAATATATAGTTTTAATCTAACTAATAACATATACATCTAATATACTTATTATATATTAGATATTTTAAAGAAAAAAAGTGTTCGGCTGAACACCTATGACCCCTTGAGAGTCCGCCCATGCTCGCAACCTTTGCCTTGCAGTCGTGCTTTTAGTTCCAGCGGCAGAAAAAAAACACATAAATTTAATAGGAACATAAATATAAAATAGAGGATTAAAAAACATAGGAAAATTACATAAATGCTTATTTGGATAGAACGTAGGAAAAACACAAAAAAATTTTGTCTCGATCCTACGCGAACGAGTGAAAAAAAAGATGTTGGAGTGTATGTTTGTTTTTCCTATGAAATTCCTATGGAACCGTAGGAAAGCTGCGGTCTTCCTACGAAATTTTATGGATTCATTCCTGCGTTCCAAATGGTAAGATAAGATTGAAATCCATAGGAGTCAGACCCTATAAAAATCCTAGGAAATTCCTTCAACTCCAAGAGGTTTTCGCCGTCGGTTGCTGACAGTCGTTAGGACTTGGGAGGAAGAACACGTTGGTAGCATTTGATTTTGATGCTTTCTCTCGAGTTCCATCAAAGATGGTTTGTTGCTTTCTCTTGATTGGAAACCGATTTGTTATCAACTTTGTCCTTTTTGCGGGATTTGTGAGTGTCCATTATGTGGAGGGTCCACTGCGTAGCATTTGCCAACATGAATATTACAAGGTTGATCACTACAATGCAGAAAATACCATTGACAAGGATATAACATCCTACTATGTATAGTATACCAGCTAGAATTTTTTTTTTAAATAATATTTTTTAAAAGATAATTACAGAAATAAATAGTCGTTTCAAAAAATTACAAAAAAAGTGTCCCTGTCGTCAGTTGAACTGGCGACAGGGACCCTGTTGACCCCTTTCGTTGGTCCAACTGTAATATCCCATTTAACATTAGAGAATTAATTGAAATGAAAAATGTATTTAACAGGATTTAAAAAGAGAATTTTGATTTTTTTAGAGGAGAAATAATCTTGGGTTTTCGGCCCACGTTGTTTAGCCCAAGTGGGAAGCTGATTTAAGAAAGGGCAACCAAACCCTAGACAACTTTCACTGTAGCACACGGTTACTGTGGCGTTGTTGTTACTGTAGCACCCCCCCTGCTGCCATCCCTTTCATGCCGTCCTCTTTGGCCAAGCCATGTCGCCCCCTTGCTGCCCCTTGCTGCCGGCCAAGGAAGAAGGGAAGATAAATGGAGAGAGGGAAGAGGAAGTGCGCAGGGCAGGATCTTCTCCTAGTTTCAGCGAGTTCATTTGTGTCTTCTAAGTTAAATCTTAACTCCTCGTTGTTTGGTTTAATTATTTTCTATGGGTTGTTGTCAATTAGCGAACTGTTGTTCCTGCTGCAATTGAATCTGTAATCTGTAGTCTTATTGTTCATTTGTTTTGGTCTAGATCAAAGCGAAATTAGAGGATAGGGCCTCCTAAAGAATTGTGGGAAATGTTATTAGGTTTCTGTAGGATCTGAGTTCACATTATTTGGAATTGTAGTTTGAAAGATATGATAATTTGTTTACTATTGTCCAGAAACCCTATCAAATTACAACAGTTGTAGTAATTGATAGATAAGAATTTGAGAATAGCCGAATCAGGTATGTCTCACAACATGACTTTTGTAGGAAATTTGCTTAGATTTCCAAATTAATAAAGAACACATTTTTTGGATCAACCAATTGAAAGTTATAGATGCTCTATTACCGCTGTCTAGTTTGTCAGTCAGTTCTACAGTAGGTTTTCATCTGTCTATTAAGTTTAGTTAAAGGCAGAATTAGGAAATCTCGCCAACTAATCATTTGTAGATAATTGCGTATTATTTCCAAAGAGACTAAGTATGCCTTTTTATGATTAGCAGATGGAGAGTTATGTACTTTAGAAGGTCGCTGTCCAGTTTTGGTTTTTTGCTAGTTCGTCATCATATTTGAGTAGATTAAATAATTGAACCATGGGTTTTTGGGAATGCGGTTGAGAGCGTTGCAATTAGCGTTGTTTCACCTTGATAAGCTTGTTTTGAGTAAATTACTTGTTGTAGGAGCAGTGACTTTTTGGTTAGTTGCACCTTCTTTACCTTCTAACATGTCGCAACACGAAAGGCAAGTACAGATTGAATTATGTTGAATGTTTGTTATATTCAAATCGGTTGTATGAGTATGACATGGTTAAATTCCATGAAAGATGAGTAATTTCATTATTTACATGATTTTGTTCATTGTTGATATCAAATTGCTTCCATGAGAGAATGCATTCATTTCAATATTTTCATTCCAAGCATTCATGCTTCACCCACGGGAGTGGGTATTAAAAGTCCCATCATTCCAATATGAGAAAATAAGTCCCATCATTCCAATATGGGCAAATAAGTTCCATCATTCCAATATGGGTAAATAGATCCTCATATGACAGATTCTTCATACGGGTCTTGTATCCCCGCATTTTGATAATGCGGGCCTAAGTGAACACCGATGGGTGTTTTACTGGCTATACCGATATATGCAGAAGAGAAGTGGATTTCATTTTCATTCTTGCATCAAGAGCATGACATTTTCCTTATGTGTTCGATTTATTGAGAATGATTTATCTTTGATTCGATGATGTCTATGATGTTCAATTGTATTTGCTGAGTCATGGACTCACTCTTACTTTTGTTGTTTAGGTGACCGTCGAGGATGACATTCTTTGGGAAAAGTAGCTCACTGTTGTAAATCACAATGTTGCACACATCTATCACCAAATAATATTCCTATTATCTTGTTCAATGAGACTTGAATTTTATAATAATTGGTTTCTTAGTGCTTTTATTGTCCATCCTAAAGCTTTACTTATGCTAGTTGATGATATAAACTTTTTCGGACATTTTCATGGTATTGTTCCTCTTGAATGAAACAGTATAAACTGAAATTTAGAGTTTATTTGCATACTGAGATTTAGGATATTTAATTTAACAATATCTCTGTGTGTTGTTGTTTGGCTGTCAGTAGTTGCTAAATTGTTCAAAATAATTTATAGTGTTGATTGGTGTTAGTACCTTAGGTTGCATCTTGGCTTCTGCATAGCCAGTGTGTTATAGTTGATATCAGAGTGGGTTTTAGGTCCGTGATGAATAGATTAACAACTTAGGTAACTTAATTTGCTAAAATTTTGCTAATGGTTAATTAACTTAAAACTTAACACACTGGTGCAGAGTAGGATGGGATGTGTCAAGCATTGCATTTACGTTTCCGTAATGTTGTATTGATGATTCATGTTATGAGATGATCTTGTGTACTTATAATTGATTATATTGGTTATGTGTGATGGTAGCAGATGTCGAGAGGTAGAGGTCGTGTTATGGCCTTGGGCATTGCCAGGTTATACCACCGTTTGTGGTTTGGGATAGTGAAGTTGTAATACCCCGAGTCCCGATTAGAGAGAATTTATTCGGGGAAAAAGGTTTTAGTGTAATTTCAGTTTTGGAGGGGGGGTTTAAAGAGATGGGCCTCCGGCCCAGGGTGCCTTGGCCTTATGGCCGGCCAGCAGCCCAAGAGGGGAGGCGCCATGGGCCTAAAGCCCATGCGCCCCCACCCCTTCAAACCCTAGGCAAAAGGCATCCTCTCCTTCCTTTTCCCCTTGGCTGCTCCCTACACCACAAGCCGCCGCTCCTGCTGTTCCTAGTGGTGGCGCTCCCCCTGCTGCTCCTCCTGGTGGTGCCCCTCTCTGCTGGTTCTCCTGGTGGTGGTGCCCCTCTCTGCTGGTTCTCCTGGTGGTGGCGCCCTTCCCTGTTGTCCCCAGCCGGCCCTCCCTCCTGGCAGTCCTCTTCTCCCTTCTCCATTGGTGCCGCTGGCCAAGTCAAGGAAGATTAGCCGGGAGGCCGTAGTCCATTGGTGATTCGTGCAAGGATCAGCATCTCACGCGTCTCCTAGAGTATCATCTCACATCCCTGCTGTTTGTTTCAGTTCATTCTTGGTAGAGGTTGGTTATTGATTCATCGATAGTGCTGTGTTCAGAATCAGATTGCTGTTCTCTGTTGAACATTGATTTTCGTTTAGATCAAGGACGAATTAGGATTTGTGATCTCTTAGAGAGTTGTATATTATTTCATCAGGTTTCCATAGCCTCTGAGTTCCCCTGAATCCGAGTTGTGGTTTGAAAGATACGGCCATTTGTGTATTACTGTCCAGAACATCGATTAATTCTCAGCAGTCACTTTGTGTAGCACATTTAATATTGTTAAGGTCCGAATTAGGATTCCTCTCCATTATGAGAATTATATTTTATTGTCTTGGATTTCCATAGCCACCAAGATCATCTATTTCTGACATACGGATCAAAAGTTATGTTAGTTTCATTCGTGCTGTCCAGAATTCTGACGAGATTAATCTGCTGATTTGTCTTTGGAAATATGTTTATGTTAGAGGCAAATTCAGGGTTCCCACCCAACTAGAATATTTTAGAAAATTTCATAACCTTTCTAGAATGTTAAATAACACCTTAATCGGAGTTGTAGATCAATAGTTGTGTTATTTTCTTTACTGCTGTACGTTTCGTTGGGACAGAATCTGTCTTTCATGTTCAGCTGCTTGTTAGTATATTTCTTTGGCCGATTTGGGTTATCTCCTCAACTAGGTTTTCGTAGATATGTTTGTTAAGTTTCCATAGGATCTAGGCTCACCTCGTTCCGAGTCCCAGATCGTTAGATATGAGTGATTCCGTGCTGCTGTCCAGATTCAGTTCCATGATCGTGTCATCTGTTTTCAGATTAGATCTAATTAGTTAATTGTGGGTTGTCGGGAAGGCGTTGTAGAACGTTAATGGAAGCATCCTATTATATGTTGTTCTTATTTCGAGTATATATTGTGTAGGCGGAGAGGCTTCAGGTTTAGGAGCACCGCCATTGCCTACTAACGCGTCGCATCGCAGAAGGCAAGTACTTTAATGTTCTTATAATTATAAAATGTTGAATGCCTGATGTTGGTATTGTGTTTCTAAGATCCATGTTAATATTTAATGTTCATATTCATTCCATATGTGTTACCTCCATGATTAGAGAGCATGTCTTTTCAATACTCATATTTCATTCCATGCACCCACTATTCATGTTTCATCCACGGGAGTGGATTAATAAGACCGATCAATTCCAGTATGGGCACGTAAGACCCACCATTCTAACGTGGGCAGTTTGGGACACCCGTATGAAACGTTCTTCATACGGGACTTGGATCCTCGCATTTTGTTAAATGCGGCTTAGGTAACATCGACGGTGTGTCACCAAGAATACCGAGATATGCATGTGTGTAGTCCCTTCATTTCATCCAATTCATTCATTCCATTCATTCAAATATTCGCCCCGTAATTTATTCATATTCTTCAATGAAGTTGTCATGATCATGGTTGTTGTATGTACCATTTATTTATCAGTACTTGCCGAGTCTCGGACTCACTCTCGTTGTTTGTTTATTTTAGGTGATCATTGAGGTTGGCTCTATTGGGAGGAGTAGGCACGCACTACTCATTCACTTCACCTTAATCAAGTCCAGTATTACGTTTTAGTTCTATTTTTCATTCGTTAATTGATGAACTGTAATAAATAAAGTTGGTTGTGGTTGATAACCTCTTCCACGTTATGATTGAATTAGTACTGCGTGTGATCTTCGATCATCCTTTTGCTAATTGCTTGAATTCAGACTATATTCCTGTTATGGTACTGTCAATTATTGATTTCTTTATTGTCTTGATATATATGACTGTTGGAACCTCCGGTATAGTTAACTATACAAGGGAGGTTTTGCCGAAATTTAGAATTTTGTCTTACATTTCGATTCTGTTTCATGTTAGATTATTTTTAGGTGACACCTTGGCTTCCGAATAGCCAGGGTGTTACAGAAGTGGTTATCTCGGGCAACTTAGTTACATGCGTTGAGGGTTAGTTCTTTGGGATGTTGTTGTCATCCTTGAGTTTGCGTTTGGGTTTTGGTTATAGTTTTCTTGTGGTTGATGAACTTTTTTTGAACATCGGTTACACTACGGTAGGTGGGTTTCCATTCTTTATTGGTTCAATAAAGTGGTTATTTGTTCTTCTGACGGTTAATCCGTTGTTGTTTCTTTGGAACACAGTTAATTTGCAAGATTGATCTTTTCACAAAAATTCTTTTTTTTCTGTTGGGAAACGTAACTCATTTGTTCGCTTGGTATTTGGATAATGGAAGTTTTCTTTTGCAAGTTCTTTATTATGTGGAAGCTTTGACCTTGCGTTTTTCTTTTGGATTAATTTGAGAATTGAAGTTTAATGCCTCTCTTTTATGAAAAAGAATGTTAAAGCCCTTTAGTGATGTATTGTCATGCTTAACTAAGAGGTTTTAATTAAATAAATTAATTGGTATGGTATGAGTTATCAGGTTGGGTTATCAGCATGGTGCAAACCAATGATTCTTAGCTAATATCTTTAGAAGTGAAGTTGATTAATTTGAAGTTGTCTTGTAGTAGTTTCTTGAAAATTTTTGAATAAAAATTTGTCTATACATGTTTGGAACTCATGGAGTTATTAGGGAGTATGAAACAATAATGATCTAGTTTGATCATTTTAATTGTTTAAATTTCTAGACTTGTTGGATAGAACTGATTAGTTGGTCTTAAGTAATTAATCTAACCATTCGAGATGGTTAATTACGGAGGTATTGGGTTATTGCCTTGGTAAATATCAATCTTGAATCTGTCTTCTATTTAGATACTTGATGAATTTGTACAAATGCTAGATTCGCCTGATTTTGCCATGCTAAATTGTTGATATGTGTATGAAGAAATGGATGAAGGTTGTTGTATTGACTTGCGGAACCTTATCTTATAAATATTGTATTGTTGAAGTTTAAAGATATTTCATTCTAATTTCTTAACATAAGGTAGAATGTTGAATCTATACTCATATCTATTTTGTGTTTGCAAACAGAGGTAGGACCATTAATGCTTCCATGATTAAATAATCATCAATTGTTAGTAGTAATGGTTAGAGTGCTATTAGTGTGTGCTAAATTGGCGTTGAGTGTCAGTAAGGGTTAAATGGACGGAATCTAATAAGTGATTTATATTGGTGTGTTTTGTGAGATTGTCATGTACTAGTATGATCTTGTTAAAAGAGTTTTGTTTCAACATTGTGGCTTGCGCACTAGGTTTCTTTTGTAAAAACAAGTTGTTATTGCAATCTTATATGATAATGGAAATTTTATGACACGATTTGTTGTATTTCTTTTTGGAAGATTTATTGATGTGATAGTAAGGTATATTGAATTTTACTAAGAATGTATGATATTGATGTTAATAAAATGGTCAGTAATGTAAGGGTGATGTTGATTATTTTATAGAGAAAGAAATTTGATCGTCTTTCGTGGTATCTCTTAAATGAAAATAATTCAAATTTTGCATTAATAATCTTTTGGAGTTCAAGATTTATGTGGTTGTTGAAATTTGTTGAGTAAAGCAACGTGTTGCAAAGTTATATTGGTTCTTAAGTGATTCAAGTGATTTGATCTTAAAGGCTCGTTTGTTTGAGCTGGCAAGAAAGGTTGTAATCAAAGAAATTATTTTATTTTAAATGAAGGAGTGTAGTAGAAGTATTTGTGGTGGGAGTCAAGTTTTGTAATTTGCTGCTTATTTGAAGCATACTTAACCTTTCTATTTTTGTCGTATAGAAATACCCCAAGTTTCAATAGCAACGTTTGTTCTTATCGATTAAGGTTTGATATTCTCTTCTTGTGAGGCTTGTGCCCTCAATTGTGGTCTGTCCTTATATTTTCTAAGTTCATTGCCTAACTGACTATTTCCCTTGGTCCTGTGTTCACTGCGAGTGGTAAATATTTTTTTAGGTGGTGAAAATTGTTTTCATTTGCCTTTTCTTTTAAGAAAGAATTAACTGATTCGTTTCACAGGGTTCTTTCGAAGTGTTTATTAATTGTTGTTGTGAGACCTTGGGTTGTAAGTTATTTGAGGAGCATTGGAGGATAAATTGATTTCATGTTATAATTCTTGGAGAGAATTTTATTTAAGCAGAATGTTTATCTTTGGGGCTAAACTGATTGCATTGTTGCAACTAATAGAACATTTAATGATTTGTGGTCCAAGATCTTTTATTCATTCTGGGTGGAATATTAGAATTATCGAAAGAATAGAAATCTTGATCAGTTTATTAGAGCATCGCGATTGGGTAATTTGCAAGGTTGTGTAGGTAATTTATGACGGTATAGTTTAATGAGAAAAGGGACTAGCAAAGAAATCTAATTATTATGGCAATTACAGGGACAACAGGGATTGTTAAGTTGTTGTCAAGTATGACTTGGCTTCAGTGAGCAACTCTCTGGGAGTTAGAATCTCTTTAAATAGATGATTTGGTCGAGAATATGTTTACATGTTGCTGTTAAGGATTGAGTATATTTGGATGGTGGGAATCTTAGTCATCGGATTTGAGATTTTTTGTCACGACCTGACAGGGAGGTCTCCAAGCCTAGTCGCAACCGGACCCAAGAGGTCCCTGTCACGACCAGACCGAGAGGTCTCCAAGTCTTGTCGCAACCGGACCCAGGAGGTCCCTAAGTCCTATCACAACCGGACCAGGGAGGTCCTGTCGAGACTAGACCCGTGAGGTCCCAAGCCCGGACCTGGGAGGTCCCCCAAGTCCCTTGTGCAAACTGAGCTAGTCCCAAGATCAACGGCTAACTCACACAGTAAACAAAGTGGTAACACCCATCAATCGTAACCTTTATTAATTAGCAACAAAGTTGATTACAAGAGTGGCTTATAAGCCAACAAAACTTTACACAGCGGAAGACTAAAAGCAGCAGACCACCCGATTAGCCGCAGGCAATCGGCTGGAGGTCGCATATTAGACATCCTGGACCTCATCCTCCTCGAAGACGTCCTCACCTGCTCAATTATAGAATCAAGCAAGAGTGAGCACAACAACCGTGCTCGCAAGTCACACCCATCAAATAACAGAATGATATGCATACGATGATATCTCCAAGGAGGTCTTATAGAGCTGATTTGCATAAAGCCATGTTTCTTTTGAATACTTGTACTAAGTTCAAAGGCAGTTATACAATAACTAAAATTCATTTTCTCAAACTCAGTTTTATAGTTGGATAACATTCATCAACAAGTGGTAAAGGATACCCTCCTATCACAAGGCTACCAGCCCAAAACCCATTTGGATAGACATCCAAAACAGTTCATAAAGCATTTTGAAAACAAAACCAAAATCTAACTTGGAGTGGCTTTGCTAGCATGTCCATGACCATGCACACGGCTATTCGAATAGTTTTACACTCTGCAGAGGTATACAGCTTTACCCACAAGACACGACTTCTCTAGTTTGTTTGGCATCTGTCGATACCACCGCTCACTGCCGTAGGTAAGAGGTCTAGAGCATGTGCCAAGGCCTTTACAATGTGCCATTCCACCGCAGTCCCCCCCCCCCTCGCTAAAGTTTCGCTCCCTGTGGTTAGAAACCCACAGAGTTCATAGCCCCCTGTTGCACTAGTGGGAATGCATGTACGTAGGTCGTGAAAGACCACCCACACAACCGGATGAAATGACCACGGTGGAACATTGCAAATTAGTTGGCCAGGTTCCGTCCGTACTCGAGACATGTGGTTACACGATGGGGTTAGCAAGTTGTGGCTCAAAGACCGGTCCTTAATTGACCTAGACGATTTCCACAGAACCCTGGGCATCGACCATAGAAATGGATCGATCCCGTGCATCAACATGCACCCATCCAAACAACCAATTCGCCCAAGTCTAAACCAATTTTTTCTTTTTCTTTGCTTTTCAAAAGCATTTTCAAGGCTTCCACGACAACTCAGTGTCATGGATAAAACATTTTGATAATATTGGTATTTTGGCAGTACAACTCCCAAATCAAGATTTTAGTCTAAGCTTGACTAAGCATAGAGTTTTGAAATATGCTAGTTCATACTAATGTACCAACTAGCGCTTTACTAAGGTGATAAGGGGTGATCGAATCAATAGTCAAGTTCGGGTGTACAAAGGAACTAGGAATAATTATATAGTTAAAACAGGGATTTAAATTACTTGATTTCAAATAAGCATGCAATAGTAATTTGAAATAGAAATTAAATAATTTGAGATACTAGGTTCAATATGATCAAGGGTGTAACTTGCCTTGCTCGAAAGCTCGAAGGTCCTCTTCTTCAAAGTACTCGGGCTCTCCTGAGTCGTCGAAATCTATACGAGAAAACGAAGCAAATCAAATAAAGACCAAACAAAAACCAATTGAACTCCAAAACAAACCAACTAGAACCAGCAGCAAGAAACTGAAATAAAATGGGCCCTTCGGAGGAGGTCTGACGGGTTGGAAGGAGGTACAACGGGAAGGAGGTCCTGAGGAAACAACAAAAAGGATACAGGAGGTCCTGAGGACGATATGACTACTCAAAGTGGTCGTACGGAGAATACAAAGGATACAACTATGCAGCGTAGTCGTAAGAAGGAATACGACTACGCAATGTAGTCGTAGGAACAAGGGAAAGAACAGGGCACTGAGAGACTCACGAGGATAGAGAGAGAGGGAGGGAGAGAGAGAGAGAGACGAAGGACGGCGGCGACGAAGATGGCGCGGGCGCTCTGGCGAACTTCTTGGCGACGAGGTGGTTGAAGATGGCGCAAGCTTCAGCGGACTCCTTGGCGACAAAGCTTGGAGCACGGAAGAACTGGCGAGAGCAAGGGAATTGGCAAAAGGTGACGATAGAAGGCTGCTCAGGCTTATATAGCCAGGGGAGATTTACTAGAGGACTCAGAGGTGAACACGATCAAGGGCACGTGTGACCGGACAAAGCATGCCGAGCAGGTGAAGGAGATGATGGGGCAAAAATTGAGAAGACAAGAGGGAAACAGGTACTATCGAACGATAGCATTTAATGTGACACAACATCATTAAATGCGCCAGGACAAATGTGTCAACAATGACACGACGAGAGGAAGGAGAAGGTGAGCAAGACTAATAGGAGGGGCTAGTCAACACTAAAAAGGGTGGTCAAACCAATGGGGAGGTCGTGACCCAAAGGGCGCACGTGACCAAAGGGGTGTCATGTGACCAAGGGGAGGTCATGAGCATAGAGGAGGTCACGACTAAAGGACAAAAGGGGAGGTCGTGACTCCAAGGGAGGTCGCGACTAAAGGACAAAAGGGGAGGTCGCGACTCCAAGGGGAGGTCGCGACTAAAGGACCAAAGAGGTCGCGACTCCAAGGGGAGGTCGCGACTAAACGACAAAACAGGAGGTCGCGACTCCAAGGGGAGGTCGCGACTAAACAACAAAAGAGGAGGTCGCGACTAAACGACAAAAGAGGAGGTTGCGACTCCAAGAAGAGGTCGCGCCCGAAGGGGTGGTCTTTGTAAAAGACCAGGAGGGTGGTCTTTTCAAAAAGACCAAGAGGGTGGTCCAAACACAAGGGAGGTTTGGACCCTCAGATCCAAACGAAAGGAGGTCTAGACCCTTAGATCCAAATGAAAGGAGGTCTGGACCCTTAGATCCAAACGAAGGGAGGTCTGGACCCTCAGATCCAAACGAAAGAAGGTCTGGACCCTTAGATACAAACGAAGAGAGGTTTGGACCCTCAGATCCAAACGAAAGAAGGTCTGGACCTTCAGATCCAAACAAAGGGAGGTCTGGACTCTCAGATCCAAACGAAGGGAGGTCTAGACGGAGGAAAGAGTTGGGCCGAGGGAAACACGGAGCGATCAGGGAAGGGAAAAGACAACACCAGAGAAGTCCAATGAAATCGAAAGAAACCGAACTTGATTTAGTTGAAGTTTGATTTAGTCATTTTAAACACCTTAATTCTAAAATCTCAAGTTAAGCATTTGAACTCTCATCAAAAGCAAAGGTTCTTTTTATTTTGAAAATTTTCAAAAAGGCTCAAAAAAAGGGGATGTTACAAACCTACCCCCTTGAGGGAATCTCGACCCCGAGATTCAGAGAGGCTGGAGAGAAGAGGGTGGACAACAAAGGGCTTGAACTAGAACTGGCGGTTGACAGCTGGATTCTTTGCCTATTGCTTCTTTGGACATTTATTGGCGTAATATCCTAACTCTCGGTAGTAGAAGCACGTGATGCCTGCGGCATGAGATGGGTTCTTCCTTGATTGGCCTTGAACTGGTGACTTGGAGGTGCATGAGCTGGCCGGGTGATTCACTGCTACTTCTTGGGGCATTGCCAAGCCCAAGTTTCTGTACCTTTGCAATTGTGACATAATCCTTCTATTGTTTTTACTCCCTGCTGTTGGTGTTATTGTTGCGATTAGAGTAGCTTCTGGGATGCTGTCCGGGGTGAGTGCTAACCGCCTTTCTGGGCGTCGACTAGCGTGATGCCGCCTATCCCAACAATTGGAGCTTTGTAATCTGGTCCTTGACGTCTTATTCTGGAGAGATCGTCCACCAATCACACAAGCCTTGGATCTTCTCACACTAGTTTGCACTTGATCTACCATCTTCCTCTTGTGACCACTGTCCTGTTGACGGCAGGTAGCTTCTAGATTGAGTGCCTTGGGATTGGCCCTGTTGGAGTTGAGTTCCTTTGGTTGTTGGGGTAACCTGGTAGATGAATCCATGGTCCTGCCTTCCTTGGCTTGAATGGGAGCGGCTTGATAACTTACACACGACTGCTGCATCACTAGGGGCAATATGGTCTTCAAACAATCCTCACCTTCACGGCTTGAGCAATTGATTTCCTCTTGGTGTGGTGTCTCAGGTCCTTCTGTTCTGTCTTCCAGTGCTGAGGTTGCTTGTAAGGGGCATTGCTTGACAAAGTGCCCTTCCTTGCCACAGTAGTTGCAGACTTAATACCGAACTTCCTTTCTCCTGGAACACTTGAGGAAACGGTGTCCGATGCGATTGCAGCTAGCACAATGAATTTCTTACTCTGGTTTTCCTTTTTTTGGGGGGGGGGCATCCATAGGCGAAGTGTCCTGTTTCCCCCACAGTTGTAACAGAAAACATACTTCCAAGGGTGGCGGCTTACAGGAAGAAACTGGCCTACATATTCACTATGCGAGACTTTTGATGGTTTATCCTTGGGTAACTCATCGCAGGGACGCTCTTCAGGTGGTGCAGGGGCAGCTGTTGAGGAAACATTGCTGGCATTCATTTGTTGCATTATCTGTTGCATCAGCTGAGTCTGGGTGACCAAGAACTTATTCAAATTCTAAGTATTTCTGCTGTTAGCTATTGGTTTCCTTCGGTACTGCCAGGGTTCACCATTTGCTGGGCACTCCAGAGGGTCAGGGAAGGAGACCAAGGATAGGGAAGAGACAAAGAAGACCAAAAGGGGATAGAGCAAAACAACATCCCAGCAAAGAACCAACTCAAAAAGCTTGCTTGAAGAACTTAGCAACTTACAACGTTCAACCGATCGACACTTTCAAACTGTTGAAGCAACTCAATACACAGGATGAGTCTTAGCAATTAAAGCTATATGGTTGGGCTGACGAAACGATCTTTGCTTCATGGTCTTCGATACATCTTGCATGTTGTCCTTGAAGGGTAGAGACGACGATGCTTCTTTTCTTCCATCCGGCTCTCTTCATGTACATCTTGTCGCAACCAAGCACTGGGGTGCCAGCTAGAAGCCAAGAATCTGTCTTCCCAACTTTGCTAGATCCACAACTTAATATTATTGGAATCCACCAGTCCACACATCTCAGAGTCGCCCAATTAAAAGATCCAATCGTTCAGTCAATCTCACAATCTACTGGAAAGACAACATAATCCAGACATCTTCATTATAGAATCTCCCAAAAGACTTCTCGCAATCCACCAGTTCAAATTTGATCCACCAAATCATTGTATCACCATCTATCCAGCAAATAATTTGACCACTCCAATGTCAGCAAGGTATACCTCAATCATATCTTCCAGCATCCAACAATCATACAATTCCATAATCCGGTCAAGATATATCTCCATAATCTAACCAACATTCCTTTAAAATCCAACTTCTCTATTCAATCATATCCACCATCATACTCCAGTATTCACAAGAACTTCTTAGAATCCACGAAAAATCTTAAAATCTTGGATCCCCAAAATCAGTCTTATCAACGATCCTTCAAAGCTACCTAGCATGGCATCGAAACGCACTGATTATCTCACAAGAGTAGCTTCCAACAGCCTTGCAAGGCTGAATCATCTGCACAAATCTTCCCGGGGCATCTAGCACTTGAACACGAAGAGCTCGGTCCTATAGAGATTTCAAGGGAAAGATGATCCATTTGACATTGTAAAATGGTGAAAGAGGAAGGAGGTAAGGAAGAATACCAAGAAGGAGGAAAGAATAGAAAGACGACCAAGATGAGGAGGGAACAAATTATTTATTTGTAGTATAAAATAGGTTTCGAACTTCCAAACTATCGGCCATTCTACTAGGTTACGACCTGCAGTCGAGATGGCTCTGATACCACTTCTTGTCACGACTCGACAAGGGGGTCTCCAAGCCTAGTTGCAACCGGACCCAGGAGGTCCCTGTCATGACCAGACCGAGAGGTCTCCAAGTCTTGCCGCAATCGAACCCAGGAGGTCCCTAAGTCCTATCACAATCAGACCAGGGAGGTCCTGTCGAGACTGGACCCGGGAGGTCCCAAGCCTAGACCTGGGAGGTCCCCCAAGTCCCCTGTGCAAACTGAGCTAGTCCCAAGATCAACGGCTAGCTCACTGAAGAATCTAGACCCGCCATTATATGTTAATGGAGTTTTGATGATTAATGACAAACCTAATTGTGAGACTAACACTTCTAATTTGTTATATCATGTTTAGCCTCATTTGGATATAAAAGTGAAAATCAAAGAGGTATGTAGTTCTAAGACTATAATTCATATATCCTCAAATACTTTAACTTGTGTAGTTAGCATATTCTTGTGAGTATATAAGACTTGTGTAGTCTAAATATACTTGTATATGAGTACAACATAACTTGTGTAGTTAATGTGTACTCACATATCCTTGAATATTTATATCTTGTGTAGTTATATATATTCATATGAGTATATACAACTCATGTAGTGCGATATACTCATACCAATCTATATTCAATTATTTGTTATTGAAGTGATTATCATAAATTGCCAAAGAGGAAAGATTGCGATATCTTGTCCTAAACCATTATGCGTAAATGGTATGGTGTGGTAATTAATGATAATCATATTATTGAACTAACATTTTCTATGAGTTGGATGAAATAGGTTATGTTCCTTGTGGATGATGATTTGGGATGACATCATATGTTGATGTTCATCAAGTCAAGAGCTTGGTGTAAAGGATGCATCATGCGTTGATGTGCATCAAGTTCAAAGACAAAGGAAATCATCGTGTGTCGATGATGTTCATGAAGAGGAGATGACCATGTGTTGATCATCAAGACAAGAGAAGCTTCATCATGTGTTGATGAAAGGCAAGAAAAGGATGTCATCATGAGTTGATGAACATCAAGTCAAGAACCCGGAGTTGAAGCAAGGATGTGCGTCATCAAGCTTCAAGAAGTTGCTAAAGGCAAAGGTATGACTAGCTAGGGCTAAGGATTTGTTCCTAGTCTTTTACCGGTCTTGGTGTTTGGTTGGAAGACCGGATTGCTAGTATAGGTTGCCGTACTATTAAGAGGGTCCTTGACTAGTAGCTTGAGTTAGTCATGTGTTGATAGCTCATCTTGGTTGCTCTATGCTCTTTATGGGATGTTGCTATTTGCGGATGTGTTCGCAAATAGTTTAAGCTAAGTGCTTATTTGTTGTAGCATGTGACTAGTTTGCAAATGTGTTTTGCAAATAATTGTAGTCCATGTACCTTATCCTTGTTTAACATGTTGCCAATATTTGTGAATGTGTTTTACAAATAGTTGTGGCTCATGTTCATCCTTGTAGCATATGACTTAGTTTGCGAATGTGTTTTGCAAATTGTCTAAGTTCATGTACCTTATTCCTTGTGGTATTGATTCTAAAAGTTGGCAAATGTGTTTTGCAACTAGTTGAGAATCATGCCCTTGACTTGTGTTTGATCACGATCAATTTGGCAAATATGTTTTGCAAAATTGAGTTGAAACGAATGTAATCTTTGCTTTCGCTGGAAATCGGTAGTATCGAATGTGTTTCATGGAACTACCGCTATGCGGATTACCGTTTTGTGTACGGCGGAACTACCGTGTGAATCAAGCATGTGTTGCTCGCTTTATACGGTAGTACCGACGTGGATATTGAGGAACTACCGTTTATAGCGGTAGTACCGCCTTGGTGGCGATACGGTGGACGCTCGACCATCACAGCGTGAGGCGTTAGATCTTGATCTAACGGTTCAGATTTGCGTGATCGTCCGGACCGCCCAAACCGCCGCTGATCTCACCGTCCATGTGTCAAGATCATGTGTTGGTGCAGGCGCAAATGGAGCGGTAGTACCGCCATTGTGGCGCGAACTACCGCACGCCGTAGAGGTGGCGTTCTCCATGCGGTATGGTTTTTCCAAGAGCGTTGCATTTTTATTTTGGCTCGCTCGAGTAGTGCGGTAGTACCGGCGCTTTGTCGCGTGATACTACCGGCTCGCGAACTACCGTGCTTGTGTTGACGGTATGGAATTTCCGTAATCGATGCAATCTGTCCTTAGCCGCTTTTTGAGCATGTGTTGCTCTTTTGGCTAAGCGGTAGTACCGCAGTTGTTTTGTGCGGTATTATCGATTAAACGGAACTATCACAGATATGTTGGCGGTAGTATCGAATCCGCTGTAACGGCTAGTTTTATAGTCATTATTCTAAGTCTAGTACCGCCTTATAACGGCAGTAGTACCGATTGTCCCGCTTTTTCAGGGACTTTGCTTCCAACGGCTATATTTCGTGTGTGGGCTATAAATACCCACCTTGGCCGTGTGTGGAAAGCAGCTGGTGTTATTGTGGAGGACTTTGCATGTGTTGCAAGTTCCTTAGTCATTCCTTTGAGCTAGAGCAAGCCCTCTCTTCCTTCGTGCATGTGTTGCACTTAGTGAGTGATTGAGAGCAAACCCTAAGTGCATGTGTTGCCTTAGGTAGTGGATTTCGTATCCAATTGAGCTTAGACACTTGATTGGTTCAAGTGAGCGTTGAAGACTTGTTACTCTTGGTGTTTGCCGACACCTAGACGGTGTGGTGGCGTCGTTGTGCCGGGTGAGCTTCTCAAAGAAGATTGTGAGAAGACCCGGCGGTTTGTGAGTGGTGTGGTGCTCGCCATCTCCTGAGTGGAGGAAGGAGCAACCCTAGTGAAGCGAGGTGTTGGTTCGATTTGGAACCGGTCCAAGAGGTTGGACTTACCTCGGAGGAAGGCTTAATTGTGGAGCCGCCCAATTGGTTTGGGCTTCCTCAACGTGATTAGGGAGACCGCAAGTCTCCGATCACCACGGAAAACATCGCCGTGTCATTGTGGTTTGATCTCTTGTGATTTACATTGTGCAATTTATATTACTTGTATTTAAATTGCTTAATTGTGTGTGTATGATTGCTATCATTTATATTGTCTCATATTGTTGGTGCACTTAGTTGAACCTAGATTGATTTAGGTTTTAATTGTGTAAAACCGTATTTGTTTAGCTTCCGCATTAGAAATCGGTTTTAGTTAAAAGAAGTTTTTAAAACGCCTATTCACCCCCCCTCTAGTCGGCCACCTCGACCTTACACTCACACAGTAAACAAAGTGGTAACATCCATCAAACGTAAACTTTATTAATTAGCAACAGAGTTGATTACAAGAGTGGCTTATAAGCCAACAAAACTTTACACAGCGGAAGACTAAAAGCAGCAGACCGCCCGATTCGCCACAGGCAATCGGCTGGAGGTCGCAGACTAGACGTCCTGGACCTCATCCTCCTTGAAGACGTCCTCACCTGCTCAATTATAGAATCAAGCAAGAGTGAGCACAACAACCGTGCTCGCAAGTCACATGTCGGACCAGGGATTAACGTCCCATGTCCTCTGTGTATTTCTGAACTAGTCCCGTGATCAGTAGCTAGTTCACACAGTAAACAGATATGGTAACATCCATAAATCGCACAATTATATTAATAATCAACAGAGTTTATTACAAAAGAGGCTTACAATCCAACATTAAAGAACACAGCGGAAGACGAAGAAGTAGTGGAGTCCAGCTGATCTGCCATAGGCAATCGACTGGGGAAGCGGTCTAGTCGTTGAGATCCACATCGGTAGCAAACTTCTTCTCTGAAATTTATTTGCATGAAGTAAGGATGAGCACAACTTCCGTGCTCGCAAGTTACACCCAACAACAGAGTTAATTCATGCATGGATATAACAAAGGAAGGCTTATTGGTTAAATTTACATAAAGCAATGTTTTCTTTTCAAATATCCATACTAAGTTCCAAAGCAGTTATTCTAGAACTAAAATTCATTTTATAAATTCTAAAGTTTTATAGTCAGATAACATTCACACATGAATGGTGAAGGATACCCTCCTATCACATGGCTTCCCGCCCAATTTCCATTTGGATAGAAATCCAAAATTATTTGTGTCAAATAATTTTGAAATCAAAACCAAGTCTAACTTTGAGTGGCTTTACCAAGCATGTCCATGACCGTGGACACGGCTATTTGAATAGTTCTTAACACTATGCAGAGGTTGTATAGCTTTACCCACATGATACAAATTCTCTAGTTTGTCCGGTATATATCTATACCACCGCTCACTATCTTAGGTAAGCGGTCTAGAGCACGTGACAAGGCCTTTACAGAGCGCCATTCCATCGCAGTCCCCCCTTGCTAAGGTTTCGCCCCCTTTGGATAGAAACCCGCAGGGTTCAGGCCCTCTCTTGCGCCAGGTGGGACTAACGTAGGTCATAACATGACTACCCACCGCATATGAAGGGAATGACCACGGTGGAACATTGCAAATTAGTCAGCCAGGTCCCGCCCATACTCAGGACATGTGGTAGTACGATGTGGCATAGTAAGATACGGCTTGAAGATTGGTCCTTAATTGACTTGGGCGACTTTCCAAACAACCCCTGAGCCTCGATCATAGAAATGACTCAATCCTGTGCATCAACATGCACCATCCAAACAACCATTTCACCCAAGTACAAACCATCATTTTATTTTATTTTTCAAAGTCATTTATAAACTTCCATAACACACCAATGCCATGGATACAATTTAAACAACATTTGATTTTTGGCTGAAATTCCCCAAATCAAACATTTTTGGTCTAAGCATGTCTTTCCATAATATTTTTTAAATGATCCTAGTTCATACTATTGTATTAACTAGGTTTTACCTAGGGTGACAATATATTTGATTGAAACATCAACATTGGCCATACAAAGAAATTAGGCATATCTATAAATTTAAAATAGGAATTTAAATTACTGAATATAAATAGCATGCAGTAATAATTTAAAATAGAATTTAAATAATTTAAAATAATGGGTGCAAATATGGTCAAAGATGTAACTTGCCTTGCTCAATTGGTTATTCTCAAATGGCGTCGAAATCTGACTCTCCAAAGTCGTCGAAATCTAAACGTGAAAATAAGCCAAATTCAAACAAAATTAAAAATAGAATTCAAATGAAGTCCAAATTAAATAATTTTTGTTTAGTCAACTAGATAATGAATTTATATGAATTTAGAAATTTGAATCGACGAAATCGGAGTTCGTATGAAGGAGAACAAACCCCGGGAAGTTTTAAATCACATGAAATGATGAAATAGGATTTTTCAGAATTATCGGAATTCTTTTTCTAAAGGAAAACCCGAATTGTGACGTCACGCTGGCGTCATCAGTTGATTTTCAAATCGGTTGAAAACGTCGCCATGTCGGCGCCACGCAAGCGATGATGAGGCAGCCACGTAGGCGATTTTGGCGACGTGGCCGTGACGTGGAGGTGCCACGTCGACGTCGGATGGGGGCGGCGCTCGGGTTCCAAGGAACCGACGAACGGCGGCTCAGCGACGGACGACGAGGTGCCAGGGGGAAAGAGGAGGCGATGGGAAGCATGGCGCTTACCGCGGCGGCGTGAGGGCGTGAGAGGAACCCCGGTGGTGAGGTGAGAGGCGGCGGGGAGGTTGGGGCTTGCGGCGGCGCGGCGATTGAGGGGTTCTCCGGTGGATCTAGCGCGAGCACGGGGTTGGCGACGAGGTTGCGGTGCCGTATGTGCAGTTGAGGTCGCCAAAGGCCCTTGGACGGCACCGAAATCAAAGAACGACGGAGTTTTGGCGGCGTAAAGGAAACCTCGAAATCCTAGTGCTAGAGAGGAGGGGGTGGAGGGCGACTTGGGGCATTGGAGTGAGGGAAGAAGGGCGCCCCCGGTGCTCCCTTTTATAGGGGCTGGGGATGCTTGGGCGAGGAGATCGTGTGTGGCGCGGTTTTCGGCGACGACGTGCGATCCGGCGAAATCGTGCGCGAAGAAGAGGGAGAGTGGGCGGAATTGGTACGGCGTGAGGCACGGGAGCTCGAGTGAGTGCGCGTGGCAGCGTGAGGAGAGGGGGCGGGAAAGGCGGCGTTGACAGAGCTCCTTGATGCGGTAATGGCGGCAGCTCGGTTGCGTCCATGCGAAGAAGAAGGGGAGGAGGAAGAATGGTCGGGCGGGCCCACATGGCGGTGGCTGGCCAACGAAAGAAAGAGGGCGGGTGCTTTGCAGCCGTTGGATTTTAATCTAACGGTTGCGATAAAGGGGGGGGCACGGGAGTTGGGCCGAATGGGTTGGGGTGCGGTGAAGTGGGCCGCGTTCGCGCGTGGAAAAGAATGGGCTGAGCTGAATTTGGCCCATTTACTGTTTGGAGGATTTCTAATGATTTTCCAATTGATTAAATCTAGATAATTCAAATAGGCTTTAGAAAATAGCAATTAAATTCCAAAAATTCTAGAATAATTCACATAAATTCCTAGAACTATTTTGGATTTAAATAAAATACTTCCAACATATAATTGGTAATAGATTTTGCAAATAAATGTATTTTAACTTTAAAATAATTAGGAAAAAACTTTTAAAATTTCGTAAAATTCTAGAAATTAATTAAAATTTTATTTTTAAACTTTAACTCAAATAAAACTTCAAAAACTTTAATAAATTTTATTTTTGACTTTAAAAACTCCAGAAATTAAATAAGAGCAAACAAACTCTTTCAAATTTTAGAAAATTCAATAAAATAGTAATTGCATTAATTTTAAATTTGGTAACAGAACTTTGGGATGTTACAAACTACCCCTCTTAAAAGGAATCTCGTCCCCGAGATTCGGAGAGGCTAGAAAGGATGCTGGGGATACAAGGTTTTCAACTGGAGTTGTCATTGTCTGCATTCTGCTCCTTGTTGGGTAGAGCCTGAGCTGTGATGTTGTACAGACGTCCTCTTCCAAAATTCGATGGCTTCCTGTTTGCTTGCATAGTATTGCCCTTTGGAACTTCAGAGTTGCTGCCTACTACTTCTTTGGATATTTATTGGCATAATGTTCTTTCTCTCGGCAGTGGAAACACGTGATGCCTGCAACATGGGATGAGTTTTTCTGTGAATGGCCTCCAACAGAGGTGTTGGGGAGCAACAAGCTAGCCAGCTGGTTCCTGGTTGTTTCTTGAGGCATTGGCAAGCCTAAACTTCTGTATTTCTACAACTAGGACATGTATCTTCTGTTGTTTTTGCCACCTGCTTCTGGAGTTATTGATGCGATCAGAGTAGCTTTTGGAATGTTGTCTGAGGTGAGTGCTAAGCGTCTTCTTGGGTATTTATTGGCATAATGTCCCATATCATGACAATTGAAGCATTGTATTCCTGCCCTTGAAGTTTTGTTCTGCTGAGATTGGCCACCCTTGATGTTGCGAAACGTCTGCATTGGGGGTCGCAGTGCTAATCCTGGATTCATGAGTACGGTCATTGTTGGTGCTTGGTTGGGTTGGGGTTGAATCACACGAGCCTTGGGGTTTCTCGCATCATGTTGCCCTTGATCCACCATCTTCCTCTTGGAACGCTTGGTGAAGTAACGCTGTTCTTGTGTTGTAGGAGTAGTGGCTGAGAAAACATTGTTGTTGTTCATTTGTTGCATCAACTGTTGCATTAGTTGAGCCTGGGTGATGAAAAACTGGTTCAAATTCCGAAGGGTTTCTACCGTCAGCGGTTGGTTGGCTTCGGCACTGGCATTTCTAGGGACATTGTTGTCTTGATTGTCTCCACTTTCCGAGCGATGAGTGTTCACTATCTGTTGGTTATTCCAAAGGTTTAGGGAAGGAGACAAAGGATAAGGAAGAGACAAATAAAAATAGCTTTATAGAACGTTCTATCGATTGAAAATCGTAAATTGGTGAAACGACTCAATACACAGAATGAGTCTTGGCAAACTTAGACTATATGGCTTGGCTGACATCGTATCTTCTGCTCGTTGTCTTCGATGTTTCTTGTATGATGATACTCTCTTGATAGCTTCATGCCTTGTAGTCTTGAACGTAAAGGTTAAGAAACGTGTTGACCATCTATAGAAATTTCCAAGGGAGAGAGGATCCATTTAACATCATAAAATTGTGAAAAGAGAATTAGGTAAGAAAGAATTGTTATGAAGAAGCTATAGATAGATGACCAAGATGAGGAGAGAACAATTTATTTTTCTTGTTATATAAAATAAGTTTTGAAGTTTTCAACTAACGACCATTCTAACTAGGTCACGACCTACAGTCGATATGGCTCTGATACCACTTCTGTCGGACCCGAGATTAACGTCCCAAATCCTTTGTGTATTTCTGAACTAGTCCCGTGATCAGTAGCTAGTTCACAGAGTAAACAGATGGTAACATCCATAAATTGCACAATTATATTAATAATCAACAAAGTTTATTATAAAAGAGGCTTACAAGCTAACATTAAAGAACACAGCGGAAGACGAAGAAGTAGTGGAGTCCAACTGATCTGCCACAGGCAATCGACTGGGGAAACGACCTAGTTGTCGAGATCCACACCGGTAGCAAAGTCCTTCGCTGAAATTTATTTGCATGAAGCAAGGATGAGCACAACTTCCGTGCTTACAAGTTACACCCAATAACAGAGTTAATGCATGCATGGATATAACAAAAGAAGGCTTATTGGTTAAATTTACATAAAGCAATGTTTTTTTTTCAAATATCCATACTAAGTTCCAAAGCAGTTATTCTAGAACTAAAATTCATTTTATAAATTCTAAAGTTTTATAGTCAGATAACATTCACACATGAATGGTGAAGGATACCCTCCTATCACATGGCTTTCCGCCCAATTTTTATTTGGATAGAAATCCAAAATTATTTGTGTCAAATCATTTTGAAATCAAAACCAAGTCTAACTTTGAGTGGCTTTGCAAAGCATGTCTATGACCGCGGACGTGGCTATTCGAATAGTTCTTAACATTCTACAGAGGTTGTACAGCTTTACTCACATGATACAAATTCTCTAGTTTGTCCGGCATATATCTATGCCATCGCTCACTATCTTAGGTAAGCGGTCTAGAGCACGTGACAAGGCCTTTACAAAGCGCCATTCCATCGCAGTCCCCCCTTGCTAAGGTTTCGCCCCCTTTGGATAGAAACCTGCAGGGTTCGGGCCCCCTCTTGCGCTAGGTGGGACTAACATAGGTCATAACATGACTACCCACCGCATATGAAGGGAATGACTACGGTGGAACATTACAAATTAGTCAGCGAAATCTAAACGTGAAAATAAGCCAATTTGAAACAAAATTCAAAATAGAATTCAAATGAACTCCAAATTAAATAATTTTGGTTTAGTCAGCTAGATAATGAATTTATATGAATTTAGAAATTTGAATCGATGAAATCGGAGTTCGTATGAAGGAGAACGAACCCCGGGGAGTTTTAAATCACATGAAATGATGAAATAGGATTTTTCAGAATTATCGGAATTCTTTTTCTAAAGAAAACCCGAATTGTGATGTCACGCTGACGTCATCAGTTGATTTTTCGATCGGTTGAAAATGTCGCCACGTTAGCACCACGCAAGCGGTGACGGGGCAGCCACGTAGGCGATTTTGGTGACGTGGTCATGACGTGGAGGTGCCATGTCGGTGTTAGACGGGGGCGGCGCTCTGGATCTAAGGAACCGGCGAACGGCAGCTTGGCGATGGACAGCGAGGTGCCAGGGGGGAAGAGGAGGCGATAGGGAGCATGGCGCTTACCGCGGCGGCGTGAGGGCGTGAGAGGAACGCCGGCGGTGAGGTGAGAGGCGGCGGGGAGGTCGGGGCTTGCGGCGGCGTGGCAATTGAGGGGTTCTCCATCGGATCTAGTGCGAGCACGGGGTCGGCGACGAGGTTGCGGTGCCGAATGTGCGGTCGAGGTCACCGGAGGACCTTGGATGGCGTTGGAATCGAAGAATGATGGAGTTTCAGCGGCGCAAAGGAAACCTCAAAATCCCGGCGCTAGAGAGGAGGGGGTGGAGGGGGACTTGGGGCATGGGAGTGAGGGAAGAAGGGTGCACCCGGTGCTCCCTTTTATAGGGGCCGGGGATGCTTGGGCGAGGAGATCGTGCGTGGCGTGGTTTTTGGTGACGACGTGCGATCCGATGAAATCGTGCGCGAGGAAGAGGGGGAGTGGGTGGAATGGGTGCAGCGTGAGGCGCGGGAATGAGTGCGCGTGGCCACGTGAGGAGAGGGGGTGGGAAAGGCGATGTTGACGGCGCTCCTCGATGCGGTAATGGCAGCGGCTTGGTTGCGCCCGTGCGAAGAAGGGGAGGAGGAAGAACGGTCGGGCGGGCCCACATTGTGGTGGCTGGCCAACGAAAGAAAGGGGGCGGCTGCTTCGCAGCCGGGCCGAATGGGCCGGGGCGCGGTGAAGTGGGCCGCGTTCGCGCGTGGAAAAGAATGGGCCAAGCTGAATTCGGCCCATTTACTGTTTGGAGGATTTCTAATGATTTTCCAATAGATTAAATCTAGATAATTCAAATAGGCTTTAGAAAATAGTAATTAAATTCCAAAAATTCTAGAAAAATTCACAGAAATTCCTAGAATTATTTTGGACTTAAATAGAATACTTCCAACATATAATTGGTAATAGATTTTGCATATAAATTTATTTTAGCTTTAAAATAATTAGGAAAAAGCTTTTAAAATTTCAGAAAATTCCAAAAATTAATTAAAATTTTATTTTTAAACTTTAACTCAAATAAAACCTCAAAAACTTTAACAAATTTTATTTTTGATTTTTAAAACTCCAGAAATTAAATAAGAGCAAACAAACTCTTTCAAAATTTTAAAAATTCAATAAAATAATAATTGTATTAATTTTAAATTTGGTAACATAACTTTGGGATGTTACATCACACCACAAATAATAGAATGATATGCATATGATGATATCTCAAAGCAGGTCTTACAGAGCTGATTTGCATAAAGCCATGTTTCTTTCAAATACTTGTACTAAGTTCAAAGGCAGTTATACAATAATTAAAATTTATTTTATAAAACTCAGTTTTATAGTTGGATAACATTCATCAACAAGTGGTGAAGGATACTCTCCTGTCATAAGGCTACTAGCTGAAAGCATCTAGGCCCCTAAAAATTATTTTGGTAATTAATGATAATATGTGAATATGGGACTAACATGTTTATTGAGTATTTACAAGGTTAAGTCTCATTTGTGAGTTTGATGACGTAAAGATGCATGCTAAAGGATTCAATGAAAATCTACATGGCTCAAGACAAGGTACAAGTAGTCTAGGATCCTTTTTTATATTTTACCGGTCTTAGGAGAAATGGTTGGAAGACCGGATTATAGGTTAAATGACGTACTATTAAGAGGGATCGTGACTAGTAGCTTGATAGCATGGTCTTGTGCAATATGGATCAATTTAGGATCATGCATGCATTTGAATTTGATTTTGAAAGCTCTAAGTGCATTTGTCAGAAATCGGTAGTACCTGAGTTATACTGGTGGTTGTACCGCTTGAAGCGGTATGACCGCCCTTTACTTGGCAGTATTACCGGGTTTTGATCGTTTCCGCCAACTGAGCGCTAATGCGGTACGACCGGCACTTGGAGCGGTACTACCGCATTGCGGTCGTTTCGATTTCTAGTTGGCGGTTCAATAAAAACAGGAGATGTGTTTTTTTGGTTCAGTGCCTCTCGTTGACAATCGGTAGTACCGCGCCTTAGAAACGGTAGTACCGCTCAGCGGTCGTACCGATTCTTATGTGGCGGTACAGTTTTTCTAGAGGACACCTCTTTTTAGTAAAGTTGAAAACCCTACGATCGGTTGTACCGCCCCTCTATGCGGTATGACTGCATCAAGCGGTAGTACCGCAATTTAGTTGGCGGTCGTACCGTACCGGGATTTTCAATAGCTATGTTAGAGTAATTAATGCCACTGTTCTAGCCGTTACTGTGCTCTGACAAGGGTGTGGTCGTACCGCAACTTAGTTGGCGGTCATACTACATTTCACTGAAAGTTGGGGATTGTCTCCCCAACGGCCATATTTGTTGGTAGGGGTTATAAATACCCCCCTACCTGCTCAAGGACAGTGTGCTAGTGTTCATTTATCATCCTTAGAGCCTAGAGAGCCTTGAGCATTCACTCAACACCAAAATTCTCTTGTGCATTCATTGTGAGGTGGTTGAGTTCATTCATTCATCCTAGTTGATCCTATTGCACTTGAGCGTCGTCAAGCGAAGGTCATTGATTTGTTACTCTTGGAGTTTTGCCAAACTCCTAGACGGCCTTGGTGGTGGAGCACGGTGATCTCTTCAAGAAGATTGTGAAGATGCTCGGTGCAAAGTTTGTGAGTGGCTTGGAGTTCGCCATCTCCGGAGCAGAGGAAGAACTACCCATAGTGATCGAGGGAAGGCTTAATTCGTGGAGCTGGCTTGAGTTGTCAAGCTTTCTCAGCGTGGACTAGTGAAGACCGGCAAAGTCTTCGATACCACGGGAAAAAGTCCTTTGTCATTGTGGTTATTTTTTGTCTAATCTTATTCCACATTTACAATTCTAGCTTTTATCTTGTGTTGAATTGCTTAGATAGAATTGTATATTGTTAGACATAGTTCTTAATTGGCTTAATTTGTTAAATTGTCAAAAAGTTTTAAAAACCTCCTATTCACCCCCCCTCTAGTCGGTTATCCTTGATCCTACAAGTGGTATCAGAGCTTGGTCTCTCATTGATTTAGACTTAACCGTCTAAGAGAGAAAATGATGGCTAGTGAGGGAATTGCTATAGGAAAGGCTCCTTTGTTTGATGGCTCTAATTACGCTTATTCAAAAATTAGAATGTCAATTTATTTAAAGGCCATGAGTCCAAGCATATGGAAAATCGTAAATGAGGGTTATATCATGCCCCTTAATCCACTAGCTCCCACGGATCAAGAGGCACGTAATGCTCATTTAGATACCCAAGCTATGAACGCTCTCTTTGGCGCTCTGAACGCAGATGAGTTCAATAGAGTGAGCAATATGGAAACCACTCATGATATTTGGACCACCCTCTCGGAAATCCATGAGGGAACATCCACGGTCAAAGAAGCCAAATTGCATAGGCTTCGGATCAAGTATGAGGCATTCGTAATGTTGCCTCATGAAAACATCAATGAGATGTATTTAAGACTCAGCAACATTGTGAATGAGCTCAAAGGCCTTGGCACTAACCTTCTTGATGTTGATATTGTGCGCAAGATGCTTAGGGCCCTTCCGGACAAGTATGAAACGTTGGTGACGCTATTTCTCAACTCTCCCGAGTTGCCAAGAATGACGCCAACAGGACTTTTGGGCAACCTCATCACCAATGAGTTGTTCAAGAAGGACAAGGAAGAACTCTTGGAGTCGTCTTCCTCAAAGAAGAAGATTACCGCTTTCAAGGCCAAAGCAGAATCAAGTGATGATAAGAATGAAGAAGAAGACTCCGATGAGGAGTTCGCACTTCTTGTGAGAAGAATGAAGAAGTTCATGAAGAGACGCCCACATAGAAGCTTCAACTTCGACAAGAACAAGAAAGGGCGATCCTCAAGTGGCAACAATCGTTATAGCAACATTCGATGCTATAATTGTGAAGAGAAGGGGCACATTGCTTCCCATTGCCCCGAAAAGAAGGATGACAAGGGCAAGTCATTCAAGAAGAAGGAGTATAGTGGCAAGAAGAAGCTTTTTAAGAAGCTTCACAAAGATGGCAAGCATGAAGCCCACATTGGAGAGTGGGATTCCAATGATGAATCAAGCGACTCCGACTCCGATGAGGATGAATCCCCCAAGAAGAAGGGTCTCGTTGGCATCGCCATCAAGGAAGCTCCGTCGCTATTCTCCACTTCTACTTGCCTCATGGCAAAAGGAGATAAGGTAAAATCCATTAATAATAATGAACCAACTTATGATGAATTAATGGATATGCTTGAAGATTTAAATGAATATCTTGGAAAAGAAAATTCAAAATATAAGGTCTTAAATAGAGAGTATAATTCTCTAAAAGATTCTTATGAGGAGCTAAAGGAAGCTCATGACTTGCTTATCCAAGAAAATTTAAGCAAGCCTTGCTCTAGTGTAGGTATTACATGTGATATTATTGATGATATGCCTAGTATAGAAATAGCTAAAACTAGTGCATCTATTTCATGTAATGATCCTATTGCTATGTCATGTTGCTCTAGTAATAATGATGATAATGTTGAGCATATTGATGCAAAGCTTGTTATTGAAAATAATGAGCTAAAAGAGCAAGTGACCAAGCTAACCAAAAGCTTGGGAAGGTGCTTCAAGGGTAAGCCTACTCTTGACAAGCTTTTGAGTAAGCAAAGGTGCTCATTCAACAAAGAAGGACTTGGGTATGTGCCTAAGAAAGGTAAGAAACCGGTAAACAAGCCCACAAGGTTTGTGAAGCAAAATGGTAAGTATTGCCATAAGTGCTGGGAAATAGGACATTTGCAACAAGCTTGTCCTATGGGTAAGACTCCATCCCTTGGTGTATATGATTCTTGTTATATGCTTAGAAAGACTAAGGATGGTAAAATAATTGCTAGATTTGTTGGCACTTCAATTTTAGGCGCTAAAAAGAATGCTATTTGGGTGCCTAAATCCTTGGTTACTAACCTCCAAGGACCCAAACAAATTTGGGTACCTAAAAGAACTTGATTCTTGTTTTGTAGGTGAACTATAAAACCGGTGGAAAACATTGGGTGCTTGATAGTGGATGTACTCAATACATGACTGGTGATAGAAAGATGTTCACCACATTCGAGAATGGAAAAGGAATAGACAATATCACATTTGGCGATAATAGCAAAGGAAAGGTAATAGGATTGGGTAAAATTGCTATCTCAAATGACCTTTCTATTTCCAATGTTTCTTTAGTAGAATCATTAAATTTCAATTTGCTATCCGTTGCTCAAATATGTGATCTTGGACTAATTTGTTCATTCTCCAGTGAAGGTATTACAATCTCAAATGCAAAAGATAGTTTTTTGGTTTTCAAAGACTTTAGATTTAGAAATCTTTATTTGGTGGATTTTAGTTCAAATGAATCTTGCTTAAAAACTTGTTTAATTGCAAAAACCTCTTTGGGTTGGCTTTGGCATAGAAGGCTAGCTCATGTTGGGATGATTCAACTAAAAAAGCTTTTCAAACATGATTTAGTTATTGACTTAAAAGATGCGAAGTTTGAGAAAAATAGACTTTGCAGTGCTTGTCAAGCCGGAAAACAAGTCGCTAATTCTCATCCTTCCAAGAGTATCATGTCAACCTCTAGACCATTGGAACTCTTACATATGGATTTGTATGGGCCAACAACCTATAAGAGTATCGGGGGTAATAGCTATTGTCTAGCCATTGTGGATGATTACTCTAGATATACGTGGGTATTCTTCCTAGATGACAAAGGTGAAACCTCCAGAATTTTCAAATGTTTTGCAAAAAGGGCTCAAAATAAATTTGATTTTAAAATAAAGAAAATCCGTAGTGATAATGGTTCTGAGTTCAAGAATACTAAAGTTGAAGACTTTTGTGATGAACTTGGAATAAAGCACGAACTCTCCACAACCTACACTCCGGAGCAAAATGGAGTAGTAGAAAGGAAAAATAGTACATTAATTGAAATGGCTAGAACAATGCTTGATGAATACAATACTTCCGATAGTTTTTGGGTGGAAGCTATTAACACCGCTTGTTATGCCATAAATCATCTTTATTTGCATAAGCTTTTGAAAAAGACTTCCTATGAGCTTCTTGTAGGAAGAAAACCGAACATCTCTTATTTTCGTGTATTTGGTTGCAAATGTTATATTTTGAAGAAAGGTGTTCATCTTTCAAAATTTGAAAGTCGTTGTGACATTGGTTTCTTGCTTGGTTATTCTTCAAATAGCAAATCTTATCGTGTCTTCAACAAAAACTCCGGTTTAGTTGAAAAAATGTACGATGTGCAATTTGATGAAACTAACGGCTCTCAAGAAGAGCATGAGAATTTGGATGATGTAGGTGATGAACGATTAAGAAAAGTAATAGAGTATATGCAAATAGGCGATATCAAGCCCGAAGACAATCCATCACCTTCTATTCAAGTTGAACCTCCTACCTCTTCTACAAATCAAGTACAAATTGTTGAAGAGGAGAACAAGAAAGATGATCAACCATCCAACCTACCACCAAGAATTCACAATGCAATTGCAAAGGATCATCCAATAGACCAAATATTGGGTGACGTAAGTAAGGGTGTCCAAACTCGCACTCGTGTTGCTTCTTTTTGTGAACGTTACTCTTTTGTCTCCTCTATTGAGCCAAAGCATGTGGAAGAAGCACTTGATGATCCGAATTGAGTGAATGCTATGCATGAAGAACTCAATAACTTCACCCGGAATGAAGTTTGGATATTGGTGGATCGACCCAAGGAACATAATGTGATTGGTACAAAATGGGTCTTTAGGAACAAGAAAGATGAGAACGGTATGGTTGTAAGAAATAAGGCAAGATTGGTCGCTCAAGGCTATTCACAAGTTGAAGGTTTGGATTTTGGTGAAACCTTTGCTCCCGTAGCTAAGCTTGAGTCAATTCGGATATTACTCATTTTTGCATCATACTTTGATATTAAATTATTTCAAATGGATGTTAAAAGTGCATTCTTAAATGGTAAAATATCCGAACTTGTCTTTGTTGAACAACCCCCTGGAGAGAATCTTAACAAATAGCTGTCTATTAATAGTAAGTCTGATCACCATCTATTCTTAGGATAAATAACACCATGTAAGTGTTTCATTTATATAGGTGAGTTTCTACATGTTGCTGCTCTTATCTGCTTGACATGAAAACCGCAAATATTACTAGTTGTGTTCACTGATGAGATATGAAATGAATCTCCAGGGATGACATGGATAGAGGTGAGTTTCTATAGGTTGCTGCACTTATCTGCTTTATAGATAGAGATTTAACCATTAAGGAAAACTCTTTTTTTACATCCTAACATGATATCGTCAACTTACCATATATTGTTATCTTATTACCATTCATGTTTCAACATATTTTATATGTTTCACTGGACTTGTATTCAAGTATATATTATCCATGAGAGTTTTGTCTCAATCCTTGTGAGAGTTTTCCAAACAGTGGCCGCCTCCTCCCCGAGCCCGTCTCCCCTTTCCTCTATTCTTGATCTCTTCTCTACAAAATCTCTAAGCAGTGTCTACTTTTGCCTTTAAAACCGGCTTCACACACACACACACACACACACACACACACACACACACACACACACACACACACACACACACACACACACACACACACACACACACACATAGTCCGTAGCCTTTGTTAGCTAACTCGAGGCCTGATCAATTCAGCTAGCTAGCTCGCTCGTTGGTCGTTCATCCAAAACGTTCAGGTGAAACACAGCCTACTTCGTCGATCCTGACACACTAGAGTGTACGATTTGCTTCATACCTTGGCATGAAGCAAATGGTACACTCGAGTGTATCAGGATTGATGAAGTAGCCAGACATAGCCTACTTCGTCGATCCTGACACACTCGAGTGTACGATTTGCTTCATGCCTTGGTTCACCCTGAACGTTTAGGATGAACGGTCAAGCATCGAGCTAGCTAGCTGAATTCAGGCATCGGTTAGCTAACCAGGGAATACGAACTATATATATATACGAAGCCGATTTTAAAGGCAAAAGCAGCCACTACTTGGAGATTTTGTAGAGAAGAGGCTATCACAGACGGTTCCAAATACCAACCGCCTGTGAAGAGTCTATCACAGACAGTTCCAAATACCAACCGTCTGTGAAACTTAAGCTATCACAGACGGTTCATATATAAAACCGTCTGTGATAGTCACTATCACTGCATCGCTTCGAGTTAATAACCGCTCAGGATATGGTGCATCATGACGGTTGGAAACCGCTCGTGATGACCTTATGTCATCACTGACCCATAAACTCAAACGGCTCACGAAACCGTCTGCGATGACGTTTTTGAACCGTCTGTGAAGACATTTTCTGTAGTAGTGGTAGGATCTGAGTTCACATTATTTGGAATTGTAGTTTGGAAGATATGATAATTTCTTTACTGCTGTCCAGAAACCTTGTCAAATTACAGCAGTCGTAGTAATTGATAGATAAGAATATGATAATGGCCGAATCAGGAATGTCTCCCAAAATGACTTTTGTAGAAAATTTGCTTAGCTTTTCAGATTGATAAAGAACACAAATTTTCAATCAGCCAATTGAAAGTTATAGTTGTTCTATTGCTTTTGTCTAGTTTGTCAGTCAGTTCTACAGTAGGTTTTCATGTGTCTGTTAAGTTTAGTTAAATGCAGAATTAGGAGATCTCACCAATTAAGTATTTGTAGATAATTGCGTACTCTTTCTAGAGAGACTGAGTATGCCTTTTTATAATTAGCAGATGAAGAGTTATGTATTTTAGAAGGTCGCTGTCCGGTTTTGGTTTTCTGCTAGTTCGTCATCATATTTGAGTAAATTAAATAATTGAACCATGGGTTTTTGGGAATACGGTTGAGAGCGTTGCAATTAGCGTTGTTTCACCTTGTTAAGCTTGTTTTGAGTAAAATATTTGTTGTAGGAGGAGTGACTTTGAGGTTAGTTGCACCTTTTTTACCTTCCAACGTGTCGCAACGCGAAAGGTAAGTACATATTGAATTATCTTGAATGTTTGTTTTGTTCAAATCAGTTGTATGAGTATGAAATGGTTAAATTCTATGAATGATGAGTAATTCTGTTATTTACATGATTCTGTTCATTGTTGATATCAAATTGCTTCCATGAGAGAATACATTCATTTCAATATTTTCATTCCAAGCATTCATGCTTCACCCACGGGAGTGGGTATTGAAAGTCTCATTCCAATATGGGCAAATAAGTCCTATCATTCCAATATGGACAAATAAGTTCCATCATTCCAATATGGGAAAATAGATCCTCGTATGAAATATTCTTCATACGGGCCTTGGATCCTCGTATTTTGATAATGCAGGCCTGAGTGAACTCCGATGGGTGTTTCACTAGCTATACCAGTATATGCAGAAGAGAAGTGGATTTCATTTTCATTCTTGCATCAAGAGCATGATATTTTTCTTATGTATTCGATTTATTGAGAATGATTTGTCCTTTTGTTGTTTAGGTGACCATCGAGGATGACATTCTTTAGGGAAAGTAGCTCACTATTGCAAATCACAATGTTGCACGCATCTATCACCAAATAATATTCCTATTATCTTGTTCAATGAGACTCGAATTTTGTAATAATTGGTTTCTTGGTGCTTTTATTGTCTGTCCTAAAGCTTTACTTATGCTAGTTGATGATATAAACTTTTTTGGATATTTTCATGGTATTATTCATCTTGAATGAAACATTATAAACTGAAATTTAAAGTTTATTTGTATGCTGAAATTTAGGATATTTAATTTAACAATATCTCTGTGTTGAAGTTTGGCTGTTAGTAGTTGTTAAATTGTGCAAAATAATTTATAGTGTTAATTGGTGTTAGTAGCTTAGGTTACATCTTGGCTTCTACATAGCCAGGGTGTTACACCAACTACCTATCGCCAGTTGAACTAGCGACAGTATCCAAATTATAACCCCCCAAAAAACAAAAAAACAAATCAGTCCATAATTCATTTTAATTCCATAAAAAACAAGAAAGAGAAGGGGAGGGAGAGAAGAAAGGTAGCGAAGCTCTGTCAGTTCATCGCGGAGGAGAGATTGTCAGAGCATCGAATCTGATCGATCATCTTGCAGGTATATTTTTTTGAAACTTTGTACATTATGTCAAAACCTTGTTGGTTAGCAAACAAAAATAGCGACATAGAATTGAGTAGATTAGATAAATGTAGTCATATTGTGTAGTACATATTTTGAGTTGTGTAGCAGGTAGTCAGAGCACAATGCCGGAATCAGAATAATCCTAGCTTTATTTAGCTCCCCATTTGTGTGCGGTAATTATATTATTAATGCGGGAATTCTCTTTTAAACTAGAAAAATTGCATGACACATTTTAAAATTATATAAAAAAAAATCCAAAGTAGCTGAGTAGGGTCGGAAGAGCAATGAGAATAATTGCAGAAATAGTTAAATTATCTAGTTTGTCGTGCACATGTTATGAATGTTGCAGCACTCGAACGATTTAGGATAAATATGCAGAAATAGGAAGATGCCTATTATAAATCTGTAAAAAATGTATAGAGTAGCTAAGTAGAGTAATTATTTACCTTCCCATTGGTGTGCGGTTATTATTTTGTTAGTACGCGGTAATTATTTTGTTAGTGCTGAAAATACCATTTAAACTAGGAAAATAGCATGACACATCTTAAAATTATATAAAAAAAATCCGTAGTTGCTACATAGGCTACGTAAAGATGCATGAAAAAAATTATGAACTTTGTTTATTGCTACATTTTCAGGTATGGCGGACGCAGGCCACTACGAGTTGCTTGACTCGGTGATTGGCGTGCATCACCGTAGCCGCCTCAATACCATGCTCCCCCTGGAGGGTGAGGCACCGATTGAGCTTGGCGCGTTGCGGCTGCGCACGCCCATCAGGGCATGGAGGCTGCACCTAGACTGGGTTCCGAGGTACGTGTAGTTCTGACCTTCATGCACCCAATCGCGGTCTGACTACTTTGCGTGCAGTCACGTTTGTTCTTAATCGTTTCGACGCAGGATGAGAGCGGCAGACCTCCTTCCACTAGCGAGGATGGTGGAGGCGATGTGAGAGGACGACTAGGACCGCGGTCCTGGTCGTACGTCTAGGCATTTTCCATACGATCGGGCCCTGCTGACAGCACTGGTTGACTACTGGAGGCCAGAGACACACACGTTCCACCTTCCATACGGGGAGATGGCGCCGACCCTTCAGGACGTCTCCTTCCTGGGCGGGTTGCCTAGCATTGGCTTCCCTATGGCGGTGTACGACATCCCGGCCATGTGGCGCACGGACCTCCTATCGAGGTTCCACGATGTGCTGTTGCTGGGCAACAGGTACACGGACTTTAGTAGCCCGCACGGGCCGACGTTGAGGTGGATCTGCTAGTTCTACGTAAGTCTTCGTAGCTATTGTCCTCTCGCATCAATTCATATGTGAACCTTGCTGACGTGTACATATCTTCTTGCAGCCCGAGCGTATGACGGAGAATGCAGGGGACATCATTGTTAGGAGGCACTTCGAGGCCTACCTACTGTGGCTGTTTGGGTGGGTCATGTTCCTAGGGTCCCACGGTGACAGCGTCGACAAGCACTACGTCCGGTACGCACATGAGCTAGCAGACTTGCCAGTGGACGAGATCCAGCCCTACACCTGGGGTCCGGCCATGTGGTGCGCGATCTACCGCGCACTGTGCGACGCGTGCCACCGTGCCTAGGATAGCTCCATCCTCTCTGGATGCCCGCTACTTTTGCAACTGTGGTCCTTCGAGCGCTTCCAGGTCGGATGACCATAGCTAGACTTGGGAGCATATGCGGTCAGCTTGTACGCCCAAGACGACGACGTGGACTGACCGAATATGGGCACGGTGTGGTGACGCCGATGGGTTAGTTTCATGATTATTTAGTATTTTTCGTATTGTAATCATAATTTTTTGTGCTAAGTTTCCGGTATCCTATTGCACAGGTCACCTACACGCTGATCACTTCGCAGGGGTCCTACTCGGAGTACGTTGTGATGTTCAATCAGCTGACCGATGACTACGTCATCTGGACACCATACACTCAGGAGAGGGTGAACGCGCGCGCGACCGAAGGACTGTCGAGCCTGTGCACACGAGACTACGTGGACTGGTGCACATGGAGTGCCTTGGTGCATAATGTCTTCGTGGAGGAGTACCAGGTGCAGCAGGCCATGCGCCAGTTCGGTCTATGATAGGAGGTCCTAGCTCCTTGGGGGGGGGCGCGGGTGTCGGCACACGTCCACTCGTAAGTTCACGCTTTACTTCTTTCGTACAATGTTTGTTACGTGCCGACCAAATAATTGTCTTGCCGTCCACAGGTACACTAGGAAGGGAGTACGTGGCACGGTGTCCTAGTTGGACAAGATGTCTCCTTGGGTTGAGGCTTGGAGCGGTGCGCATAACGACCTCATCTAGTGTGCGGATTATCCCTACGACTCTGAGACGTACAAGGAGTACATGGAGTGGTACGCTAGTCGGACGAGGCTTCGCTGCATCCAAGTCGTGGTCGACCCACCACGACACGATGCTGCGACGTCCGACACGTAGCCTACCCAGCCGGACTCCTCTTTCCACCGCTTCGTACGTATTGAACGATCCTTAATTCATATTTAATTTGCCAGATTTAGGTTTCCAACTTGTTCATTACTTGTGCAGACGGATCTACACCGGGAGGTTCTCGAGTTGGCAGCCTTCGCACAGCACATGACACTAGGGGACACCAGAGAGGTCTTGTAGTGGATCATGGAGGCCTCGAGATGAGGCATCCAGATCGCGACTTGTCGCACGCCGAGAGACCCGGTGGACCGACCAGTGCCAGGATGAGGGGTCAGCTGAGGTGGTTCACGGCCACGGGCTCCTTCCCCCGACGTGGTGGGCGTGTCGTCGTGGCACCATGGTGGGAGCACCGTGGGACATTTTGGAGGTGAGCATGAGACATTCACTTCGCTTCTTTATTTCGAACCGCACAAGTTACTAACGACAATCTTCTCTCACAGGTCCTGTGCTCCACCAGCATGCAGAGCAGGAGCACGCGGAGTCATCGGGGCACGGCTTCATGCCACCAGGTATGACCACCCTGCTTGCTTGTGTAACATCCTTTTTCATGGTTTTCGCCATGATTACGTACGTAACGTAATGCTTTTTTATTTCGAACCCCAATAGTTACTAACGACAATCTTCTCTTGCAGGTCTTAAGCTCCACCCGTACGCGGGGTAGGAGCTCGTGGAGTCGTCAGGGCACGCCTTCGGACCACCAGGTATGACCACCTTGCTTGCTTGCGTAATGTCATTTTTTGTGGTTTTCGCCATGATCACGTGTGTAACGTAATGCTTCATAGAATCAGCTTGGGAGGACGATTCATTATCGCACGACGAGGCACACCTCGAGGATTTCTTCATGGACCCGCGTGACACCCAATTCTCCGTGGGTGCTTCTCAGCTGCACGGTGCGGCGGGATCAACCCAACCGACGTAGGGCCCCTCCCCCCTCACAACACCACCTCAGGCTACTCGCGTCGGTCGGGTAGTCAGGCAGCCTGATCGTCTAACGTACTTGGATCATCGCCGGGTGAGGCCAGGGGCGACACGCGGGGTGTGCCCCAAGAGGGGCCACCAGTAGATATTTGCTCCTCCAAATATCAGTCATGCCATGTAAATATTAATTTCTGTAAAACTATTATTATGCTAGTCTCGTGTTTCGATATCTCTTTTTTGCTTGAAAACCACGACCACGTGTACGATTCTACTTCGGGACAGCCCATACCACCCTCTTTCTACACCTTCACTCCCCCTTACCTTGCGCAGCGATGTGACCCGACGAGTCAGCTTGGCGCATCGATGTGACCCGATGGGTTAGCTTTGCTGGCGACGTGACCGACGGGTCACTTTACTGCAACGACGTGACGACGGATTCCGCTTTCCGCAGCGATGTGACCCGACGAGTCTGCTTTGCACAGCAACGTGACCCGACGAGTTTGCTTTGCACAGTGACGTGACCCGACGAGTCAGGGCCGTTGCCTCGTCGACGTGAATTTCCCTCAGCCGAATTACAATTCACCGCGTACGCAGCGCCGGCTCGGCATATAAGTACTACCCCTTCCACGTCGGGTTCTCCTGCATCCAGACTTCAACACAATCTCGCTCAGATGGACAAGCACTGGGAGGAGATCCGCGAAATGCAAAGAGAGTATGCGGCCCAGGAGGAATAAAGGGAGCGTACCAGGAGGCCACCTCCCCGCAATGACGCTGCCCCCCGTAGTAGCAACCCCTACCAGAATATCCCAACCGAGCGTTCGCCGCAACACCCGCCCGAGGGGGAGATGGTGCCCCTCTGTTGGTGTAGGGACAGATGCAAGTTCTTCAAGTCCAAGCACCGGCTCAGCCTAGGCATGTGTTACTAGGGTTGCGTGAACTAGTCCTGCGACTATCCCAATCGCCATTGGGACACGAGCCGCTATTGGCAGCCGGTAAGGATAGGTTGCAGTATGTTCCCCTACCATTTCTCTTTGAAAGTCCACACTAACAACATCTCCCGTCTACTCGTAGTCCCTGGATCCGTTATGTGGCTACCTCAAGTGGATCGACCTAGAGATCCACCCACACGACCAGTGGACTCTCGACTGCGATGAGTGGGATGCCAACAGGGACTGTGAGAGGAGGGAAGATAAGCGCCACACCGAAGAGCACAACCAGTGTATCCGACGGGAGACACAGGCCCATCTCGTGGCGTGCAGGCACCAGGAGTGTGAGGCTCATGAGAGGGAGCACGAGAAAAAGAGGAAAATGGCAGCCGGGACCATGGCGGCCGGCGAGGAGTACAATGTTGAGCTCGCAAGGAAGGGCAAATAGTCCCAGTCCGCGCAGTAGTCCGACCCTCTTCGTCCATATGTCTCATGTATTTCTAATTCCCTAAAAGCATGCGTGTACCGTCTTTGGTTCGTTAGCCTGCGTGCTATGTAACCCCTCTTGTTGGATCAACTGTCGTGTTGTTATCGTTGCACCATTTCTCTAATATTGGGCACCATGTGTGAATTCTCTGGCGCATCACAATATAACTTACCTTCCTACTTACGAATCATTAATACCTCAATCGTCCTCACAAAATTCTCTAGCGCATCGCAATATAACTTACCTTCCAGCTGGCATATCGCTAACATATTTCGTACCGTTCAGAATCTACAGAAATCATAAACACACCAACCAGCATAGGGTCTTGTCACTAGTTCAACTAGCGACATCTCCCTGTCGCTAGTTGAAATGGCGATAGGTAGTTGTCGCCAGTTCAAATAGCGACATGTAGCATTCTCTAGTTCAAATGGCGACAAGGAAATGTGATCCTATAAAAACCTCTTGAAACCCTAAAATTCGGCACATGACTCACTTTTATTCAAAAAAAAGAGAAGGAAAGAAGAGAGAGGGGTAGAGGGGAGGAGAGAAGCTAGCAAAGCGCTGGCCATCCGGTTGCCCAACTCTCGAGTAATTTTTTTAACCGAATGGATTGCATAGTTTTAGATGTATGATTACGTAGTGCAGTACGTTTTACATAATACTTTTCGGTGGGTAGTCTAGTTTTAAATATGTGGTTAATCGTGGAAATATTCTTTGTAGTGCAGTGTATCAAATATGTCTGACGTCGCCAATTTCAAAATTTACTATGGTTAAGGGACTATTATGGAGGGTTCCGAGGGGATTGATTTGGGTTATTTTCAATCGGCAACCGTGCCCCTATGTGACGTCTTCCTCTCGGAACGCACTGGACAGGGCAAATACCGGATTTTTTTCTTTTTTTTTTGTGAGCGTGCCTCGATACTCGGTAGTACCGCCCGCAGGTTTCGAGAGAGGAAGTCTGTCCGGACCTCCCAGGAGGTCTTCAAAGACCTCCTGGAGGTCCTGACTGAGTGCACCGAGCTAGTCCCAGGAGATCCAAGCTAGCTCGCACGAAACAACATAGGTGTGATCACAATCACATGGCCAAACACAAGATGAAGCAGACAAATTAAACCTTGCATTAAACGAGACCTTATGGTCAAAGCTTGCTTACAGCAGTTTGTCAACTTGGGCTTACAAAACCGACAAAGGGAGAACCTTTACAGCTGAAACACAAAACGCTTCCAAGCCATCTGGCAAGCCCACAGGCTGTCGAGTGGAGGACGTCCTAGGCAACCAGGTCATCAAAGAACTCCTCCTCGAAGAGGTCTGGGCATCCCTGCACTTGATCATCTTCGACCACTGCTTTAACACAGGGCTTATAGCCATGAGTACTTTGAATGTACTCAGCAAATCGCAGGGAGCAATTATGCAAATAATATTCATGCATTGGCTTAGCAATGAGAGCTGTAGGGTTAGTTGCAAAAAGCAAAGTTTAACAGTAAATAACATGTATAGATTGAAAAGCTCAATTTTGAAACAATAATACTTAAGTACGTTGTTGAAAAGGGGGGGGGGGAGTGAGCACCAACCCACTTCCCAAGCCACTTGGGGGAGGTCTGGTAGCACCCACGACCAGGATCTCTCCCAAGACCTCTCTGGAGTACTAACTCCAGAGTTCCTAAAGACACTTGGGGGAGGTCTGGTCGCACCCACGACCATGACCTCTCCCAAGACCTCTCTAGAGCACCAACTCCAGAGTTCCCAAAGACACTTGGGGGAGGTCTGGTCGCACCCACGACCAAGATCTCTCCCAAGACCTCTCTGGAGCACCAACTCCAGAGTTCCCAAAGACCTCCCTAGGGCTCCAAGATCTCCTCTGAGCACTCACTCGGAGCTCATTGGACCACCCTAGGGTTCACAAGACTTCCACGACCACCCGAGGACATCACAAGCACTCGGAGCCACCCAGAGTACTTGCAGACGTCTCGAGCCAATCATGGAACACAGATTTTGAGAAGTCTACCCCTTGCACCATTTTCCCCGAGCATGTCAATGACCAAGGACTTGGCTATTCGAATAGATTGATACTCTGCAGAGTTGTACAACTTTACCCACAATCCACGACCTCTCTAGCGGGACGGGTTCCCGTCGAAACTCTTGCTCACTTCCGAAGGTGAGCAGTCTAGAGAGCGTGACAAGGCCTTTACAAAGCGTTGTCCTGACCTGACCTGCCAGCTAAGGTTTTGCCGTCCTATAAAAGGAACCTGGCCCCCTCTTGCGCCATGCGAATCAGCACGCACCACCACAACAGAACCAGATCAAGACATCACTAATTATTCGGCCCAGACCATTCCCATAAAATGATCTTGTGGTTGCACTAAGAGGCCCAGATCAACAGAACACAAAGTTAAGTCCTTAATTGCTGCTCAGGCAAGGCTTCCACATCCCAGTGTGCGAAGAGCACCCCCTTTACTGCACGATCACTTGCCCGAGCAAGAAGGCATTTGGGTTCACCTAGCCAAAGACCTCCCTGGTCTTGGCACGCAAGATTTTAACAAAGTGGCCTCGCACCACAATCAACACAACTATGGCATCCCACCATAGTTGCTCAACAGTGGCACCAACCACAGATTCCATAGTTCCATTAGTCAAGTTATTAGAGAAAGAACATGATTCCCAAGACCCCGGTTCTAAGAGCAAGACTAAGCATAAACATACGGTCCCGTGTTGGCAATACCAAATAATACCAACTAAACTACCCAACCTAAGGCGTCCAAAAGGATCATGTCAACATGTCGAAAACAAATGTCCAAGGAGGCATATTGTCAAGCAGGAGAATAACTACTGCCCCAAACCATTTCTTATAAAAATAGCCATGCATGATTAAGTAAAGCAAAATACATTTGAAAAGCTAGGCTCAATATGATCAAAGGTCTGCGACTTGCCTTCGTTGAGCAGTGGTGAACCTTCAGTAAAAACCGCTGGGTCCAAGAACTCCTCCTCAAACGCGGGATCTACACGTTCGCCAAAGAACCAAAATAAGCAAACCAACTCTAAGCAAGGAACTTAAAAGAAGACTTAAAAAGAGCTCAAATCAACTCAGCCAAAACCAGAAAGCAAAGGCTCAGCACAGCCTCGGGGAGCTCCTTGGGGAGGTCTCGAGCGTGGAGAGAACCAGGCGAGAGCAAGGAGATTGGAAATGAGCAAAAGGGTGACAAAGGGAGGCATGCCCAGGCTATTTATAGCCGGAGATGCTGGAGAAACAACAAGGGCTTGAGCCAAACATGTCAATGATCGGTGGTAGCTAGGACAAGGTTAGGACAGGGTAGGTCACCAAAAGAATAAAATAAAGTTCCTCAGATGTGACTGCATTTAATGTGATACAACAGCCATTAAATGCGCACAAAGCAAGGCTGACAAGTGGGGCTAGTCAAACTCAAGAGAACAATTCAGTCAAAGGGGTGGTCCCAGCCGCAAGGGAGGTCTTTGCAAAAGACCAGGGGTCCTGACCTCTAAGGGGGAGGTCTTGTCGGTCGGATCAAATCAAGGGGAGATCCTAACGGTCAGATCTAACAAAAAGGGAGGTCCTGACGAGGAGGTCCTCAGGATAGGAGGTCCAAAAGACACAACCACGGGGAGGTCTGAGCGGTTGAGATCTCCAAAGGGGAGGTCCTAACGGTCAGATCTAACAAAGGAGAGGTATGAACGGTTAAGATCTCCAAAGGGGAGGTCCTAACGGTCAGATCTAACAAAGGGGAGGTTTGAACGGTTAAGATCTCCAAAGGGGAGGTCCTAACGGTCAGATCTAACAAAGAGGAGGTCTGAACGATTAAGATCTCCAAAGGGAAGGTCCTAACGGTCAGATCTAACAAAGGGGAGGTCTTGCGCGAGGGGAGGTCCTACGCGACCGTGAGATAAGGCGCGGTGGAGCAGGACCGTTAGATTTCAATCGGACGGGGCAAGGGAATTGGGCCGTTCGGACCGAGCGAACGCTTCAACAGATCGAGGCCGTCCATGATGGATCGGATGACTCTAAAGGAGTAGGACGTTCGGACCATCTGAACATCTCACCAAGATCAAACCGTCCAACGCAAATCGAACGGTACTCAAGTGGTAGTGGTCTGGATCAAGCAGAAGGCTCGAACGGACGCGAGGGAGGTCCAAATAAACAAGGAGGAGGTCCTAGAGGACACAGGGAGGTCCTGAAGGACGCGGGGAGCACCCGAATTTGAATTTCAACGCTCAAGGACATTTGAAACACAAACCCGAGCTGGTCTAAGACCCAAGAGAGGAGGTCCTAGACCCATAAAGGAGGTTTGGGCAGGAGGAGATCCAGCGCAAGGGCAAGTTAAGCCTAGCTTGACTCTTCGAAAAACAAAAGGGTTTGAAACACAAACCCGGGCAGAGAACCATTGGGTGGTTGTGATCCAAAAGAAAAGAGGTCAGAACCAAAGATAAATTCAAACAGGGAGGGAGGTCTAAACCTTAAAGAGATTCAAACCAACAAAGAAAATCTAGATTAAAAGAGATGGAAAGATCCAAGCTCAAAGGAGATCCACAAAATCTCCAACGAGGTCCTATGAACACAGAGGAGGTCCAGAGGACTTAAAAGAGGTCTTATGAATACAGAGGAGGTCCAGAGGACTTAAAAAGGGTCCTATGAACACAGAGGAGGTCCAGAGAGAGGGCTAAAACAAAAGGCACTCAGAGCACGCAAAAGAAAGAAAGCTAAAACCAAAGAGCACCGGAGAACCTCAAAAGGACCAGGAACACCAACCAAAAGACTTAGTTGAGGTTTGGTTAGGCCAGGTTAAACTCCCAAATTTCCAAAATCCCCAGTTAAGCTTGAGCATGCGAATAAACCGAATGGTTCCTTTTTAGCTTTGAAAACGGCAAGAACTTTTAGGAAAAACGGGACGTTACACACTACCAAGACTGGAGCAGCGTATATGGGGCGCTGTGATGCGGTGGTTGTTCCACACATTCCAAGTGGACTGTGATGTGTACGATCTAAGATTGAGTTGCCTTGCCTCGCGGGTAGCATAACCCACATATTGGAAGCTAGTGCAGCTAAAGGGAACAAATTCATGGCAGTCATATGTACGCATGGCGAGGGAGGGAGGGTGGAAATTGGTCCTTCTGGCCCAGGCATATGCCAAACCCACTCCTCCACCCACGGCTGAACAAGAAGGGGGTGCTGATGTCGAAGAAGAAGTCGAGGACTCTTGTCACAGCGCGGCGCACACAGTGGCTGAAGCTCCTGGAGTTGTTGATGCTGTCGATGAAGATCATGCGGAAGTATCTCCTTCGGTCAGGCAAGCTAGTGGTCTTACTGACGAGGGTGAGGAGGTGGAAGCCGTAGTGCAAAGAATGGATCTTGAAGACTAGGACTACATGGCATTGTCTGAAGATAAAGGTTCCAACAACGAGGATGATGTGGAACAGCAGGCGGTTCCATCCGAGTGGAACACATACCAGTTCAACAACCTCGTTGTCAACGAAGGTTCTCGTGTCCTGTGGGAGTACGACCAGAGCGAGGTGAGGCTAGGAGCTATGTACAAATGCAAGGAGGCCGTGCAGGAGGTGGTCAAATTCTGAGCCTTATCGGTGCGGCGCACATTCACAGTCACCAAGTCTACCCCAAGATGCTACGACGTGAAGTGCGGCATAGAGGGATGCCCTTGGCGAGTGCACGTATTTCAGCCTAAGTGGGACACCTACTGGAATTGTTCTATAGTAGTCTCTCATACATGCGTCGTTTCTGAGTCAATGCAATCCCCACCGGAACCTATCATCAGGCTTCATCGCCAACCTCATGTATAGTGAGATCGTAGATAATCTAGATTTTGAGCCACGATCCATCATTCGGGTGATTGAGGAAAGGTTCTAGTACACAATCAGCTATGCCAAGGCTTGGAGAGCAAAATAGAAGGCATCGAAATCAAGATTCGGCACATTCAAGGATTCCTACCACAACCTCCCCGGGCAACTCTGAGTCATACAAGACAGAAATCCCGACACTCATATCGACATTCAAGACGCCACGCATCCGAAGTGAGCCAATAAGAGGGTACTACAGCGAGCATTCTTCGCCTTTGGTCCATACATCAATGCATTCCGGCACTGCTGTCCAATCTTGTGCGTAGATAGCACATTCTTGACTGAAAAGCACAAGGGCCAGATACTAACTGCAATAGCAACGGACGGGAACAATCAAGTTTTTCCCATAGCATTCGCTTTAGTTGAAAGTGAGAACACGGATAACTGGTTGTGGTTCCTGAAGAATGTGAGGATTTCTGTTGTGTAAGGTCGTCCCAACGTATGCCTCATACATGATCGGCATGCAGGCTTGCTGCGTGCAATAACCCAGCTGCAACAAGGAGAGAACGTACCACTTCTATGGTCGAATCTGCAGAGCAGGTGGTGCATGAGGCACTTGGGCGCCAACTTCTACAAGTAGTTTCGCAACAATGACTTGATGAACCTGTTCAAGTGACTATGTAACTAGAACCAGCAGCGGAAGTTCGAAGCACCTTGGAAGATTCTGGATGAGCGAACCCAGATGCACAGAAGGGAGGCAGCGAGAAGGGTTGCCCTAAGCGCTGATCAGGCCCCCGAAACATTGCTACAGCTACCTACAGATGCTCCCAGATTAACGAGGAGGACGGGAGTGCAGGTGAAATGCTTCTCGGACTAGATTGAGCACGAGCCTAAGGAGAAATGGTCGCTGCTACTAAGCGCAGACGAACATAGACGACATTATAGCCGTACTTGTATAGCTGTAAATCGTTATGAATTCAATTGTTCTGTCAAACTAAACAGAAGTATGCATCATCTATCTATTCTGTACAATACAGTTATTATTTGTTATCTTCACAGACTACAAAGTATCTTCCAAAGCATTCGAATTGTTCTCAACATAGCTACGACTTGGATTTTACATAGCAAAACTAAACAGAAGTATGCACCATCATACAAAGTTTCAGACGACTCCAAGGCCGCCGCTGATTCTCTGCGTGTGTAGAAGCCTGCATTTCCCCTTTTTCATACTTCCCTTTGTATTCTTTTAGCCACGATTTGCTTCAATTCCTTATTTGTCCGTAGGCAATACCTGTAGATGTAGCTCTTTTCCCTGTTTTCCTCGTGTTACCACCCTGATTCCAAGCACTATAGTTACACATCTCTTCACCCGTCTCTTCCAGGGTGGAAAACATAGGAAGGTCAGATGCAAATTTCACATGGAAGCACGTGTAGGAAAAGAAGTAATATTATGGTGGTAAAAGATCACAAAAAGAACTGACCATGTTAAATGAGCCCGATTCCACTGGAGAGACTAGAGAGGTGATTAAGAGTAACATATCAGTGGAGAACGCAAATGCACATCCTTTTATTCCATTAACATGCCAAATCGCCAGTCACAAGTGGAGAAACAAAACGTGGAACCGGAACAAGCCATCAACAAGATGCCTTTCCACATTCTATATACGAAGGTACAATACATAATGTCTTTGCATCAATTGGCATATCAGTGCGCACTGAGCAATGCGCTAGTTGTAGTCTCCTCCCTATAGTAAAGTCACAGCAAAACAGAGTTCAATAAGTTGCCAGAAACACCGAGTAGTGTCACAATTGGTAGAAAAACAAAACATCCAGTTATCGGTAGAACTGTCATAAAATTGAATCTTTAACTATATCAGTGAAGATAAATGTGTGCTAGGCCTAGAACGACATATCTAAGTAAGAATTTTGAAATTTATCAGTCTCCTCACCGTGAACGGCAAAATGAAAACCTAGTTTGACAGGAAAGGAGCTGGCTAAATAGTTGTGAGTACTAGGCACTATTAAGCATCAACAAATATTATGGTAAGTATAATCCAACTACTAGTACCACCGTTATCATGAAAAAATCACACTCCACTATAAAAGGTGTCCAACATTTCTCATTGTGCCGTGTGCAAGAACGGATCCTGTTGTCGAAACCAGTAGCAAAAGCATTGAGTTTATGCATCAGGGAAGTAGTTGAGTGAGCACCTGAACCAGTGCAAAAATGCCAGTAATACAAATAAATAAACCTAGCCAACTACAATCATAGTAAGAGCGAGGATATAAGAACAGCAAATACCAAGGGATACATGCCAGATGGATGGTGAAGAAAAGTTTATCTATGCGACTGCCTCAGGAAGAATCCCAGCAAGAGGGCAAGAACAACTATCGACAATTTTTTTGCATCGCCTATCTGCTATTTGGGTAGGAAAAGCAAGCATTCACACTAAATGCCTACAATTATATCAAAATTAGGTATCCATCCATTATCATATATGAAGAAATTTGTTAGCATACCTGGGATTCTGGATAACGTGAAAATTTACAAGCAGGACTTTAGAGGGATTTGTTGATAAAGTTGGTGCCCATCTATGCAATTCTGTTTACCAACATCATACTAAAAAATAACCAGTAATATTCTCAATAATTATTAGTGAACCGAACTAAGAGGCAACATTGACAGAATAAAATGTCAACCTGAGCCAGTAAATTTTCTTCTTTTTAATAAGTACAATTGGAGATATGTTTGTTATAGATAGTAGATGAATGTTCATCTAAATTTTCCTTCCAACAGATTATCTCATTCTCTATGCCACAATGATCCAGTACATCTTAGCTAACAAAATAAATACTATCAGCAATAAACTACAAAATGTACAGAACATTGTTGCCCAGCACAAAGGTATGAAATTGCTGCAGAGGAGCAACTTCGCTACAGGAAAAAGAGAGAAAAAAAAAACTCATGTAGGCTCTTTTGCCCAGCTAAAATAACAGCATATTGGTGGTTTCATTATTCTTGGAGCATTTCTTGAATTCCTTCAGAGACCAAAGTTACACAGTGTCAGGAATTCCATTTCAGTGTCAACATACTTGGTCCACAGGGCCTTGTACTGGTTCAAAGCAACATCAAGCCACGGTTTCATGTTCCCATTAAAGTGTATCACTGCAGCACCACGGATCACCTCAGGACTGATGCTTGGATTATACCCAAGACCCATTACATGCCATGACCTATCGAGTGGCTCTGTATTGCTATAGAAGGCCATCAGTCCAGCTGGTAGAACGGATGTTGGATCCCAGAGGTTGCCGTCCTCATTCTGCAATGAAAATATTGGGTTATACTACCTCCGGATGCAATTAATTGACATTGACTAGTATAACTTAACACTAGTCGACGTCAAATAAAAAAAATGGAGGGAGTACCATACACATCAGTGCCTTGGTGCACACAAAATGCATAGCACATTACCACTAAATGATGCAGAAATGGGCAACTAACAGCATCACTTGCATAATGGCATGCAGATGATACACACGAAAGAACAACACAGAGCATATCTTTAGTCAGAACAACATGCAAACATAAATGCTTTAATTATCTTAATATTGTTGTGGTAACCATAAAGAGTAAATTTCGCAAAACCACACTACCTTTGAAAAAACTTTTCGCAAAACATGCTTTTAAGTATCACTTTCATAGAACCACACTTACTCTGCATAACGTTTCACAAAACCGCACTTTTAAGCAATACTGTCATATGCAACGGGCCTGACATCCCAGATGGACAGACCCACTTGTTAGGCTAACAAGGTCATCCCGTTTTGTGCCACTTCTGCGAGTTGCATCCCACTTTGCGTCACTTCTATGTGCCCAACCTTCCGCTCTTCTCTTCTTGTGTGCACCTCCCATACTCAGTGGATGGTTTCTACTAGGAGAAGGAGCCCAAGACCTTTGGTCAGCCCCACCACGACACGCAAATCATGCTGACGAGTCAGCTGATATCCACCATAAAAGCATAAACACTTATGACTCAACAAAAAGGAAAATCATTGGTGTGCGTGACACCAAGTCTCATTAGGAGCTTTTCCTAGTGAAGTTGCGATTTTATGTTTCATGAACCATCAGTTAAGAAGGCGAAACTGTGTCGTCAATAACCTATGACCATCATATACCAAAAATTGATGACACATGGTTTGATCAGAAATGTTCTTAAAAAGAAAGAAAATACCAAAAATTCTCACAAAGAAGGAAAAAAAAACATTCAGCCCTCAATCCGGTGGACCCTAGTTACAGCCAAACCACAACCATTGGATGTTATCCAGAATCTACTTAAGAAGATAAGAAAGTGTTAAGATAACTTTGAGCACAACCACTGGATATTATATGGGACCTATTCAAACTCAAAGGATAATAAAACATTCAAAGCCACAAAACAACTCTCATTAATATATACTTTTAGTCGAATTTGAGTTGTGATAGATTATCAATCTATGTAGTATATAAGACTACACTGCACGGTCAATGATAAATGATATATGCATGCAGTTGATATCCTATATTACGTACACAGCCATCAATGGAAAGAGATAAATAGAATGGTTAACCAACATCTTTCTTCCTTCCAGAATAGTTCACCAAGATGTTGAATCTTTTGGGCTAAAATCTTCTATACTAAATGCCTACTCAAGCAATTTACATATTGACCGCAAAATCAAGGTGGCTAAATCACATGATGAGTTGATGACCAGCATAAAAAATCACATGATGACAATAATGACATTGGAAAAGAAAACTAGGCAGAACTTGAAAAAAGCTAGTGAAATTGACAAATTGTAGAAGTAAAGCGTGCATGACCAGAAGGCACAAGGACACTGGACACCAAGCATAACAATTAACTGATGCAGCCAGATACCAATCCCAATGTACCACAATACTACTTTTTGTAAGTTGTAAACAAAGATCGCCGCAACTCACCATTTCCATGTACTGATGGAACAGCTCCGTGCAGCCATCCCGCCTCCATGCCTGGAGATCAAACACATTGACCCCATACGCCCATGCACAGGCGCCGGGATTAAACCGTTCCCGCACTATGGCCTGCGTGAAGTTGAGATACTTTCGATACCTCCTGAACCCCCCGAAGCACATCTCCACAGCGCCGTTCACCTTCCCATCCAAGTCGACGTGCCAAAGCCCCGCTAAATCCTTCTGCACGACCACATCGTCCTCCAAAAGCACTACCCTCCGCAGCACCGGGAACATATCCGGGAGGTAGAACCTCAGGTAATCGAGCAGCGCTACGTCCCTCTTACCGTCCTCGATCTGCCTGAGCACAGGCGAGAAGGAGGCGTTAAGGAACGCGAAGTCGGAGTAGGCGAGGAGCTGGACGTGCACGCCGAGCGGTGGCGGGCGGCGCGCGAACCAGACACGGAAGGCCGGCAGGTACATGGGTGCGGTGACCACGTGGAAGACGTGGCGCGAGGGGTCGGCCGCGGCGCGCGCGGCTGAGGCCACCACGACGGAGACGGCGAGCACGTTATCGGAGAAGACAGCATAGTGGTACAGCGTGGGGTCGTCGAACTCGGGGGACGGGTCCTGGTCGTCGGCGAAATCGGAGGGTTTGGCGAGGCGGGCCTCAAGGAGGCGCATGGCGAGGCAGTGGAGGGACTTGGGGGTAGAGCCCGCGGCGATGCGCGATGACATGCGGCCGGCGCGGCGGGCGCGGGCGAGCTGCTCGCCGACGGCGAAGACGGTGTCGGAGAGCTTCTGGATCTTGGATTGCGTGTCGAAGCCCTCCTTGGCGTCGGCGGCGAGGAGGCGGGCGAGTTTGATGCGGTCGCGGGCCTCCTTCTCGAGGGGCTTGAGCGCGTCCTCGGGGAGGGAGAGGTGGGAGGCGAGGCGGGAGGAGAGGGCGGAGAGGGTGGAGGAGAGGGTGGAGAAGGAGAGCGACTGAGCGGCGGACGCCTCCTTGAGCTTGCGCGCGTGGGATGCGTATGCGGCGAGGACGGCCGCGTGGTCCGCGGCGTGGCGGCGGATGGCGGCGAGGCGGGACGGCGGCGAGGCAGGGGAGGAGCGGGACGGGGCAGCGGGCGCGGAGGAGAAGAGGAATGAGAGGGAGGCAAGGAGGAGCAGCGTCAGGAGCGCCGCGAACGCCGCGCGGCGCGGCGCGGACGGCCGGAACGCGCGGCCGCCGGCCATCGGGGTGGGCGGTGGGAGTGGCCGAGTGAGAGGGGGAGTGGAGTGGGAAGCGCGTCGCCGCGGATCTGAATGGCGAGGTGGGGGTCCGTGGGGAGAGATGGGTGGGGCCGGGGGATCCAGTGGGCCCGTTCGGCCAGTGGGTGCCGGATCGGGTATCCGGGTTTAACTGTGGGTAGGGCTGTCGGTGAGTTTAGATTTGGGCCATGGATTAGTTTGTTTTGGTGAGGTGGTTGGGGTTTAATAGAGTGGGGCCAGGTTGATCTAATAATTAACTGACACGTGGGGCACATCTTGGGCCAAGTGTGTGATATTCGTGGTTGTGGTGAGCTGGCAAGATGGGCCGTGCTTATCGGGCCAGTCCGAGACACTCTTATCTGGGAGGTTTAGTGCAGTCCATCTTGTTTATGGTCAGATCGCCCAAGATGATGATCCGTCTGAGTGTTTGGGCCGCTACCCTAACACAGTGGGTCGACTCGACACGACATGAACAGTGTTGGGCCGTACCAGGCACGACACGAGCCCGGTACGGTCTGAGTGGTCCGCTGAAGAATCTAGACCTGCTATTATGAGTTAATAGAGTATTTTGGTTATTAACGACAAATCTATTTGTGAGACTAACACTTATATTGTTAAACCTATTATTTAGTCTCAGTTGGACAAAAATGTGAAAATCATAGATGTATGCATTCGACATCATATTCTTATATTTTGTTGTATTCCTCGGATCCAAAATATAGGTTGAGCACCACTAGAAGTCTAACTTGAATATGTGCATATGTTTTTATTACACCTTCGTGTATGCACACATTTAGGGGGAGTTCACTCTATGTTTTATGGTTTCATTAGTATTGATCCATATTTCTTTATCCACATATATTAAGGATCTTTACTTTGAAACATATCAAATGAGTATACAAAACTTGTGTAGTTTATATATACTTATATGTCTTTATATTCAATTATTCGCAATTGTAATGGTTGTCATCAATTACCAAAGAGGAAAAGATTGAAGTATCTTAATCCACCATTATGAGTTAATGGTATGTTGCAGTAATTAATGACAATCATGTTGTAGGACTAATATTTTCCATGAGTTGGATGAATAGGTTATGTCCCATGATAATAGAGACGTTGGATGACATCATGGGTTGATCGTCATCAAGTTAAGGTTCAAGAAAAGGATGCATCATGTGTTGATGCATATCAAGATCTCAAAGAAAAGGAAATCATCGTGTGTCAATGATATTCAAGAAGAGGAGATGATCATGAGTTGATCATCAAGTCAAAAGAAGACCCATCATGTGTTGATGGAGGTCAAGTGAAAGAGTGCATCATGGGTTGATGTATATTCAAGTCAAGAACTTGAAGTAAAGGAAATCATCATGTGTTGATGATTATTATCAAGTCAATGACCCAGACTTGAAGTGAAGATGTGCGTCATCAAGCTTCATGTGTATGTGTAAGGCAAATGTATGACTAGCTAGAGCTAAGGATGTGTTCCTAATCTTTTACCGGTCTTGGTGTTTGGATAAAAGATCGGATTGTTAGTATAAGTTGTCGAATTATTAAGAGGGGTATTAACTAGTAGCTTGAGTTAGTCATTTGTTGATAGCTCGTCGTGCTTGCTTTAGCTCTCGTTAGCATGTTGCCGATATTTGCGAATGCGTTTTGCAAATGGTCGTGGCTCATGCATAATCCTTGTAGCATGTGACTTTAGTTTGTGAATGTATTTTGCAAATGGTTTAAGTCCATGTACCTTATTCCTTGTGGTGTGATTTTAAAAGTTGGCAAATATGTTTTGCAACTTGTTGAGAATCTCACCTTTAACCTTTGTTTGCATCACGTATCAATTGGCAAATGTGTTTTTGCAAATTGAGTTGAAGCGAAGTGCAATTTCTCTCTTTCAGCTCTGGCGGTCAGACTGGCCCATCTTGAGTATGATCGGACTAGGCGATGGTCTTTGTGAACTTGCGGTTTGACCGCCAGTCGCGACCGGTCTGACCGGTGGTATATCGATCTGACCGCCATGGGTTGGGCGGTCTGACTAGTCCCATGGTGAGCAGTTTAAAAAGCAAGTTTTTTGTGCGGTAGCACTTGTAAGACCGGAAAGGCGACTAGAGGGGGGGTGAATAGGAGCACAAACACTTTTTCGCCTTAATAGAATTCAATACTAATTTCACTCCAATAGCTACAAAAGCTATGAAGATCAATATACAATCACAGTGGAAGACTTGTATTGAATCCAAATCAAAACCCCAAGCAAAATACCCAAAAACTCAAATCACAAAGAGTTGGGCGGTCAGACCTCTCAAATTGGCGGGTCGATTTTTTGCCTAGCGGTCAGACCTCTCAAATGGGCGGTCTGACCGCTACATGGGGCGGTCTGACCTCTGATATTGGCGGTCTGACCGCCAGCCTGACGATGAACAGAAAATCAGCACAGACAGCCCGAAAACCGAAACGAAAACCGGTCTAACTTTTTATCCGTAAGTCCAAACTCCACGAAATTTGAAACACACCTTCTTAAAGATATTAGGAACCTATTCCAATTAAATATTGCAGAGATCCATGCCAAAGTTCCTATCTTTTTCAGTTTGAACGAAGGTGGGTTCAAAACCGAGCCAAATGCAAAAACGGTGATTGAGATGATTTCGTAGGAGGAATCAATCCAAGATGGCTAAGGATGGTATCCCATACATCTTAGCACTCTCAAACACAGGAAGAATTAAGCCAAAAGCTCTCAAGAGCAAAACCCTCGAAAATCACCCTTTCTTTCACCAAAATCGGGCAAAACCAAAACTTAGATCCAAAAGCTTGCTCGTGGGTGGATGATTATCAAGATGGTCTTAGATCATACCCCACACATCCCAGCAAGCAAGATCAAGAGAAAAAACCAAGCAAAAACTCCTGGATCAAGAAAAGCCCCAAATCATCAAATAGAGAGAATGAACACAAAAACATAATAGAGACTCATCTCATGAAATCAGATTGGATTGATTGGAGATGGAAGATTGTTGATTACAGCCACTCCTATCAAGGAGGACAAAGCTCACCACGTGAGCACACACTCTCAATCCAAACCCTAGAACCTAGCTCTCCCCTCTTTTCTCCTCAAAACCCTAAACCAAAATAGGGCAACACAATGGGTTGGCTGACTTCTCCTTGGCTTCAGCAACCACACAAGAGCCACCAACACCCCTATTTATAGTGGAGACTAAGCATCTAGGGTATATTCCATTAGGGCACCCATTAATCCCTAACACACAATGGGTTAACACACGCACGCATCTCAAAGCGCCATCTTCGTCATCAATTGACCTAAACCGCTTCACCATGTGTCGACCCGTGTCGTGGTTTAGCCAAAAGGTCACCAAGGCGGTATTTGGTGAAATTACCAAAATACACCTTCTCGATCCTTCTCCAAAAGACCGAGTCCATCTGCGCGAAGCACTCGCCTACTTCGCCACGTGTAGGTTGATCAACGGCTCCATGTCGTCAAGTCTCTCCCATCCGGATCCCACTGGCACCACTGAGCACTTGCAACGACTCCCGCGCCGCTTGATCCAACCAGTCGCACCGAACTGCCCGTTCGGTCATCCTTGTCTATTCTGCGCCCCGCTTAAGTCCTCTGACCTCACCCGACATCCTTGATCGTTCTGGACCTCAGCTCTCCAAGCTTAGTCCCAATCCACCTCACCGTTGACCGTCATAGACCTGCAAGCCACCTGCACAGCAATAGACCAACAAACCGTTTTCGGGAACAAGTTCTTCACAACTTGACCCACGTTAGCCAAAACATGCATCATGCAACACATATGCAATGACAACCATGAACTTGACCTAACAACCACAAAACGCCGCCATACGAGACGACGAAACAAGCCAAAACCGGTCAAACCGCCACCATGGCCGGTCTGACCGCTCCCAAAACGGTTTGACCGCCAACCAAAAACCGGTCTGACCGCCAGTCCAGGACTTAGCCAAATTTCCTCCCTGGAAATCCGAAACTCTCTAGAATTTTCAATCAAATATAACTTTTTCTTAGAAGCTCCAAAAAATATGGGACCAAGTGCAGAAGAACCCTCTCACTTGCCTACACCCTCTATTTTTGGCCCAGCTCCAAATTCCAAAGTTCATAAAGTGGCCGGTCGACCGCCAGCAAAGCCGGTCCAGATCCGCTCCACCGCCGGCCTCGATCGCCACCCTAGCCGGTCTGACCGCCAGCCACCAAACCAGAAAAGCCACACAAGGCATGGCGGTCAGACCACCACCATGGCGGTCGAGGCCAGAGGCTGACAGAATCGAGCAACGCCAAGGGTGATTCCAAAACCCTCAACGCCATTGCCAATTGTCTCATCATCCTAAGATCATAGGCATATCCCCATGATATCCACAATCTCCCCCTTGATGAACACATTGGCAATTTCTCAGAAAATGTAAGTTTGAGGTTTGAAAATTAAAATACTCAACGTTTTCGCGCAAAGGCACAACTTGGTCCATTAGCAAGAGAAAGCAATGGAAGTGACCAAGCTGGCTTCAAAATAACATGGGCAAGTGAGATACAACAAAAGAAAGCAAGAAAGCTTCCAATTCCAGAGAATCGACAAAAATCTCACTTAAGGTCCATATGAAAGAACAATTGTTCTATTTGACCTTAGATCATTGTGAGGCTTCAAGATTTGCAAATCAAGTTCAGAAAAGGCAATAAGACCAAAAGAATGCAATATTAATGCTCCCCCTCACTATGATCATCATTTTTCAAGAGAGAATTTTCAATTTTCAATTTCTCCAATTCTCTCCAAAAAGCTCCTAACTTCTCCCCCATAACCAACAAGCTCTTTATTAACATTACATTTTCGCTATATCTTCTCCCCCTTTGACAATGGATTCATCAAGGAATCATCCCTTCCTCTCATCCAGAGATGACAAATGCACAAGTAAGGAAGAAGCAAAAGAAAGAGCATGCATGAAATGCAATGGGGTGGCTTCATTTTTGTTTTGATTTTTCAAATTTTAGGTAAAAGAAGCTTTGGAGATTACTCAATTGAACAGGCTAGCATTTCTACCATTACTCAAGATACAACAAGGCTGACAAAGCTAGCAAGATCATGTTAAGACATATATAGCAAAGCTAAGCTAAAGAGCTCAATATATCATATGTTGTTGGATTAAATTAAGCAATGCTTCAAAATTAGCAAGTTCAACAACAGTTATCCTAAAGTGATAATGGCCATGTTAGAATATCATTGTGAGAACCAGAAGCTAGCAAAGGCCATCTAGGAGACAAAAGTCATGAAATGAATCGTTTAGCTCAAAATGCCTCAAAAGCCCAATTTTCAACTGTTTTTCATTTGCAATGAATATTCAAGTTGATTAAAGGTCTATCTTAGTAAAGAAGGTCCTGGACTAGGAGCCATCCACAACCTCTTCCTAAGCTTCAACCAATTTTGACAAATTGCTTTTTAGCCATGTGCTAGATCTCAAGCCTTGCCGCGACCATCTCAAGCACAAAAAGCTTAAAAGAGTGGTCTAGGTCATCCAAAACTCCCCCTGAGTTCATGCCTAGTACAATGGCAAGCCGTCTCATGAGAAAGAATTGGTGAGATCAGTTTTTTCGCACAAAAGAGATCATTTTTCATTTTGCACAAGGGTTGTTTTAGATTTTTTAATGAACCGCTCAAAGATGTTCAATACTAGATTCCAGAGCTAACAAAGCAATTTTGACAGGGCCAATGTCACAAAAGGTTCACTAATTGTGCAACTAGCTAAAAGATTCACAAATTGCTATTTTCAGTTTAGATTATCTAAAAGTTCTAGCTTATTTAGCCAAGACATTGCTGCACATGTAAAAGCATGATAATTCTAGCAAGTCAAAGAACTAGACACAATCTTGAGCAAGAATTGAAATACTAAAGCTCAAGAGGGTAATAAGCAAAGCTTCATCAAATTAAAAGACAGAAGCGGTAAAGCTTATATTACAATGCATCTTTTTGAGATTTTTATATGTATGCAATATGATACAATGAGATGCACAAAAGATTTAAAAGCCTAAAAAGATCAAGAAGATCAAAAAGGATCCAAAGAAAATACCACTTGAAGAAGGTATCAGAAAAGATCCACACAAAAGTTCACATGAACAAGGAAAGTTCAGATGAACAAGGAAGGTTAAGAACCGAACCAACTCCCCCTCAAACCAACCCATAGGGATAAATTATCCCTAACTTGCTTCTCAAGGTGGCAAACCTTGTTGGGTCTAAACGGTTTTGAGAGGAGATCTGCCAATTGCGCCTCAGACTCCACAAAACGAGCACAAAGACTTCAAGCACCACACGATCTCTAGGAAAAGCAACTCGAAAAGCTAGGGAGCGAAACACAATACTAAAAAGCTTACAAGCAACTCAAAAACTTGCTAACACTAGTGATTGGGAGACAAGCTCGACCTAGGCTGTGAGAAGAATGCATCCTAGCAAACCATGGGATAAGAAGAGTGCCTAGAAAGGACACGTGCTAGAACAGAGCCTCCTATCTACCCTGAACCCAACAAGCCCAACACCTGATACAAACCAGATGCTATGCAAGGTAGAATAGGGATACCATACATAAAAGTAAGGTATAGAAGCTCGAACCTGAGTCGCACTGCTTGGCAGTGAGATGTAGCGATGATGAATGAAGATCCATTCCTTGAAGCTCTAGAAAGTAGTTGCGCTCACCCATCATCCTCATCTCAAATTCCTTTGTCTCCAAGAAGTGATAGCCAGCATGAAAGCACAAATGAAGAAGAACCAACAGCTGAAGTCTTTGACCACTTGTTGGACCACATGTTCTTCTTCTCAACTGAAAAGTCTACACAAAAGAGACAAAGGAAGTCTATGCCTTGGTACTGGGTTAGTGAGACATTATCTAAAGAAACAGTACTAAGACACATGACTAGCAAGGATAGCAAAAAATGATCTAAAGCTTATAAAAGCATATAATCAACAATTTAAGACAAGAGCACGAAGATAGACATATCAAACACAACACATGCTATCCAGGATATGATAAAGCTCAAACTATCCTTAATCCACAATAAGGCATAGGAGCAAGCAAACATGCACATAGCATAACACACATCATATATTACAGTCAAAGGTAAAGCGTGCTAGTGAAAGCTATGGCAAGACCCATGCATCCACAACTAACAGTAAGGCACAATAACCATGTAAGCATAAAGCATTTTAAGAGCAAATCATGAATGATGTATGCTAACATGGATATCAAGTGAACAAGTGGATACATAAGACAAAAATCAACAAGAGCAAGATGATAAATGTATCAAATCAGTACAAGCTCTTGATGACAAAATCAAACTTATACATCCATGGAAATAATAAACAATAGTCTAATACATGGATACATAAGCAAGAATCAACATGAGTAAGATAATAGGATACAAGACAGCACAAGCTCATGATGATAAAATCAAGCTCATACACCCATGGAGATAATGATCATCAAAATAATACATGGATATATAAGCAAGGTAAAAGCATGATAAAAGATACCAAAGGTGTGACACATGCCAATATGGTACAGGTGAGCACAAAGACAAGCACAACATGCCAAGTATGAATAATCAGGAAGGTAAATGCATGAAGATAAATGCATGAAGGTATAAGATAGCTCACAAAACATGTGAAGATGCCGATCATGAAAGCACATGCCTCTTAGAGGCCATCATGAGGGTGGAGAACCATCAAGTGTCCCGATCATGTGATGAAGCAAAAGATCAAAATCTTTAAGTCCATGTTCTCCAACCCGCGTTTTTGGTACCTACACATGAGAAAGGCAAGGTGTCCAAGTCTTGGATCCCGAAGAGTTAGAGAGCAAATACTTGGGAACCCAAACCTTGGACACACCACCACCAGAAGCAGTCGAACCATTATGTGAGTTAGCATGATGCAAATGATGGTCTATGCAAGAAGATCCAATCTCATCCTTGAAGGCACGCCGTGAGTGGACAACTCGAAGAGGAAAACGAGATCCATCTCTAGAAAAGCGACGATGGCCTAGCTTGAAAGCACCATGATGAGAACCAACAAAAGCATCAAATGAACTCACACATCCTCGCCGTGGGTGTGTACGTCGATGAACAAAATGAGGTCCACCTCTTAGAAAACGGCGGAAATCCTGCCTTGGGGTAGCTCGTGGACCAAAACCAAAACTACGCAAACCATATCCACGGTGCTATCCGACACCACTAGAAAAGGTGTCAAAGAAGCCATCAATAAAGCGAGTCCTCTTGCTAGGCTCTTTAGTGTGCATGTCATGAGAAAGACTATGCCCACTAGGAGACTTAGAAGCATGAGCTCGACGCAAATGTTTTGCACGTCGGAAATAAAAATCTACATGATGTCCATTCTTCCCACAAAATGAGCAATGGTGTAAAGGTCTACTTGTAGACACGGTCCGAGAGGACGAAGCACTATTATGGCTCAAAGAAGAAGTCTTGGAAGAACTAGCATCATAACTCGTCCTCGTATCGACACTAGACACACACATGCCATGAGAAAGACTATGTGTGTTCCTAGAGGTACGACGACGCACTCGACGCTCATATTTCAGACGGCGAAAGCAAAACTCAAAAGTGTGTCCATTCTTCTTACAAAAGGTGCAATGATACTTCTTTGTAGTACCATTTAAGAAAGAAGCACCTTTGTCTTTTGAAATCCCCTAGACAACACAAGAGGAGTTCGAAAGAGTCGAATCTCCTAAAGAAGAGCTATCCAAAATGATGCCACAAAAACCAACATCAAGTGATTCACATTTGGCACAAGAAGACTTCAACTCCGAATGCAAAGAAGCAAGAGAAATCTTTAAAACATCAATCTCGGAGTGAAGGCAAATACAAGAGTCACATGATTTGGCACTCATATCATCGCGCAAAGACTCAATTTCGCTCTTCAAAGAAATGGAAGATGTGCAAGAAATTAATGATGCTTTTGTATTAAGCAAGCAATTCAAAGCATCAATTTCATTTTCTAAACAAGCACAATTCTTGCAAGAGACTAAACCATCCTTAAGCAATTTTTCATGTTCTAAGCACATGCTACAAGGCCTAGCTTTGATATCAATAATTTCAGCCCTAGCATTCTCTAATTGCTCAAAATGCATGGAATTAGTCAATTTAAGCTTCTCAATTTCAGCAAGCATGCCTACACAAGAATCACAATCATTTCTAACCATAGATCTAAGATTGCCTATTTCTAACTTAGCATTATCAAGCTCATTATGTAAGGCAACACAAGAATCACATGGCATAGAAGCATTTAATTTCAACAATTTATTTTCAGATTTTAGGCATGCAAGTGAATTATTCAAGTTCTCCATGTCTACAAGCAAAGAATCATAAGCATTCATGGAGGTTTTCAATTTGGAGAGCTTATGAGACAAATCATTCTTTTCTCTTTTTAGCACTTTCATTTTCTTCCTAAGGTCATGCAATTTGTGTTCATATGAAATCGAACCATCAATGAGTTTTTCTTTACTCACCTTGTTTAGCTTGAGTAGGGGATCGTCCTCGGAAGAGTCATCATGATCATTCTTGAAATGCTCTTCATCATTCTCATCCTCAATCGCTACTCCACATAAGTCAATGCGCTCCTTCTCCTTGGGCTCTAAAAGTGACTCATCCCTGAAACTAGGACAATCAAAACAAAAGGATTTGCCACAGATATCACAGGAGACTTCCTCCTCCATCGCCATTAGACTTATCATACATTCAAATATCTTGTTACGACCAACACCATTGGTAAAAGAACTACGACAAGATGCAAGGAAGCGCTCACAAGTTCTCATATTTGTCGCCATGCTCAAAGATCGGTTAAGATCACAAAAGAGCAAACTTGGCTCTGATACAACTTGTAGGACCAGAAAGACGACTAGAGGGGGGGGGGTTGAATAGGAGCACAAACACTTTTTCACCTTAATTGAATTCAATACTAATTTCACTCCAATAGCTACAAAAGCTATGAAGATCAATATACAATCACAGTGGAAGACTTGTATTGAATCCAAATCAAAACCCCAAGCAAAACACCCAAAAACTCAAATCACAAAGAGTTGGGCGGTCAGACCTCTCAAATTGGCGGGTCGATTTTTTGCCCAGCGGTCAGACCTCTCAAATGGGCGGTCTGACCGCCAGCCTAACGATGAACAGAAAATCAGCACAGACAGCCTGAAAACCGAAACGAAAATCGGTCTAACTTTTGATCCGTAAGGCCAAACTCCACGAAATTTGAAACACACCTTTTTAAAGATATTAGGAACCTATTTCAATAAAATATTGCAGAGATCCATGCCAAAGTTTCTATCTTTTTCAGTTTGAACGAAGGTGGGTTTAAAACCGAGCCAAATGCGAAAACGGTGATTGAGATGATTTCGTGGGAGGAATCAATCCAAGATGGCTAAGGATGGTCTCCTATAAATATTAGCACTCTCAAACACAGGAAGAATTAAGCCAAAAGCTCTCAAGTGCAAAACCCTCGAAAATCACCCTTTCTTTCACCAAAACCGGGCAAAACCAAAACTTAGATCCAAAAGCTTGCTCGTGGGTGGATGATTATCAAGATGGTCTTAGATCATACCCCACACATCCTAGCAAGCAAGATCAAGAGGAAAAACCAAGCAAAAACTCCTGGATCAAGAAAAGCCCCAAATCATCAAATAGAGAGAATGAACATAAAAACGTAATAGAGACTCATCTCATGAAATCAGATTGGATTGATTGGAGATGGAAGATTGTTGATTACAGCTGGACCTCAGTTCTTCAAGCTTAGTCCCGATCCACCTCGCCGTTGACCGTCATAGACCTGTAAGCCACCTGCATAGCAATAGACCAACAAACCGTTTCCAGGAACAAGTTCTTCACAACTTGACCCACGTTAGCCAAAACATGCATCATGCAACACATATGCAATGACAACCATGAACTTGACCTAACAACCACAAAACGCCGCCACACGAGACGCATTTAAACAAGCCAAAAGCGGTCAAACCGCCACCATGGCGGTCGGATCAGCTCCCAAAACGGTCTCGACCGCCAACCAAAACCGGTCGACCGCCGCCCGAAACTTAGCCAAATTTTCTCCCCGAAATCCAAACTCTCTAGAATTTTCAATCAAATATAACTTTTTCTTGGAAGCTCCAAAAAATATGGGACCAAGTGCAGAAGAACCCTCTCACTTGCCTACACCCTCTATTTTTGGCCCAGCTCCAAATTCCAAAGTTCATAAAGTGGCCGGTCATTTGCTCGAGCAAAGCCGGTCAGATCGCTTCAGTCGGTCGGCCTGACCACCACTCGCCGTCCGACCCACCACCAAACCAGAAAAGCCACACAAGGCATGGCCGGTCTGACCGCCACCATGGCCGGTCAGACCGCCAGAGGCCTGACAGAACTGGAGCAACGCCGAAAACGGGTGATTCCGTAAACCCTCAACGCCATTGCCAATTGTCTCATCATCCTAAGATCATGGGCATATCCCCATGATATCCACAGTACCACACATAGTAAACGGTACTGCGGTACTACCGCAGAGCGGTAATACCGAAATCTTTTTACGATATGTTTTTTTTAGAGGAGGTGCTTCTTTGGATCTAGCTTGCTCCTTTGTGGAGCAGTCTGATTACCCCTCTGGTAGTCTGACCGGTTTGGTCCAGTCTGACCAACCATTGGTTGGCGGTCAGACCGGATGTATGTCCAATGGCTAGTTTTATAGCTGTTGGAGCAAGGGCGGTCTAACCGGCCATTAGTTGGCAGTCAGACCGGGGTTCTCTGCTTTTTCAACAGATTCTCTCCAACGGCTAGTTTTTGTGTGTGGGCTATATATACCCACCTTGACTGGTTGTGGAAATGGTTGGTTGCTGGTGCTATTCATTCCCTTGAGCAAAGAGCAAGCCCTCTCCTCTCTTATGTGCACATGTTGCACTTAGTGAGCTTAGAGAGCAAACCCTTAGTGCATGTGTTTCATTAGATAGTGGATTTTGTGTCCATTGAGCTTAGACACTTGATTTGTTTAAGTGAGCGTCTTCGACTTGTTACTCTTGGTGTTTGCTGACACCTAGATGGCTTGGAGAAGTTGCGTCGGTGATCTTCTCAAAGAAGGTTGTGAGAAGGCCCGAGCGGTTGTGAGTGGTTTGGTGTTCACCATCTCTGGAGTGGAGGAAGAGCAACCCCAAGTGGATCGAGGTGTTTGGTTTGTGTTGGAGCCGGTCCAATTGGTTGGACTTACCTCGGAGGTATTGGCTTAATTTGTGGAGTCGGTCCAATTAGTTTGGGCTTACGTCAACATGGATTAGGGAAGACCGGCAAGTCTCTGAACACCACGATAAAACATCATTGTGTGATGAGGATATCAAATCTAAGGATGCAAACACTGCTTCGACCTGCTGCACTGCATCCTCTACTTCAACAACATCTTCTCCAATAGGACTTTCGGCTAATGCAATGCCATATTACCCAATTGGATCGAGCTATGTCTACATGCCATGGTGTTACGTCTATATGCCATGGTGCTACTGCATGTGCCAAGCAAGAGTTCAAAATAGATACGTTTTGGTCAGATCAGTTTGGAATCAGCTTGACAGCACCGACTTCAAACATGCATAACTTTCACATACGGAGTCCGTCGGAGGTCCATGCGTACTTGATGGAAATCTTATTTCGTCCTCTTTCCAATGGATCTAGCCGCACCTCTAAATTCCTTCTGTACATGTCAGAATCACTAAAATAAGATGTCATATCACCTGTTCGGGCCAATTTAGGCCTTGTAATCGTCCTCAACTTGGCCCATATGCCGGCGGCCCACCTGGGAGGTGTTTACTGTTCATGTGAACAGTACCCACAAATTAGTCCCACCCCTTTAGTTCTATTAGATGTGTGGCTCCTCATCCCCTATTTAAGGAGGCCGCACCCCCTCTAGTTTTCTTGGATTTTGTTTATGTTTAGTTTGCCTTCGTTGCAACTTGTATCTTTTGCATGTGTCGGCTAGACCACCCAATTAATATCCTTATTCAGAATCCCAACTCAATTCAATATTTCAATTCCTATTTGCAATTTTAGATTGCTTTTATCTTGTTCTTGCGTGCTTCTTCGGTGTATGCAGGAATCGACCTTCATGGTTAGGTCATCCGGGTATTCGTGCACGGTTGATAACGACTTGTCGAGAAGTTCAGCGATTGTGTGGTTTCGAGCCTTGCGTGTTCGTAGCCAGGATCGTGAGAGTTGAGCGACTACTATCGAATGTACCGTCTCATCAAAAGATCGGGCCAACAATCAAACCTTAGGGTTCATCATTGTGTCATCGTGGTTTGTTCTCTTGTGTTTTACTTTATGCAATTTAAATTCCTTGTATTAAATTGCTTACATGTCTTTGTATGATTGCTATCATTATCAATAATATTATGTTGTTGGTGCACTTAGTAAAGACTAGTTGATTTAGACTTTAATTGTGCAAAACTATATTATTGTTAGCTTCTGCATTAGAAATCGGTTTTAGCTAAAGAAGTTTTTAAAACTGCCTATTCACCCCCCTCTAGTCGGCCTACTCGATCTTACACCAAGATCTTTGAGAGGAGGGAGAGACAGAGCTGAGCGTGGGAGGAGGCGGGTGGGGCGATGGCAAGGCCATGGAGGAAGAAGGGTCAAGGCGGAGAGAGGACAAGGCCGGGAGGGAGTCGGGAGGAGGAGGTGAGGAAAAGGAGGGCGTGGCAGCACCGGTGGCCGGAGCGGAGGGAGAAGAGGGAGAAGGCCGGGATGAGTGGTGCCGTCGCAGAGGAAGGAGAAGGCGGGGAGGGGCTGGTGCCGGCGCGGAGGCAAGTGGGCATGCGCCCGTGCAGCCGTGTGTAACATCCCAAATTTTGGTCTATTTTTGATGTTTTTAAATTAAAATTTATCATTTGAATTTCCTTGTTAAACTTAGAGCTTAATTTGAATTTTCAGAAATAAAAAAGATTTAATGTGAATAATTTAAACTTCAATTAAATTAAAAGTTGTTTTATTTGAGTTCCTGGTTGTCTAGAGAATTTTCTGGAATTTTCTAGAAATTTTTGGGATTTAATTGCTATTTATTTGAGCTCAGTTTTATTTAATTCAATTTCTGAAATTCGGAAATCAATTTAAATTCCAAAAACTGTTTCGGGCTCAATCTCTTTTTCTCTCAGGCCTTTCCCTTTTTCCTTCAACAAATCCTTCTTTCTTTCGTGGCCTTTCTTTTCTTTCCTTCGGCCCAGCCTTGGCCGCATTTTCTTTCCTTGTGTAGCCCAGCCAAGCCAGCCTAGCCGCTTTCCTATTTTTCCTGGCGCCGAAGCCCACCTTTCCTTTGCCTTCTCTTGCCCTCACCACCAGGTGGACCCGCCAGCCTTCCCCGTTTCTTTTGTTGTCTCTACTTGTGGCCCCTGTGTGTTAGCATGTCTAACTCGTCATGGCCGCACCGTGCTCTTCTCAGACTTCTCCATCCGGCACTATAAAAGGACCCCAACCCGTGTCATATTCTCCGCACCGAGTTCCTCTCTCAAAACCCTAAAGTTCCGACCTTGTTTGTTCCTTCGTTTTGTCGGATTTTCTCCAAGACCGAGCCGCCACCGAAGCACTTCTTTGTCGGAGATCATCACCACCAGTTCATCTTCAGTCGAACCATCTTCATCTTTGAGATCGCCTCATCGTGTTCTCTTCGGTGCCTCCACTTTCTTTTTCTGGGAAGCCTTAGTCCACCGTTGTCGGGTTTGTCATCAAAACCGACCGCGATGTTCGTCTTCGATCTCGTCGACGGTGAGCCGTTTAGTCCTTCCAAGCGCGTCAAAATTTGTCCCAAGTCCTCCTCATTCAACCCCTACCCTTCCTAATCTCTCTCCGCCACTGAGATTCTGCCGTCACACTTCTCCCTTCTCCTCGGCCAACCTTGACTCGCCGCCGTTCTAGCCTTCCTCTGACCGCTCCAAGAAGATCTTCGCGTTCCCCTCGTCATTGCCGTCCTGGTGCTCCTCTCCAATTCCTTAGGGTGCCACCGAATCACATTCGCCGTCGTGACCCGAGCTCTCCCTACTGCCATTGTTGCCGTCGCCGCCGAAGTTGTCGAGCCACCACCACCGTTGTGATCCTCTACTCATCGAGATCTCGTTTTTGTCTTTTACCAGAGCTGTCTCGCCACCTGTCACCGTCGACGTCGTCATCTTTGCCGCCAGCCAGAGTTCTTCTCTGCCTCTCCCTCCCTTTTCTCTCTATTGATGTCTTGTGCCACTTCTTCTCCACGTCAGTACCATCTCATCTGTCCTTGCTTGTGTGTCACCTTGTCAGCATCCCTGTGTCTTGCCATGTGGTAGATCCGAACCTAAACCCTAGATCCAAAACCGCGCGTGAACTTAATTAGTTCACCATGCTCCCAGTCCCTTACAAGTGGGACCCACTTGTCAAATTCAATTTCCTTTGTTTTCTTTTCGGCTAAAATTCATTGATGACGTCAGCATCATGCAATTAATTATTTTTCCTTTAGAAAAATAATTCTAGTAAATCCTAAAATTATTATTTTAATTATTTCATGTGATTTCAATCTTCCGGGAGTCCGTTCTCCTTCATACGAACTCTGATTCAATCCATTCAAATTCCTAAATTCATCTAAAATTGAGCTCTTTCTTTTAGAGTTGGTTTTAATATTTTTGAATTTTATTTTAATTTCTTTTGAATTTATTTGTGTTTTCATCTGTTGTTTTCTCTCTCGTTAGACGATTTGTTTCGCGGAGTAGGACCAGAAGCAAACTTTGAAGATTCAAGTGTGATAACTGAGTAGAGACAAAGACAAGGCAAGTCATAGTCCTTTGATCATATTGAACCTATGATTTCAAAAGTATATTGTTTTATAGCAATTGCATGCTATCTTTATATCAATTGTTTTGGGATAATTAGCTATCACCTGTTGTCATTATGCCTCAATTGAATATTTGAATGCCATGAATAATTTGTCACCATAGAATGGTTAATTTTAGTCAGGGGTGGACCCACCTAGGTTCATTGGTGTTCAATTGAACACCCAAATTTTTTGGGCAAAAATTCAGTATATATAGTGTATAATACGTCTATATACTAGAAGTTTTGTTCAACGTGTAACACGGTCGCACCTCGCAGTCTCGGCGTCTCGCACCAGTGCACCACACCACGCTCGTCGCTAGCGCCTCGCAATCGAGCCCAGCCCACAGAGTCACAGACGCATGCACCCAACTCCCAAGGCCCCAAGCGGCCAAGCCCATTTATGTCTCTCACACTACAACCACCTAGTTTGTGGGTGAGCGCGGTGGCGGCGGACTCTCGAGGAGAACTAGAGAATGGGAGGACCGAAGGCAGAGGGGCGCTGCAGGCTTGCCGCGCCAACGGCGGCGTGGCACCGGCGGCAGCTTGCTCGCCTGCTCCTGAGTCGGCGAGTCCCACCCAAGGGTCTCTAGGATCCTAAGCGGCTGGCCAGGGAAACAGTTTGTATGATCTATTCTGTTTGTTTCCACTTTCTGCCACCATTGCAACTGAATCAGCCTGTATCTTGCATACATTGATGCTATTATCATATTCTTCTTTGCCTTTTATTTAGTAGAGAATCTATTTTGCTTACGCAGTTAATGTGAATGAAATCGAAGCATTGTATGAGCTGTTCAAAAACATTAGCAGCGCTGTGGTTGATGATGGATTGATTAATAAGGTAAGTAGGTTCTGGCATTCTGCTAATTTCTTAGAGTGTGAAGTGCGGTGGTTGACAATTACAAGCATATTTGTTCTTTATTTAATACCTTTCTGCCTCGGTTCTTGTAGTTCACATGACAATTAGAGTACGAATCTGTAACACCCTAGCCCAACACTGAGCCTGGAATGCCAGTAAACTACCTTTTCAACTAATATTCATTGACACACTATAGAATTTCAGCAACCAAAGCATTAATAAAAACCATCCATGGGTCACAATATAACATGAATAAAGACTTGACAGGCATGAATAAATAAGCGAGGAAAACATAGCAAGATAATAAGTCTAAAACAGCACCAAATAGTCTAGTCGAAAACATTCATCTAAGATTATTCAGCCTCTAACATATTCTAAAAGTAGTCTATCAATAGTGAACCAAATGGTTCTCTTGGCAAATAATTATGTGTCTGAAGTATGAAACTATCCCATGTGCACTAGTCCTCTCAATCGTGGCGCCATCAATGATCCCCTAAAACAACAAAAAGAAGCAAGGGTGAGTCCATGACTCAGCAAATACATCAATAAACAACGAACAATGATAAAACAACAGTATTCAATAACTTCATTATCATCACATGTCCTTCTATTAATATTCTCATGCCATTCTCTTCTCTTTGTTTTCACACACATTCATCGATATCTCAATGTAACTATACTCTACATGTCCACATGCACTTCTTTCACAGATATCTGGATAGCATGAGTGAACGCCATGACAACGTTCACTCTCAAGCCCGCTCCTCCTTAAGGATCGGGGACCTCCTCCACTCCTGTGGAGCTGTGATCAATTATGATCACCTTCTCATATGCAAAGATGCTTATGAATGCAAAAATGCATAATTTCATCATATTCATCATATCAAGTTTCCTCATGTTCATCAACAAGATATAGTCATATCATTCCATTGCTTGCAATTAAATAAAAATAAAAGCACAACAATAATGGTAATGAACGGTAATTAAATACAGTGATCAATCATTGATCGCTGTCTACCATGCACTTGCCTTTACTAGTTGCGACGCACGGTCTGGCTAGAAGATGGCAACAAGCATGATGTCTCTCCTACAATAAACACTCAAATTTCAATACAAGCTACAGTATTACATGATCAACAATTAATTGACATCGCTCCTATACATCCCCCAAATCCGCAAAGCTTCCCCAATACCGAACAGTCACCTCTTGCTGTCCTGGTACTAAAAAGGGTGTAACTTTTGACTCACAAGTCCGATCATGGCAAACCACTCTAATCTGGAATCTACACAAAATTCCCCACCTTTTCTTAGATTACCATGACTTCTAATTAAATCTTCCAACCCCCCGTTTTTATCCCAGAAGACCGATCTGTTATCTTCTGGACAGCGGGTCTTATTAAATTCATAACTTGAAAGTTACTCAACGGCTCGACATGATTAAATACTCTATGGAAATATACTAAAATTATCTACAATTAACTAGTAGATGACATTACCAAAATTCGCCATTAAGATGCCCGAAATAATCATACAATAGAACAGCAGACTAAACGGATCTACTAATCGACCCCTCGACTAGAAAATTCTAAAACCCCTCTCTAATTAATCTCGATTCAAATATCTAATTAAATCTCTCTCTATTTACTGTTTAAACATGTATGCATACAATGCTACGGCCAAACTTGTTAACTACTAATTAGCATTATTAAATTAATCCTTCTCTCCCCTACTAATCCAATTAATGAAACACATGCAGCACTAGCTGGTTACTAACACCAAAGTTGCATGCATAGAAAAGACTAATAGTTAATTTCTAATGCTACAATGCATGAAAAGGATATAGCACTTATCTAGTGCATCGGCATGCAAAGCTAGCTTATTATTTAATCTCTCTTCCCAACAACTCCCATTAAAGAAACACATGCACGCAGAAAATTTTAGATTAATCTCTCTCCTTTACTAATCCATTTAGTGAAACGTGTGCATACATGCAATTGCTACGTGGCCAACCACTAGTTAACTACTAGTTTAATTGCAGCCTAGTAGTTTTTGAAGTAAGGCAGATGTCTAGAGCTTGATAGATTGCTCACCACAAATGGGGCTAGCGACGTGCCATTTCAGAATATGATTCAAATGAAGTGGATGTAATTAGATGGCTAGTGTTAGGCTGAAGATTAAGTGGTCACAGATAACAACCTAAGATTTTCTCTCTCAAGAAAACTTGGCTAGTACTCTACCATTTATTTAGGCTAGGACAATCAACCCATAATCCCAGGAGTAACATTATGCATTTATGCTCTGAAAAAAAGGAATAAAAAAATGAAGCTGAGCTATCCAGACTACATAGTTGATTCTTGTTGGTTACATACAGAATATTCATGTGTGTTTCGAACTTCGCATTAGTATTGATAAGACCTCTGTGATAATGGAAGGATTCTGTCACAACACTAGCTTTATCTATATCAAGTAATGAACTCATATCAGTGGCTGGCATGTTATTTGGGTTTCTTGATACATTCAAATGATTTTGTTGGATCATTCTATAATTTGTTAGATGGGACTAAGAGAACTAGAGTACTGTATTTATTTTTATGGAGTACATTTTGTTGGACCTAATCTTTAATCGCTCTGCAGTAGTATACTTCTTTGAGTTAGTATTACTCATTTTTAGTAAATATTTAACTGTATGTAGTGTTTTCATGGATGTATGTGTTTCACAGTTATCGATTTTTGGACCATGCTAGCACACAACCCCCCTTTTGTATGCCATTGAGAATGTTTGATAGGTAATTGCTAGCCGGCCTGTAAGCCAAAATTTTGTTTTGTTTTAGTTTGTGATATGACATTTAATATCCGGTTATCTCCGCTACAAACAATTAGTACTTCCATTATTACTATTGTGAATCTTTATGTTCTATACTGTACTGATCAATATTTTGGAAACTTTGAACACCCATCCTGAAAATCCTGGGTCCGCCATTGATTTTAGTTGGACATATTTGTATCACCAACATGTGTATCGTACAGATGCTTAGTCAGGCTTAGTTGCGAGGGGTTCATTATCACATGTACAAATAATGTTGAATTTGACTTAATGAGATATAGAATTGCAGCGGGTAGCCATTGTTGTTAAAATTTGTGTACCATGATAGAGTATGTCATTGGTCTTGGCTAAACAAAATGATTTTCGCTCGGGCAAGCGGTTGCGGATTGAGGGTGTGATTATAACACATTGTGGGTTGTGGTAGACTCGCCTGAGTAACTTATCAAGGACTTAATCTTGTGCGCCATTGAACTGAGCCTTAAACGTACAACCACATGCCTAATGGGATGGACTTGGCTAACTAATTAGCAATATCTTATTTTCAGTTCTGTCTTGGAAGCGTGAGTTTCGGGGTACGTATACTCACACCGGTGCAAGAGGATGACTGAACCATGTCACTGTAGAAGAAATTCAACCAGTTCAGAACGTCGCTTCTGGTAAGTATGGATAGCACGAGATATCTTAACAGATTTTCAGACACCTTCAACAATTGTGGATTTTCCACAGAGTGTTGTGTTTGTGAATCAGCTTGTTCCCAGTCCTTCACAGTTAGAAGTATGTCCACCATCTCACTTGTCAAACTTGTTCTTCGCTCCTCCAATATTCTTCCAGAAAGACCGAAAGCAGAATCGGAGGAAACCGTCGAGACAGGAACAGTTAACACATCACGTGTAAGTATGGATAGCATGGGATATGTTAACTTATGAGCTTACCATCATTGCTGTAACACCCCAGCTCAACATTGAGCCTGGAATGCTACTAAAATAAAATTAAACAATGCTACTAAGACCATTTACCAAATTTTTCAGCAGAATCTCCTTTGTATAGTTAACTATGTCGAGGTTTCAGCAATTAAATATAACATTAACAATAATTCAATATCCAAATTCATCCAAGCACGCAAGATAGTCTATTCCGATAAAACAAGAATAAACATAATCCAAATTCGCTAATTTCATTATTACAAATAAGCCAAAGCATTCAACCAAAGCTATGAGTGAATCTCAATCGGTTTGCTTATTTATAGAGTATGAACTAAATTATATTCTTCCTTTAGGATGAATGGTAGTGAGTGCATTCCAACAAAACTACTCCCTCCCATGCATGCCGTTCTTGCCTGTGGTACCTAAAACACAACAAAGCAAGGGTGAGTCTAATAACTCAGCAAGTATCTATAAAAGAAGCATTAAACACACAGATATGGCATCAACATGTCAAAAGCAGCATTACACTAAAAATAACTCCCATGCTTATGTAATGTGAACATGCAATGCATCTTTTAATCTTTATCTCTTTTCGCATTTTACCGGTAATGCGGGGTATACAACCGTCGATGTATACCCTTGCTTGTGTCCTCTGACACAGGGACCAAGAGCCTATACTCCATGAGTATAGGGACCATTGCCCATCATCTTCATGATGGGGACCTCTCCTCAATGCCCATATTCCACGAATGTGGGACCTAAAGCTGTCATTTACATGACGGGGACCTCAATCAGATATACTTGGTCACCACGTGACCAAGTCTCGAATATGCTTTCAGATATGTGTATGTACTATGACCCTATCTTTCATACATATGAATCAACAAGTACATACCACAACTTCAGATTTCACATAGCATGTAAGGCATTAACAACATACATAGGAAAGCTTTAGCCATAAACATGCATTCACCAAATTCTATTCATATTCATCACACTATCATCCATGTATGACTAATACGAATAAGCATAAGCAATCACATCAACCAATCAAAATTGTGCTACAAACATGATACTTGCCTCAACAGTGCGGAAGCGGTAGACGCAAAGAGGCTGCCCTGGACCAATCCCCCACCTGAACATAATTATGAACCAATCTAAGACAACCATACTGGACCCAAGACATAATTAATATCTCAAACGAAAAAAAGCCAAACTCTCAAGCGTCTTCCAAACGTCCCACTTCTAACGATCGATCTATCCCCTTTGTGGACAGTCAACTTCTAAAAATCATAACTTTCACTATAGGGGTCCAAATAAGATGTTCTAGGACTTTCTGGAAAGGTAATTAAATGTCCCAACTAAACCTAGTTGGGGGGTCCTTCTGAATCGGCCATCTAAAACCCCTACCAAGCCAAATTAAAAGACATCAATTTTCACGTTGGGTTCTCTGGACAGTACACTAAAACCACCATAACTTTTGCTACGTGTATCCAAATCTTACGTTATTTAGCTTTCTAGAAAGGTATGGAAATTACCTACATTTTTTGTTATATCAAAATCCTCTGATTTCGTCTTTAGCTAATGGCTTAACCCAGTTTTCTACAAACTGTCAGAAAACTGACAGATTAGCAGGACAACGACACTAAAGAATTCATAACTCGCTGACTGTTAATCAGATTTGGGCGTTCTTAGCGGCCATGGAAAGCTAAGGATATTACCCAACTATCTCTAAGAGATGGGATCCACGGAATCTGCATCTAAAGCCATCAAAACCGCTGTTCTATCTTCTGGACAGATTGGGATCTACACAACCGGCATTGCTAAAACAGCTAATTAAACATCTAATCAACGGAAAACGAATGTTACCCTCGATGAGTAGCTGAAGATCACGAGCTCCTGCTGGTGATCCCTCTTCCTTCTCTTCTTCCCCCTTCTCTTCCTTCCTCTTTGGCCGAACACCACCCGCGGAGGCTTCTCCCTTCCTTCTTCTTGGCCGACAGCGAAAGCTAATCGCGGAAGGGTACTGTAGCACAGCGTAGCACTGTAGCATGGTGGCGGTACTGTAGCCATGGTACTGTAGCAACCCTAGGGTTGCCCCCTCTCCTTCTTATGTGGTGGTGCCCTTCCCCTTGTTTAAATCTTTGTGGGCAAAGCCCATGACCCAGGTTGTCCAAATTATGCATAAACCCCCATCTAATTTTCTGTTAAAACCACTTTTCTGATTGGTCCCTCTCTCTAATTTATTTCTTCTCAATTAATTTAATTTGGAGTATTACAATTACAAAATTTCAAAGCCTTCTTAGTTGAAATCCATCGTATCGCTGTTCAAATATGTGGATAGTTCCCCACTCCTTGTGGGTCTTGGCTGAGCAGGCGGCGGTGTAGAAAAAGAAGAATTGGACCTAGGGAAGAGCCACCGAAGATCTTGCCCCACATATTTATTTTGCTATTTGAGGCGGGGGCTACTAGAGGTCGTTGTGAGAGAACTCTTCGAAACTTATTTTTATACCTTTAGTAAACCTCGTATAACCGAGAATGAACTTCTGCAAAATAGTTAGTATAGTCTAACCCTACAGCATCACTAAGAAGATCAAGTACACTACCAAATGCATCAATTTTACCTCTAGGATCTAAAAGAAATGCAAATGCATATAAGTAAGAGATTTCTCTCCAACATTTAAGGTATTTAGTTTTCATAGCAACAATAGCATCGCGTAAAACTAAGTTATTTTCATACATTTTCAATTGAGTACCAATCTATAAAATACTATGCACAATGATAGGAGATGTTGGATAGTACACAGCGGACAAAGCAACAGTGGCCTCATAAAAAATTCTAAAAATTGTAGTATCTTCTCATCAATGAACCAATTTTGCTCCGTCAATAGTATACTATCGTCAGTGCTCTGATAGTGCATTTGAATAAAAACAAAAAAAATTCTTTTTTGTGGTAAAAGATTTGTAAGCATCAAGTAAGTAGAGTTCCACCTAACCGGCATGTCGAAACCGAACTTTCTTGGACGTACACCAATCGTCCTGCAGAAGTTCTTATATTGTGCTATTCTTATGTTATAATTATTCAAGAAAGAAATCGCATCGTGAAAAGTTTTAATATACGGACTAAACTGCTTCAAACCACATTTGACTATAAGGTCAATAATATGACAAGCACATCGTTGATGTAGAAAGAAGTAATCGGCGTATGTACTCAACACTAGAGTAAGAATGTACATGGCCCTAGAGTTCGAAGCAGTATTTTCTAAAGTAATTGAGAATATTTTATCTGTAAGACGAAAGTCTTCCACGACTTTGATAATACAGTCCGCAATATTATCACCTGTGTGTGCTACATCAATTAATTTCAAACATATAATTCTTTTCTCCATTACCTAATCGTCATTAGCATAATGCGCAACTACACTAAGATAATCCTCCCTAGCCTGACCACTCCATATGTCCGAGGTCAGGGCCACCGAAAATGTGCACGTACTAAATAGTTCCTTTATTTTATTACGGCGTTCATTGTAGTATTTTACTAGATCCCCAGTTGTTATCTGTCTAGAAACAGAAGAAAATCTAGGATTATGTGCAGTCCTAATGTAATTTTGGAAAGCAGGAGACTCCCCAAAGCCTAACGGTAAATCCTTAGAAGCAATTAAACGACAGAGAGATTGACAGGCTACCTCAGGATCGTAGTCCAGCTACATACCGTATCGTCAGGGTTGAACTGCAACTGTGTTTGCCTCATCACTAATCCTTTCTTGGCTTTACATCTTGTACCATGTTTAAGCAAGTGCCCTGTTCCACCTGTAGACCTTGCAGACAATTCATTGCGATAAATTTTGCAAATAGCATATGGCACCTCATTTCCCTGTCACTACTACAAAAAGGCTAATACTGGACGCCTCATCACAGACGGTTGACCAAAACCGCTCAGATTACATTCAATCACGAGCGGTTTTGGTTTAGAGACCGCTGCAGGCATCTTAAGCTGCGCTTAAAACCGCTCATGCGTGAAGAGGTAATATCACGCAGCGGTTCATGTTGAAAAATCGTGAAGTATCACGAGCGGTTACTCAACAAGAACCGTTTGTGATATTAATTAGTATCACGACGGTTTTAAAACACAACTGCTCGTGAAGTAGCACGCATTCTTCAACAAGAATCGTGTGATATTATTAGTATCACAGAGCGGTTCTTAACAATAACCGCTCGTGATAATATCGCCATGACTCCACGGTGAGTTTCTTCATCGCCGATCGTCTGCTCGCCGCCATCCGCTTTGGCTCCCCGATGCGTCTCTTCGTCTCACGTTCCGAATTTATTCCTTGTTTTATAAAAGGATCATCCGCCATCCAAGATGATCATCCCCACATACTTATAAAAAAAGAAATGGTCTCTTCCTTGTCGCCGCATTGATGGCCTTCCGGTCACACTGCACGAGCACCTCTCTCGGTGTAAGTTGAACTGTCTTGAAGAACACTGCTTGATCAATCAAGTCTTCACTCCTCCGCCAATGAGAATTTGCCGGAGCAGGTGACGGCCACCTTCCGCCGTCTTGACATCCTCCTCCGCCGTGTCTTCCGGGTGATCTCCCACTTTCGGCGAGTTTACCGCGTCATCGATGTAGTCCTCCAAAACGACGTTGCACGTCTCCAGGAGGCTTGCCGTCACTTGGACTGTGTAATCGAGGCAACAGGCGACCGAGTCGACCAGGCCAAGACCCCTCAAGCAAGGGAAGAGAGCCTATGGGCTCAATTCTTCTTGGTTCAACAGTCTGAGGGTCTTCGGGAGACACTCGAATGAGCGCGTCAACGGGTGGACGCATTTCAGGCTTCGTTCGCTGATGATCAGGAACCGTCCGATGCCGACACCGTCGCCTATGAAGTATTGCAGATGAAGATAGCAGCCTACCTCCGCCACTAGAAAAACCTTGTTTAATTATAGGTTTCTGCTTTTTTTTAATATAAACATGTAATTTCGATCATGTCATGTAAGTGTATATACAAGATAAATATACTTGAGAAAAAACCATTTCACAGACAGTTCCATAATGGAACCGTCCGTGATATGTCCCATATCACAGACGGTTCTATTATGGAACCATCCGTGATATGTCTCATATCACGCATTTATTCCATTATGGAACCGCTGTGATAATTGTCACCGACGGTTTCATAATAGAACCGCTGCGTGATAAGTCTCTTTATAAGTAGGAGCACGCCACCGCTAGGGTTTGCGCTCTAACTCGTCACTCCCAGGCGGTCTTACTCTCGTCTGCTCCTCCCTCGTCGCCGCCGACGCCACCATTCTTCCCGTTGCCGACGGTTAGGCATACGGTGACCGCAAAAGACACTAAATGCGATAAGAGTGTCTTTTGTAGTATCACCAAGCTAATACAACTATGGTGACACCCTAACTCTCGTCACTCCCCAAATCAGCTAGGGTTTGCGCCCGCCCTAACTCTGCTCCTCCCCACCTCGACGCCGCCGCTCGCCGTCGCCGCCGCCGCCGACCCGTTACAGCCTGGCTAGGGCTCCGCCGGCTTTGCTTTCCCATCCTCCTCTATTCTCCTCTAGATCTGTTAGCTTAATGTCTTTTGTTGAGTTTGATTTTTATGCATGAGCCTTAAGTTGTGTCCCGATGTTTGTGTGATTTATGCAAGGTAAAGGAAATGCATGAGGGTTGTCTTTGGTGGTGGGGTCGCCACCGTGGTTCTTGTTGTACTAAGGTCCCTCTCTGTCTCTACCCCCTTGCTCTGTGATGAAAATGGCTAGCTAGTGCTCTGCAATGGATGCCGAGGGCTACTACTGGTGTGGTGGGTTTGGACACCCTTGGTCTTGTTTTCTTGCTAATGAACTGCTCAATGATGTTAATAGTCTTATGCTGAAATTGAATTGATAATTAGTTCATATTAATAGTCCCCTTGCTCTATGATGTAATGATGTCAATAGTCTTATGCTGAAATTGAATTGATAATTAGTTCATATTAATAGTCCCCTTGCTTTGTGATGTAATGGTGTCAATAGTCTTATGCTGAAATTGAATTGATAATTAGTTCATATTAATAGTCCCCTTGTTCATGCCGGTCAAGTTCTTCTACCTCTTGCACTGCACGCGTCCTACCATTCCATTCATAATCTCTTCTCTATAAAGTCTCCAGCGTTGGCTGCTTGTGCCATTAAAACGGCATCATATATATATATATATATATTATTAAGTAGTCTGACCACTTTATCCATGTCGTTGAGATGTCGTGCATGCAACATCCAATTATTGGACATCAATGAAGTGGTATCCATGGGCAACCTCATTGAGCATGTAATTATTTTAAAGCCAACAAGAACACCCAAAGCAACAAGTTGAGAATTCTTTTGAAATATGAGAATGGTTGCTTGGTGTTCTTGTTGGGTTTAAAGACGATTACATGCTCAAGAATGATTAGTTTGCTAATACATGGTGCCACTTCCCACCGGAGTACCTCACAAGATCAATCTACACTTTCTAAACATAACGACGTCCAATCTAGGTAATTGGATGTCCTGACGGTCTCCTTGCATCCATACTTTTTAAACTTGCAGGGGCTCAATGAGGTTGCCTGTGGCTATTGTCTCATCCTTCTCATGTCAGGTGGACGATCCCCAAAGTGGCCGAGAGACTACTTAACAATATATATATAATATATATATGATGCCGATTTAATGGTACAAGCAAACCAACGCTTAGGGCTTTATAGAGAAATCATCACGCATTTGTTTTAGCCACAAACCGTCTGGTGATAAGTATTTATCATAGACGGTTTGTGGTTGAAACCGCCTCGTGATATGTGTAGGATCAAAATGGCGACAGAGGGGGTGAATGTCGCCTTTTTAAATCGCCTCGAGAAAACGTACACCGATTTTTCAAGAAGAAGCAAAACAAAGTAATTCTCAGAGAGTTAATTCTGCTGAAACTCGAACGCATGTGACATCAAAAATTCAGCATAAATCGAGACCAGCCAAGAAAAATTCAACCGAAAATACCATGCTTAATCTGCATGCAAAATGGTTGAAAATCAGCAAAAGAAAAAATACATCAGAGACCCGAAAATAAACTGAGAGCAAGCAACACCACCTCTCAATTTCTATCAGTAAACATGCCGCGCCAAGGAAAAGAATCACTCGGCAATCACATTAAAGAACCAGAAATGCCGTCAGGACTAGATTCTACAAAGCTACAGACGACGAGCAAGCATTGATCCATCAAGATGGCATTCAAGAATAAAATTAAACACCAAACCGCACAAATCGCTATTCCTTCCTCGCCAAGATCAATCATGTCCTCTTGAATTAAAAATAAAACTTGATCTGTTGATCCTCGACAAAGTGCATAAGCAATAAACCGATCTGAAATTCAACAGCTTAGTTGGATCAACAAGTACTAAGGTAATAAACAAAAGCAAGCAAAACACGATTGCCTGCCGCCAGGGCTTTGATTTTCTTTGGCTCTACAGTGCTCCATGCGATCGCCGCCCAAGACCATCAGTTTGAAGCGTAATAACGAATCGCCAAATACCGAAAGCATACAGTAAGCATGTGTCGCAACAATTTGCACTAAGAAAAACAATAACATCGCCGCCACAAGTCAGATGATGGCAAATGCAAGGAAAATGCCGATCAATTGGGCAAAACAAGAAGAAAGCCAAAGATTGATGAACAGGAGCCGCCACCTACTTCCGATTTTATGGCGTATGTTGATTGATGGCAACAATCAAAATAAAAAGATCTAAAAACAAAGGACCAATCGATCAACTCAATGCAAAGATCATCTCATACATAGTGCATGTCCTCTACCCACAAGAGTCAACACAAATGGCAATAAACAAAGCAATAACTCAAAGCAAAATGATTCGGTAGCTCACCGATGGGACAAGCCATCGCCAGATCCGATTTTTCTCACGGGCTTTCAGAGGTCACAAGAAGAGGAATCAATTTATACTCGCCGCCAGATTTCGATTTCAAGACAAAGACAGATCTACTAATTTTCCGTCAAAGACCGAGATGCCATCGCCTTTGATCAATCTCAAGGCAAATGAGAAGACAACAGATAAAAAAAAAAACAACCGCTTAGGGCGCTACACACGACAAAGACAGAGAGCAAACACCAAGATGCGCATGTAATGACAAGCACGGCAACAGAATGAAAGCAAGAATCGGACGTAAGATAGCAACAACAAGATGGGACAAGCTAGCCAAATAAAAAATCAAATCATTTACTACGGACGTAACACAAAGCCGCCAGTTCATTTCTGGGGCAAACACGCCACCAGAGGAATGATTTCACAGAGGAACCCTCATCCGCCTCCCAACAACTCACCAACTAAAGCCTCTTTGACCCTAGCAAACCCTAACTATCTCTCAAAAGCCCCACCAATACAAGCACCACTCACTCCTATTTATAGCTCCTTGGCTAATGGGTCTCCAACCCGTTACGCCCGCTTAAATCCAACTGAGCTCGCTTCCTCGCTTGTGCAAATTTGCGAATTCCCTGTTTCCCCTCCCCGCACCTTCGAAGCTTCAAGGCCTCGCCTCAAGACGCCAGCAACCACCTCGAGTCCACGCTGCCTTTTGACACATCCCGACTGTTTCGACCTCAAGCCACCGCACCTAGTCCGTCCACCGTGTCTCGCCACGACTCCACCCGATGTCCTCGCAATACACGCATAAGAAACACATCAAATAGCACCGCCGATACATGAAAGCGTAAATACCAACAACTTACCATGACAAAATCCAAACTTGTCGAATCAAAGAAAATATGCATCCTAATCCCATACGCACCAAGTTTGACCAAAACGATTAAGCTCAAGTGCACCACGCAACAACATGGTTCAAACCACCCAAACCAAACTCGACTTCCTAAACCTATGTCAATTACTCATCACACACACGGACGACCTCCACATGGTCTCTCAATCTCCCTTGATGAGTATATTGACAAACTCCAAAAAGCGCAAAGTTGAGTTTGAGTTTGAAGAATCCAACATGGTCCAAAGAAGAAGAGTGAAACAAATGACCATGTCGATGTATGAACACTAGAGCAACAACCGAAAGAGCAAATTGATCTCCAAAGCTCTAAACTGCTCCCAACAGATTTTTCTTCTCTATTCTCCCCTTTATAATAAACGATCAAGATGCAATAGAGAGAATATGACATGTTAATGGATGAAAATGGTCAAGTTTGTTTATTTAAGCATTTTGAGCCATGAGAATTATCCATAATGACCAACATGTAATACACCAAGCCATAACTCAATAAAAAGGCTAGCTAGATCATGACAAGATATGTATAAGCTAGCTAGAACACATAGATGACAATCTGAAAATGAGGTACATTATGTGAGCAAGTCAAGTCATCAATGAGCAAAGTCTCGCTAGAGATATCCAAGGATGATGCGTGCCATGTCAATAAGCTAAGCGGAACTAAGAAGCTTAAATTGAGACCAAATAGAGTGCTATGCTCAAGATTGAAACATTGGTTAAAGTACTTGATACTTTTTGTAGCTTTAAGCACATTGAGCACATAAAACATATTTTCTTTTGAAATTCATGGTGGTTTCCAACCAGATTTTTGTTTTATCATGTGCTAGGTCTCAAGCCTTATGCGACTACTCCAAGCGAGAAGCTTAAGAAGATAGTCTAGGTCACCCAAAACTCCCCTAAGTTCATGCCAAGTGCAATGGCAAGCCGCCCATAGGAGAGAATTGGTGAGATCAGCTTTTTCAAGACAAAAGAGATCTTTTTGCCTTTTAACAAGTTGTACTAACTCATGCATCATCAAGAGACTAAAACAGCTTTTTCTATGGCTCAATATAGATTCATCACTCTACCCAAATTTATTTGACATGGCATGAATCATAAAAGGATAGCTCAAGAAGGACTAATCTCGAAAGTGCTAACAAGACAAGTTTTAGTTTGTTGAGCAATTTTAATTAACTTATCATGGCAAAAGCTAGGCTACACATATGAAGTCATGATAAATCTAGCAAATAAGCACAAGTCATGGCAAGGTGTAAAGCATTGTAAACATGTCATAGCAGATAATAATCAAGGCTCAATGTAGTTAAATTACAATGCGTAATGCTAGAAATGCGTAAGATCCATTTCCTTCAACAATAGATGCAACTTTTAGTTCAAGTTGAGTTAAGTCAAAATTAAGCTCCGTAAGCTCCCAAAAGAACTCCCTTGAACCAAAACAAAAAATCGAGAAGTCGGCAAAGAAAACATAAAACAAAATCTTAAAGCATAGATAAGATATAGGGAATACTATGGCTCAGATCGACTCTCATCTACCCCATATGACTCTAGGACTATCAATCGCCCACTTAACACACCTAGGAGCAAACATGTACTTCTGCCTACCCGAGGGTGGCCCAACCTCGCTAGAACCTACAAGAAGTGAGTGAGCTCAACCTAGTGAGATAAGTAATGTACTAATAAGCAAGATCCTAGAAACACAAGATAAGAGCAGTAATCTAATCAACTAGACAAAAGAAGCACTCTAATCTATGCTAGGAGGACTAATCCCAAATGCACCCAAAATGCAATGCAACAAAGAAGGAGCAAGAGCATAAATAATATAGTAAAGCAAAGAAACCCAAAGCTCCCTCACTACAAATCCATAAGGACAAACCACCCCAAGCTCTCTCAGCAGAGTCAAAACCTCGAACTATCCAATGGCTTGGTGAAAATGTCACCAACTGGTGGTCACTTCCACAAACCGAGCACTATATCGCCCTTCTACATGGTCTCTAAGGAAGTGGAAGCGATATCGATGTGCTTGGTCCGAATGTCAGACCGGTTTTTGGCAATGTTAATCGCAAGTGTTATCACAAAAGAGTGGAACATCGCCGATAACTAACCCAAAGTCCCGCAGGTCGAAGTCATCCAGAGCACTTGGCTACAAAGAATCGGGTCGCAAGAACGCATTCGCCTCTCGGTGGATCAGGTAACACCGGACGCTTCCTCAAGACCAGAAACAAGAGAAGTGCCAAGAAATTGGCAGTGTCGGAAGTGCTCTTCCTATCTATCCTACACCAAATAAGTCGTGATCCGAGAAGGCTCTCAAGGAAAGACAGATGAGGAAGAGTACCAGATACCATAGTCAATGGTAGCTCGCAGTACGAAGATGCGCTTCACCGCCATCAAGTGAGAAACGCGAGGAGAAGCTCAAAACGAGCGCACAAACACACGTAAAAATGTATGTCCGGTCTCAAGCAGCGGAGGTACAAGAGGGAGCCAATCATGCCGCTAAACTCCTTTTGATCAACTCGTTCGCCATCCTCATCTCGGATCAAGATAGGTCAGAGAAGCCATGGAGTCGACATAGCTTACCATCACTCATGTCGGTTGCGCTTTCAGAGATCACGAGTATACTTGCCCCGATGCAAGAAAGTACCTCCCGAGTCCGCTTGATTTGAAACCAAGGAAGAAGCTCAACTCGCCCATCATGCTCATCTCAAACTCGAGCTCATAACATCGGAGAACCGAGAAACAAGAGTATGAGAAGAGCCACCAAAGATGATATCATCCACATAACCGATTTAGTAGAAAGTCACCGCCATGCTCGCGAATGAACAAGGTCTTGTCAACTTTACCCATTTCAAACCCATGACTCAACAAGTAGGACTTAAGCCTCTCATACCAAGCTCGGGAGCCTCTAAGTCCATACAACAGCTTGGAAAGCTTGAAGACATGGTTAGGTATTTGGGGTTCTCAAACTGAGGTCGCTTGACGAGACTTCCTCCTCAATAAGGCCATTGAGGAAGGCACTCTTCACGCCCATTCTGTAAAGCTTGAAACCCTTAGAAGCCGCAAAGGCAAGGTGATTCTAATGGCTTCAAGTCGAGCTACAGGCAAAGGTCTCTCAAGTCTAGACCTCAACCCGAAAACCCCGAGCTACTAATCTAGCCTTGTTTTGATGATTACCCCATCCTCACTCGCTTGTTCTTGAACACCCACTTGGTTCCAATGATATTGTGGCCTTGTGGGGCTCAACAAGCCACTGCACCTTGTTTCTCTCAAAGTTCTCTAATTCTCATGCATGGCATTGACCCAAGACTCATCAGAAGGGCGTGACAAACATCCTTGGGCTCAAAGGAGGCAACAAAGGCGGAATGGAGACAAAATGAGAAAAGTTGACTTAGAGCGTGTGACACGCCAAAAAGGTCTCCAATAATCGCCTCAAGGATGACTTTTCCGGATATGACTCGGGAGGTCCTGATGAGAAGAAGAAGTGGCCTCTACCTCGTGTGCAGACGAGGCAGGACAGAGCCACTAGCTCCGTAAGGCAAGGGTCGATCATCTTGAGGTGCCGTGGAAGAAGGCATCTCAAGGGAAGGAAGAGGAGCCGGATCGTAAACAACCATCGCCTCCCCGCCCTCATCATCCACAAAGATAGTCTCTTGATCGCTCTAAAGAACTCGAGATATCCGCCTAGTCCCTGACCGCCTCACAAAAGTCACCTCAGTGTTTCTACCATTCTACTAGACTCGCAGCCTGCACTCAGAAGCCCGCCAAGAAGTCGAGTAGCCTAGAAAGATACCGCCACAGAACGTGACTCAACTTGTCTAGGTTCCTGCACTTTAAGATAAAGCACTTGCAACCAAACACACGAAAATGAGAGACCTGGCTTTCGCCTCAGTATCTCACCTCATAAGAAGTGCGGTAGGAGTGCCCAAGAAAAACTCGATTCAAACATGGCACGCGGTCGCAATGGCCTCAAAAAACTTCCTCTGTAGAGTACTCATCAAGCATCGCCCCGCCATCTCGACTAAGGTACGGTTCTTCCTTCCACAACGCCATTTTGCCGAGGGACGATGGAGAAGAGAACTGTGCTCTACACTGCCTCACCGCAGTAAACTCTCAAAGTAGGAATTCTGAACTCGTACATTGTCATCATGGATCGCTCAGAAGGCACCCGAGCTCAACAGATGTACCTACTAAAAAGACCTCGAAATGTAAATGTCTCTGCCCTTCGAGGCTAAGAAAACACCCAAGAGTACCTCGAGAAGTCATCGACCACAACAAGAACATACCACTTCCTCCCGCCGATCAAGACTCGAGCCGTCCAACTCGGTCCATGTGGAGCAAAATGTTCTTGCATCATCCATAGTAATCGGACCGAGGATGAGAAGCGGAACCATCTTGCCGTGTTTAAGATGGAGTGCAAACAAGATCTTTGACCATCTTGAGTTTCGCAGCACTTAATGAGATCATGGTCGCTAACTCGTCAAATGGTCAAATCCAATATGACCAAGTCTCCTATGCCGTAAAGAGAGATCGCGGACTCGTATAACTAAACACCGAGAGGATCGCCAAAGACTCAGAGAAATCAAAGACGAAAAGATCCTCCCAAAACGAGAAATCCCGCAAACCGATCACTCACCAAGAGTCAAGAATTTTGCAATTGTTTTTCTTAAAGCTCACTCAAAACCGCTATCAGAAGTCGAGAAACGGAAAGCAAATTGTACCGCAGCCTTACTAACCAAGGCAACATCCTTAAGAATAAAAGAAGCATTAATACGACAAGACTTTGGCGATGACGCCGCTTGCATTTAAGCGCCTCGAAGGTGATCGCCTCATCACCGAGCGCGGCTAGGAAGAGAACCAACGGAGTCTCCTAATATATGACGAGAACAACCGAGTCTACAAGCCAAACCTTCTCCTTCCCTACCCGCTAACTCCGAAGTCAAACAGAGAGTAAAGTCTCAAGATCGATAAATCAACAAAGGATTTTGGCACCCAATATCGAGTAACACGCCGAAAGCGTGATGAAGTAGTCAAGCCCGACTTACCTCTATCTACCCCACGCCTCACACTACGCCAGAAGGTCTAAGAGCAGACTCGGTCATTCGAGTCCGATCGCCACGGCGAGCGAAGTCGAGCACTCGCAACAGATCGAACACGCCATGGTAGCTATCTCGATGGGGAAAACGAGATCTACCTCAGACGGCGGAAGTCACGATCAAAGCAAAGATGAGGACGAAAACCGTAAAACTCTGAAAACCAAGTCCTCGATGTCGCACAAACCCATCGAAGAACCAAGCCTAGACTCGTGTTGGTCTTAGGTGCACTCAAGGTCCGGGCCGACTTCAATGCGCCTAAGAGACTCAACATGGTCTCTACGCTACGATCTTGGCGCTACCAAGCATCGATCGACCGGTGTCCATCCTTCCGATGTATAAGTGCAGGATACTTCACCTTCTCGAGAGGTAGCAAAGATGTGAAATTACCTCCATCATGAAACTCTCGACATAGCCCGCCGACTTGAAATGGACTTTCTCGGTCCTAGGCTCGCCTCGATCACACCTGGTGCTATGGGTCTGAGCACGGCAGGTGGATGCTTCCTCATGTCCTCAAAGAAGTCATATCCTAGACCCTGATTAAATCTGCAGATCTTAGATTGGTCTAGAATAAGATTGAGCTTCTTCTTGCCTCCTACAAATCTCTCGAGAGTGTTCATAAGGTATCGACACTCCCGAAAGAGAGAGGTGCAAGAAGAGTGGGGAAGAAGAGATGCAGAAGGTAAGGAGCAAAAGAAGAAGAACCAAAGAACAGAGGGAAGAATGGCTTGTGCACGCACACCGACTCAAGGGACACCCCATCATAGCCGCTTGGTTCACGCTAAGCCGCCTCATCCTTACCCCGAGGCTTCTCCCTTCTCCACAATCATATTGCAAGCACAATGTGGCTTCTAGAAGGTCCTTAGTTAGCTTCACACATTTCTCATCCAAAGCAATCAAGTCGATTTTAGTTTGTTACACTTAATGCATGGTGAGCTAACAGGTCCTTAGAAGCAAACCGAGCCAACTTCCTTTCATGATCAATCATATCTTGAAATCTGTTGGAGACAAATTTCAAGTTCAAATAGCTTAACTTAGGACAGCTTCAAGCATGAAACAATCGCTCAAGTAAAGAAGCTTGTAGTTCAAAGAATTTTATGATCCGCCTGCTTTAAGTTTATCTTCGTTATTACAATTTTCACAAGACTCGGCAGATCAAGAAGCATGGCATAAGATCCTCTAGCAAAGAATGTCCTTACCTCACATGAGGTGGGAGAAGTAGTCTCATCAAGAATAAGTAGGGTAATGCCCATCCTACTCAACTCTAACTCAAAGAGCGTATCTAACATTCTCCACCTTAACACTATCAAGTTCGGAGGACACACTATCATGTGAGGTCCTTAACTTCTCCATATCAACCAAAGAAAGCAGAGCATGTATCACAATCATCACTAGAAGGGCGATGTAAGAGCAATAATCTCTAGTGACAATGATCTATTTCCTTCTCTAACTCAAAGACACCTAGCCTTAGCTTTAGCATGAAAACCTCCTAGCTTAAGAAAAGCATGATTGAGCTGTTCAGAGGTGGGATCTACCTCGTCCGAAGTCGGAGTACACCATTGTCGCCGAGTTCGCCTCGAGGGCCATGAAGCACATGCCGAGAAGTCGCCGCCGCCATCCTTCTCTTGGTCACCCGTCTCCGGCCATCGCCGCTTCCATCCTCCACCGAGGTCGAGGTCGCCGAAAGCGTGAGGACGCTGTGGAAGAGCTTGGCTTTGCCAAAGTTGCGAACTTCTTCTTGCCGGGCGCCCGAGTGGAGGCTTTGTTGCGGTACTTGTTTGTAGTCGTTTTGCCCGAACCGCCAGAGTCGTTTTGCCCTTCTCCAGCCTTTGGGGCTTGTTCAATGTGGTTGGGGCCACCACACTCAAGCAAATCACGTGTCCTCTCTTCTTCTCGCTCCTCCTCTTGTAAGCATGAGAAAACTTCCGAGCTAGGAGGGCTAACCGCCATCCTCGAAGCTGCTTTAACTCGATCATCGCTACGCCACAGAGCAAGCAAGGAGAAACCACACAACGAATCGCAAGAGAACCGTGGTTTAACTCGATTGGTGACTAGGCCATCGATCGTGACTTCGACTTTCGAGACAATGTCAATCTCGTGAGTCTTGAGACGCGAGTACAGCCGAGATCAAGAGTCAAGGTCGAGAGGTCCGTGGTGTCCTTGATGGTAGTCACTTTCATTTCCCAAACACGAAGATCAAGTGCCGTGGAGCATCCGACGAGCGTTGTCCGAAGCCTGGGTATGTGAGACCGACCGCCGGAGGTTGCTCAAGATCTTGTGAAAACGCATGGGCACTCATCTAGGGACTCACCAAAGAAGCATCTCAAATTTGTTGTATTCTCGCTTGAACCGTCCTCGTTGCATCGCCTTGATCCGGGTGGTGCCTCATGGTATGCGCCGAGGGTCACCCAGATGTCGAGGCGACGACAGAGATATGCGGTCAAACTCGCTACGACTCAAACCCCGATGATGATGTTCCTTGCCTTTGCATTTGCCTCAACATCACCATGTTCCCGACATTGATGTTCTCATCGGCAGAACAAATAATCGAACCTTGACCTTTCGCCAGATGGCATACCCCGGCCCGATGTATGTCTCCATTCGCTCTTCCGTAGGGGTAATCGATGCCATCGAAAACGGCGGCTTGGTCGAGTATTTGTCCATCGCCATCTTCTTGAGACCGTTAAGATCTATTGAAAAGAGCTAACCGCTCGATACCAATTGTAGGATCAAAATGGCGACAGAGGGGTGAATGTCGCCTTTTAAATCGCCTCGAGAAAACGTGACATCGATTTTTCAAGAAGAAGCAAAACAAAGTAATTTCAGAGAGTTAATTTCATGAAACTCGAACGCATGACATCGAAAAATTCAGCATAAATCAGAGACCACCAAGAAAAATTCAACCGAAAATACCATCATTAACCTGATGCAAAATGGTTGAAAATCAGCAAAAGAAAAAATACATCAGAGACCCGAAAATAAATCGAGAGCAAGCAGCCCGACCTCTCACTTTCTATCAGCAAACATGCCGCGCTAAGGAAAAGAATCACCGGCAATCACAATAAAGAACCAAATACCGTCAGGACTAGATTCTACAAAGCTACAGATGACGAGCAAGCATTGATCCATCAAGATGGCATTCAAGAATAAAAATTAAACACCAAACCGCATAAACAAACGCTATTCCTTCCTGCCACAAGATCAATCATGTCCTCTTGAATTAAAAATAAAACTTGATCCGCTGATCCCCAGACAAAAGCATAAGCAATAAAACCGATCTCAAATTTCAACAGCTTAGTTGGATCAACAAGTACTAAGGTAATAAACAAAAGCAAGCAAAACACGATTGCTTTGCCGCCAGGGCTTTGATTTTCTGCTCTACAGTGTGCTCCATGCAACGCCCAAGACCATCAGCTTTTGTGGGCATAATAACGAATCGCCAATACCGAGCATACAGTAAGCATGTGCCGCAACAATTTGCACTAAGAAAAACAAATAACATCACGCCGCCACAAGTCAGAGATGATGGCGACCAAGGAAAATGCCGATCAATTGGGCAAAACAAGAAAGAAAGCCAAAGATTGATGAACAGGAGCCGCCACCTACTTCCGATTTTATAAGTATAAGTTGATTGATGGCACTAATCAAAATAAAAAGATCTAAAAAACAAAGGACCAATCGATCAACTCAATGCAAAGATCATCTCATACATAGTGCATGTCCTCTTACCCACAAGAGTCAACACAAATGGCAATAAACAAAGCAATAACTCAAAGCAAAATGATTCGTAGAGCTCACCGATGGGACAAGCCACCGCCAGATCTGATTTTTCTCACGCAGCCAGAGGTCAGCGCGAAGAGGAATCAATTTATACTCGCCGCCAGATTTCGGATTTCTCAAGACAAAGACAGATCTACTAATTTTTCCGTCAAAGACCGAGATGCCATCGCCTTTGATCAATCTCAAGGTCAACCGAGAAGACAACAGATAAAAAAAAACTACAAATTAGGGCGCTACACACGCACAAAGACAGAGAGCAAACACCAAGATGCGCATGTAATGACAAGCACGGTAACAGGAATGAAAGCAAGAATCGGACCGTAAGATAGCAAACAACAAGATGGGACAAGCTAGCCAAATAAAAAATCAAATCATTTACTACGGACGAACACAAAGCCGCCAGTTCATTTCGGGCAAACACGCCTACCAGAGGAATGATTTCACAGAGGGAACCCCATCCGCCTCCCAACAACTCACCAACTAAAGCCTCTTTTGACCCTAGCAAACCCTAACTATCTCTCAAAAGCCCCACCAATACAAGCAGCCACTCACTCCTATTTATAGCTCCTTGGCTAATGGGTCTCCAACCCACACGCCCGCTTAAATCCAACGGAGTCGCCCCCGCCAGTAACTTTTGCAATTCTGCTTCGCCTCCCGACCTTCGAAGCTCTCCTGCCTCGCCTCAAGACGCAAGAACCACCTCGAGTCCACGCTGCCTTTGACACATCCCGACTGCTCGACCTCAGCCACTCGCACTTAGTCCGTCCACCGTGTCTCGCCACGACTCCACCCGATGTCCTCGCAATACACGCATAAGAAACACATCAAATAGCACCGCCGATACATGAAAGCGTAAATACCAACAACTTACCATGACAAAATCCAAACTTGTCGAATCAAAGAAAATATGCATCCTAATCCCATACGCACCAAGTTTGACCAAAACGACTAAGCTCAATGCACCACGCAACAACATGGTTCAAACCACCCAAACCAAACTCGACTTCCTAAACCTATGTCAATTACTCATCACACACACGGACGCACCTCCACATGGTCTCTCAATATGTACTTATCACAGACGGTTTGTGGTCAAACCGATGTGATATTATTATCGAGACCGCTTTTGAACCACAAACCGCTCAGGAAAGTATACATCACAGACGGTTCAAACCGCTCAGGATGACCTCATGTCATCATCGACTGATAAACTTAGACGGCTCACGAAACCGTCTGTGATGACGTTTTTGAACCGTCTATGAAAGCCTTTTCTGTAGTAGTGTGTATGTCTTGTTTGGTTGTCCTATCGAAATTCTCCCACACTCCCGATGTAGACGGCCTCGACTTCATTGCTCTGGTTGGCGTGGAGCTTGATGCTGTCGTGGATCCTGATGACGGAACTCCACCTTGCCCTTTTGGTTGTCTTGAGGTAGCCACAACCGCCTCCACAGACGCAATTTCCTTCGGTGAAAGTCCGTAATCACCAAGAGCAAAGTTGTCGTAACTGTCCATAACCAAAACTACAAAATCAGAACTAACACTACTATTATTTTCATCTTAGCATAACAAGTACTAACAATAAAAGTATGCAAAAAATAGAATTGTACCTCTTTTGCTTACTTGCTGCCGAAAATTGAATTTTCCAATATTTGGCAAAGTTTTTTTTGAATTTTGCCAAATTATCTCACAACAAATTTGAATTTGCACAATAGAATTTCAATGAGAGATTGGGGAATGGAGGTGTGTTGAATGAGGGGGGTTTGGTGGCTATTTATAGGAAAAAATTTGGGATTTTTTGAATTTTTTTATATTTTTAAAGACCCAAACGGTCAAAAACCGTAATAAGACAGGCAAAAAACCCCAATGTTTGGAATTTAGTAGGGCCGTACCATGCTAGGCACGGCCCACGAGCCCGCCAGCCCAGCCTCTACCCACGCTTCACCGCCTCCTGCCCGCCCCATTGCCCGCCTCTTTTTTCCCCGCCTCAGCTGGTTCCACCGCCTCCGCCTCGCCTACTCCTATGCCTCGTAGGTTCTAATATCCCAAACATGCCCAATTTCCTCTCCTTTTCATGCAACTATAAGAATCCCGAGTGATAGCGTGTACATCAGGCATTTGTTTGAAATCAACTCAAAGTTTTAGTAAATATTTGCAATCATACTTCAAAAGGAGTACAATTTTGTTGGTGTGAAAACAATATATACTATGTAACATTCTGCTTACAAAGTTCTTAAATTAAAAAATCAGTGTGGTGGAGGATGGAGTTATATAGACTCCAAGTCTTAGGGCGTAAGTTATTATGTACTTATTTAAGGATTACAATATTTTCTAGCTAAATTAATTCGTTAGAGATCAGCATATGACTAGTTTTGTTCTGGTGTCATAAGCACAAATTGTTTTCCTTTTGCCATAATCTTTAAACCACAAGTTATCCTCATGATTTTCCAGAAAGACAAGGGTCATTTTGTAAAAATTCCATACGACTCGGGTTTGATTCCATATGGGCCTGATTTGGGCCAGAGAGTCCACTACTACAAAAAGGCTAATATCGACGCTTCATCACGCATTTGCTGACCAAAATCGCTCAGATATATGCAATCACGCACGGTTTTGGTTTAGAGACCGCTCAGACATCGGGTCGTGCTAAAAACTGCTCAGGAAGAGGTAATATCACGCATAGCTTCATAATGAAACCATTCAGGAAGTATCACAAACGCTTCTAACAATAACCGCTCAGGATAATTCTACATATCACGTATGGTTTTCAACAAACAATTTTCAGGATACTCACAAACGGTTCTAACAATAACCGCTCGTTCGCGGATATTCTACATATCATAGACGATTTTCAACAAACAACCGTTTATGATACTCATGACGTGCTTCTAACAATAACCGCTCGTGATATTACTATATGTCACAGACGCTTTTTTGTTATAGCTGTCTGTGATAATTGCAGACTTCACATATGGTTTTTAATTATAAACGTCTGTGATAATATCGCTACAGCTCTCCGTTGAAGCCCAATGAGTTTCTTCGTCGCCGATAGCGCTCTTCGTCAGATCAATGCCGCCGCCCTGCGCGCGCCTTTGTCTCATGCTCCTAATTTATTCCTTGTTTTATAAAAAGTATCATCCGTAAACAAAAATGATCATCCCCACATATAACTCTACTACTTCTAAAAAAGCATAAATGGCTGCCTCTTCTGTTTCCTTGTCACCGGCATTGATGGCCTACCGCAGCATCAGACGAAAGCATCTCTCGGGTCAGACGCTGACGGATGTCAGGAAGAACACTGCTTCAATAGTGTCTTCACCTCTGCTCGAGGATTTGCCAGTGGTGTGACACCACCTTCCATCAGATTGACATCCTCCTCCGCCGTCTTTTCGGGTGATCTCCCACTTTCAGCGAAGTTTACTGCCATCGACGTGGTCGCCCACAACGATGTTGCACGCCTGTGAGGCTTGCCGCCACTTGATCGCGACCGAGGCGGCGGCAACCGAAGTTGACTGTGCCGAGGCCCCTCAAGCGGAAGATAGCCTATGGGCACAATTCTTTTTGATTCAACACCGAGGGTCTTCGAGACACTCAATGAGTGCGCCAGTGGACGATTTCGTGCTTGCTCGATCCCGAACTGCCCGACACGACGCTCACGAGTTTTGAAGACTGAGATAACAAATTACCTCCGCCACTAGAAAAACTTTGTTTATTTATAGGTTTTCTACTTTTTTAAAAAATATGTGTAAGAAGCGATCAATATATGTATATATATATATATATATATATATATATATATATATATATATATATATATATATATATATATATATATATATATATATATATATATATATATATATATATATTATGTAGACAATTTGGTGGAACAAATTAATTAATTATATATATCCGATCTGTGATATATATATATATATATATATATATATATATATATATATATATATATATATATATATACGTATGTATGTATGTATGTATCATATATAGTTAAAGCAAATTTTTAGTAGTATTTAAATGACAAAATTGACATATATACTTGTGATTTCTTCATGTCATGTAAGTGTATATACATGATAATATGCTCAAAACATAGAACTTGAGAACAACAATATCACAGACGGTTCTATTATGGAACCATCTGTGATATGTCCCATATCACGGATGGTTCTATTATGGAACCGTCAGTGATAGAACCATCTGTGATATGTTATATATCACAGACGGTTCTATTATGGAACCGTCTGTGATATAGGACATATCATGGACGGTTCCATAATAGAACCATCTGTGATGAGTCTCTTTATTAGTAGGAGCCCGACCGCTAAGCTTTGCACCTGCCCTAACTCGTCACTCGCTAGCACACTTACTCTCGTCTGCTCTCCCCACCTCGCGATGTCGGTTCACCTCCGTCACGACACCTCCCTTCTTCCTGTCGTCGCTGGTTTGTGACACCACTATGCACTACACAAGACACTTGTATGATAGGAGTGTCTTGTGCAGTGTCAAGGTCATGCCACAACTACGGTAACACCGCCACCCAATCCACTAGGCTTGGCCCTGCGTGTCGCTTGTACCGCCACCTGCACCTATTGCCTGCCCGCGTCCATGGCTTGGTTCTCCAACACGGCCCGCGCCTACTCGACCCCATGCGCTCGGGCCCTGGCCCCTGGTTTTGCTTTCCCCATCCTCCCTCTATTCTCCTCTCTGTTAGCTTAATGTCTTTTGTTGAGTTTGATTTTTATGCTTGAGCCTTAAGTTGTGTCCTGATGCTTGTGTGATTTATGCAAGGTGAAGGAGATGGATGGGGGTTGTGCTGGTGGTGGGGTCACCGTCGTGGTTGCGCTGTATTGAGGTATCACCCTCCCTTACTCCCTCTCTGTTTCTACCCCCTGCTCTGTGATGAAAATGGCAAGTGCTCTATGATGGATGCCGAGGGCTACTATGGTGTGGTGGGTTTGGACACCCTTGGTCTTGCTGTTGAACTACTCAATAATGTTAAATAATGTTAATAGTCTTATGCTGAAATTGAATTGATAATTAGTTCATATTAATAGTTCCCTTGCTCTGTGATGTAATGATGTTAATAGTCTTATGCTGAAATTGAATTGATAATTAATTCATATTAATAGTCCCCTTGCTCTGTGATGTAAAATAAGGGCTATTAGTGTATGTGCATTTTATGCATCTTGCTTAGTTCATGTTATGGGTTCAGATTGACAAAAATGAATGGGGTAAAATGGTGGGTTTAGTTAATGCTCTCTGATAGATATTGAGGGTTATTGATGCCGGTTCTTTGTGTTTGGTTGGCTTACATGGGATGTGGTTCGGATGGGGCTTAACTGCAATTAACTTTTCAGATTTGTAAAGGTTAGGCTAATTTGTAAAGCTGCAATTAACATACAAATTATTTATTAATTGGTGTGTATTCTATTCGAAAACAAGACCAAATGAGTCAAAAACTACTACAACACATCTTCACTGGTCACTCGCCATTCATTTCACCTTTGTCTGTGTAACTGTGTTCATGCTGGTCAAGTTCTCCTCCCTTGCGTCCCAGGTACGTATACATGCTACCATTCTATTCTCGATCTCTTCTATAAAGTCTCCAAGCAAGGTACGCTTGTGCCTTTAAAAAGCCTTATATATATATATATATATATATATATATATATATATATATATATATATATATATATATATATTATTTTTGTAGTCCCATGAGACAGTAGCCACGGGCAACCTCATCGAGCCTGCAAGTTCAAGAAGCATGGTTGCCAGGAGAGCACGTGGACATGAAATTACCTAGATGTCGTTGATAGGTAATTGGGCTTGACATCAAGAAATGGACAGGGAAGTGGCTTCATGTATCAGCAACCAACCATTCCTTGATGTCAAGTCCAAGTACCTATCGATGACATCCAGGTAATTGTATGTCCGTGCGCTCTCCTAGCAGCCATGCTTCTTGAACTTGCAGGCTCGATGGGGTTGCCCGTGGCTGCTGTCTCATCGTGCTCACGATCTCCCGAAAGTGGCTGGGTACGTATTTATCAATTGGTGTGTATTCTATTCGAAAATAAGACCAAATGAGTCAAAAACTACTACAACACATCTTCACCGGTCTCTCGCCATTCATTTCACCTTTGTCTGTGTAAATGTGTTCATGCTGGTCAAGTTCTCCTCCCTTGCGTCCTAGGTACGTATACATCCTACCATTCTATTCCTGATCTCTTCTCTATAAAGTCTCCAAGCAGTGGCTGCTTGTGCCTTTAAAACCGGCTTCATATATATATATATATATTGTTTGTAGTCCCATGAGGCGAGAGCACGGACAACCTCGCCGAGCACGCAAGTTCAAGCATGAAATGATAGCATGCGTGGACATGAAATTACCTAGATGTCGTCGATAGGTAATTGGGCTTAACATCAAGAAATGGACTGGGAAGTGGCTTCATGTATCAGCAGCCAACCATTCCTTGACGTCAAGTCCAATTACCTATCAATGACATCCAGGTAATTGTATGTCCGCGCGCTCCTAGCACCATGCTTCTTGAACTTGCAGTGCTCGATGGGGTTGCCCGTGGCTCTTGTCTTCATCGTGCTCACGATCTCCGAAGTGGCTGGCACGATTTATCAATTGTGTGTATTCTATTCAAAACAAGACCAAATGAGTCAAAACTACCACAACACATCTTCACCGCTCTCGCCATTCATTTCACCTTTGTCTGTAATCGTGTTCATGCTTTGGTCAAGTTCTCCTCCTTGCCCCTGTAACGATACATCCTACCATTCTATTCCCGATCTCTTCTCTATAAAGTCTCCAAGTAGTGGCTGCTTGTGCCTTTAAAATTGGCTTCATATATATATATATATATATATATATATATATATATATATATATATATATATATATATTGTTTGTAGTCCCATGAGACAGTAGCCATGGGCAACCTCATCGAGCCTGCAAGTTCAAGAAGCATGGCTGCCAGGAGAGCACGTGGACATGAAATTACCTAGATGTCATCGATAGGTAATTGGGCTTGACATCAAGAAATGGACTGGGAAGTGGCTTCATGTATCAGCAACCAACCATTCCTTGATGTCAAGTCCAATTACCTATCGATGACATCCGTAATTGTATGTCCGCGGCGCTTCCTAGCGTACCATGCGCCTTGAACTTGCGTGATGGGGTTGCCCGTATCGCCGCCTCATCGCGGCTCACGATCTCCGAAAGTGGCAGGCTACGTATTTATCAATTGGTGTGTATTCTATTCGAAAACAAGACCAAATGAGTCAAAAACTACTACAACACATCTTCACCGGTCTCTCGCCATTCATTTCACCTTTGTTTGTGTAACTCGCTCATGCCGGGTCAAGTTCTCCTCCCTTGCGCCCTAGGTACATACACATCCTACCATTCTATTCTCGATCTCTCTCTATAAAGTCTCCAAGCAAAGGGTCACTTGTGCCTTTAAAACAAGCATATATATATATATATATATATATATATATATATATATATATATATATATATATATATATATATATATATATATATATATATATATATATATATATATATATTGTTTGTAGTCCTATGAGGGTAGACGGGCAACCTGGCACGCAAGTTCAAGAAGCATGGTTGCGAGAGACACGACATGAAATTACCAAGATGTCGCCGATAGGTAATTGGGCTTGACATCAAGAAATGGATCGAAGTGGCTTCATGTATTAGCAACCAACCATTCTTGATGTCAAGTCCAAGTACCTATCGATGACATCCGTAATTGTATGTCCGCGCTTCCTAGCAACCATGCTTCTTGAACTTGCGTGTTCGATGGGGTTGCCCGTGGTTCTGCCTCATCGCGCTCACAATCTCCGAAAGTGGTCAGCACGATTTATCAATTGGTGTATTCTATTCAAACAAGACCAAATGAGTCAAAAACTACTACAACACATCTTCACCGGTCTCTCGCCATTCATTTCACCTTTGTCTCAGAATGTGTTCATGTCGGTCAAGTTCTCCCTTTGCGCCCCAAGCACGTATACATCCTACCATTCTATTCCTCGATCTCTTCTCTATAAAGTCTCCAAGCAAAGGGTCTTGTGCCTTTTAAAATTGGCTTCATATATATATATATATATATATATATATTGTTTATAGTCCCATGAGGCGGTAGCCACGGCAACCTCATCGAACTGCAAGTTCAAAAAGCAAGGGTGCCGCCATGAAATTACCTAGATGTCGCCGATAGGTAATTGGGCTTAACATCAAGAAATGGACTGGGAAGTGGCTTCATGTATCAGCAGCCAACCATTCCTTGACGCCAAGTCCACTACTCATCGATGACATCCGTAATTGTATGTCCGCAGCGCTTCCTAGACGCCATGCTTCTTGAACTTGCAGTTCGATGAGGTTGCCCGTGGTCATTGCCTCATCCTCGCACCATCTCCCGAAAGTGGCTGGGTACGTATTTATCAATTGGTGTGTATTCTATTCGAAAACAAGACCAAATGAGTCAAAAACTACCACAACACATCTTCACTGGTCTCTCGCCATTCATTTCACCTTTGTCTGTGTAACTGTGTTCGTGCTGGTCAAGTTCTCCTCCCTTGCGCCCGTGCACGATACATCCTACCATTCTATTCCCGATCTCTTCTCTATAAAGTCTCCAAGCAGTGGCTGCTTGTGCCTTTAAAACCGGCTTCATATATATATATATATATATATATATATTGTTTGTAGTCCCATGAGACAGTAGCCATGGGCAACCTCATCGAGCCTGCAAGTTCAAGAAGTATGGCTGCCAGGAGAGCACGTGCACATGAAATTACCAAGATGTCATCGATAAGTAATTGGGCTTGACATCAAGAAATGGACTGGGAAGTGGCTTCATGTATCAGCAACCAACCATTCCTTGATGTCAAGTCCAATTACCCATCGATGACATCCGTAATTGTATGTCCGCGGCTTTCTCCTAGCACCATGCGCCTTGAACTTGCAGCGCGATGGGGTTGCCCGTGGTCATTGCCTCATCGCGGCTCACGATCTCCGAAGTGGTCGGTACGATTTATCAATCGTGTGTATTCTATTCAAAACAAGACCAAATGAGTCAAAAACTACTACAACACATCTTCACCGGTCTCGCCATTCATTTCACCTTTGTCTGTGTAAATGTGTTCATGCTGGTCAAGTTCTCCGCCTTGCGTCGCAGTAGGTACGTATACATCCTACCATTCTATTCCCGATCTCTTCTCTATAAAGTCTCCAAGCGGTGGTGCTTGTGCCTTTAAAACCGCTTCATATATATATATATATATATATATATATATATATATATATATATATATATTGTTTGTAGTCCCATGAGACAAGAGCTACGGCAACCTCATCGAGCTCGCAAGTTCAAGAAGCATGGTGCGCCAGGAGAGCACGTGGACATGAAATTACCTAGATGTCATCGATAGGTAATTGAGCTTGACATCAAGAAATGGATCGAAGTGGCTTCATGTATCAGCAACCAACCATTCCTTGATGTCAAGTCCAATTACCTATCGATGACATCCAGGTAATTGTATGTCCGTGCGCTCTCCTAGCAGCCATGCTTCTTGAACTTGTAGGCTCAATGGGGTTGCCCGTGGCTGCTGTCTCATCCTGCTCACGATCTCCTGAAAGTGGCTGGGTACGTATTTATCAATTGGTGTGTATTCTATTCGAAAACAAGACCAAATGAGTCAAAAACTACTACAACACATCTTCACCGGTCTCTTGCCATTCATTTCACCTTTGTCTGTGTAACTGTATTCATGCTGGTCAAGTTCTGCTCCCTTGCGTCCCAGGTACATATACATCCTACCATTCTATTCCTGATCTCTTCTTTATAAAGTCTCCAAGCAAGGTCGCTTGTGCCTTTAAAACCGGCTTCATATATATATATATATATATATATATATATATATATATATATATTGTTTAGTCCCATGAGGCGGTAGCCATGGGCAACCTCATCGAGCACTGCAAGTTCAAGAAGCATGGTACGCCAGAGAACACGTGACATGAAATTACCTAGATGTCATCGATAGGTAATTGGGCTTGACATCAAGAAATGGACCGAAGTGGCTTCATGTATCGCGAACCAACCATTCCTTGATGTCAAGTCTAATTACCTATCGATGACATCCGTAATTGTATGTCCGCGTCGCTTCCTAGCAGCCGTGCTTCTTGAACTTGCAGCTTCGATGGGGGTTGCCCGTGGTCGCTGCCTCATCCTCGTCACGATCTCCCAAAGTGGTCAGACTACGAACAATGTACAATATATAAATATATATATATATATATATATATATATATACGTATGTATGTATATATATGAAGCCGTTTTAAAGGCACAAGCACCACTACTTGGAGACTTTATAGAGAATATATCCTGAGCGACTCTCTAACACGAACCGTCTGTTGATAATCGATATCACGAAGGTTCTCGAAGTTAATAACCGCTCAGGATGACCTCATGTCATCGCTGACCCATAAACTTTGACGGCTCCGGAAACCATCTGTGATGACATTTTTGAACTGTCTGTGAAGACCTTTTCTGTAGTAGTGGTCTGGCCCATCTCCTCTCAGAGCTTATGCGGCCTGCTAGTAGCCCCCGCCTCAAGTAGCAAGACAAATATATGGGGCAAGATCTTCGGTGGCTCTTCCTCCAGGTCCAGGTCCTCTTCTTCTACACCGTCGCCTACTTAGCCAAGACCCATAAGGAGTGGGGAACTATCTATCTATCTAGACAACGATACGATGGATTTCAACTCAGAATGCTTTGAAATTTTGCAGTAGTGGCAAGCCCATAAGTTAACATATCATGTGCTATCCATACTTGCACGTGATGTGTTAACTCGCTCGCTCTCGACGGTTTCCTCGAAGTCCCTTTTTTTCGAAAGAATATTGGAGGAGCAAAGAACAAGTCTTACAAGTGAGGTGGTGGACATACTTCTAACTGTGAAGGACTGAGAACAAGCTGATTCACGAATGCAACACTTTGTGGAAAATCCACGATTGTCAGAGGTGTTTGAAAATCTGTACTTAGACAACGACACGTAGAACAAGGATGTATGTAGAGCTATAGGCTGTACTTGTTTTCCTTTGCCAAGGTTTTCTCATGTTGAGTTTTTACTCGGCAAAGGTTTTAACGAGACAGCAATTTGAACATTAATAAAGCTATTTATTATATTTTCAATATGCTTGCCTCATTTTTTATAATTTTCATATTTATTTCTGAATTCTACACATTTTTCTGATTTTTTGGATTTTTTTTAATGATTTTTTAATTTTTTCGGGCCTAACGGGCTAAGTGGGTCGAAAAGGCCCATCAGGCCAAACAAGCTCGTGCTGGCCCAACACAGCATGATTGACCGATGGGCTATTCTCGGCCGCCCCCGCAGACGCACCCACCTAACAAATGAACCACGATGGGTCAGGCCGCATCGTGTCTGCGGCTCGGTCACGCCCATTTGCCTCTACCCACAGGTGGAGCTGTGGACCTACCGAATTGTGTCAACGACAGGTGGAGCTCATTAACATTGGATCCACCTATTAATGAGGTATTAAGGATTAGGTGTGGTTGGTTTATGCAAGGTTGGAAACTAATTGAATAGGATTCGAATAGTCTCGAATACGAATCTATATTTTTAAAATGAATACGAATTCGAACATTCTCAAATACGAATATGAATCGAATGTCATAACGTGATGAGGACATCAACCCTAAGGGTGCAACCACCTACTTCGGCACGCTGCACTACATCCTCTACTGCAACCACATCTTCTCCAGTTGGACTTTCGGCTATGGCCATTCCATATACTCCAATTGGGCTGAGCTACTTCTACATGCCATGATGTTGCGTCACCTGTTGTTGGCCCACGGGCTATGCAATGTATTGGCCGACGACTTGGGCCATCTGGTGGACGACATGGCCCATATGGTGGCCGGCTACCCTAGGCCCATACTGTTCATGCGTGAACAGTACCCCCTAGGGTTTCCACCTCCTGGCCGTACTCCTCATATACGAGTTGCTGCCCTTTAGCAAAATGGGGTTTTTGTTAGATTGAATTTTAGCTTTACTACTTTATACTTTGTCCTCTTGTTCGAGGACGTCAATAGCGACATTATCTTCGGAACCCCACTTATCAATACGAAACTATTTCCTATTCATAATTTCAGATTGCTTATTTATCGTGTTCTTGCTTGTTCTTCGTTTGCATGCAGGAATAGACCTTCGTGGTCAAACTGATCGTGCTTCTAGCAAGGTCGATAACAATAACAGAGTTGGTTCAACGATTGCAGGCATATTGGTCATGTACGATTGGTAGCCGAATCATGAGAGTTGTCTCCACCAAATCGAGTTATTGTTCTCATCGAAAGATCGGGACACCCATTGTCGCATCATAACGAATATGGATTCGAATCGAATATGTACTCAATTCGGTCGAATGTGGATATCCTACAACTTTTGTGATAAATCTCGGTAGAACAAATTTATATAACACGACTACACGAGCATCATAGCAACTTCCGACATAATGAACTGTCGGTTTAGTCATATGAGCGTCCCATGACAGCGTACACTTGTTCCGAGTCACTAGATATGAGTTTCTCATTAAATATAACAACAAGATATGATTAAATGCCAAGCACTTGCACTTCAGCTCACAAAATCAAATACATTTCGATGCAGCATGACAATCAGAATGAGCTCTAATTTCCTTGAACATCCACTACTTGGCTGGAGGAATGGCCGAACGGGGACTTAGTTTAGTTGGGCTTAGCGCTGGGCCGAGTAAACATAGTATTCTATACAGGCCCATCTTTATTGCGATACAAATACTATTCATATTCGTATTCGGTGTCATTTCGCATACCACATCCGCATTCGTATCCGGGAGAAAAAAATTGGATAGTATTCGTATTCGTTTTTCATTCGAATGCGGATTTTGTTTACCAAATTCGTGTTTTCTCGGATACAAATATCGGATAAAATAGATTATCCTTTACTATTTCCCATCCCAACGGTTTGAGTGTGAAGATTTGTCGGACGGGACCAAATCCCGCTCGTCTGGCTAAATTACTAGAGTTTGAGAGAATTGCTTTGGTATGAAACCTAGTTATGGCAAAAGACTAAATCGCACATTGGAGGGCTCACCCCTATGGGCTATAAATATGAGGACCCCCCCATGTACAATGACATACACAAATAAAGATAATTGATCATTCTCTACATTATGTCTCTCTTTGGTGTTCTTTGGTGTGATTGGATTGATGTCTTCGGACTACGACTTCGATTATTTAACACATTATCAGCACGAATCATTCTTCTGGCCAAACGGTATGTTGTTCAGGATCCCTTTTTTCCAATCCCTATGATCTATAATTTAATCTGGTAGATTAAAATCTAGAAACCAAGATTAGATCGGATTAATTGGCTACTCACCTACAGTTGAACTGTTCATAGTCATTATCGATCACTATTCACCATTCATGATATTATAATTCATGCAACGAAAAAAATGAAAATTGGCAATCTACCGCCTCTACCGGCCTGAAGCCGCAGGCACCGGCCCAACACCGACCGTAGTCACCGCACCGCCCCATCGACGGTGGCAGTAGCCAGGCGCGCCCATCGTCGCCGAGGCCGAGCCTCGCCCGTAGTCGCCGCCGTCATTCTTGCCAACCGAGGCCGAGCCGGGCCGCACACCGCCTGTGAGGACCACCGGGTTATTTTCGTACGACCGAGGCCTTCCCGGTTTTATGGAGATAACTCTGGTCCTCAAGTAAATGAATTCCAAATTAACTCCATCTAAGTGAGAAGCCCTGACCGAACTAGAGCTCCGATGATCATGTGTACTGCTCCTCTGCAAGCACTACATGATAACCGGTTCTCCAAACAGTCCAAGACCACACTTAATGAGTTAAAAGGGAATTCGTCAACAGCGAGTATGAGACCATGTTGGCTCCCAAGATCAGTGACCAACATGCTCATACTGTCATTCAAGGTCAAGCCATGGCGGCACAGCTTCACGGGGAGAGGATGCTCTGAGCAAAAAGAGAGGGAATGAGTGGTCAGGATAGCTTACAGACCACAAGAGGATGCTCTAATAGCAAAAACTTGAAGAATGCATTACCGGATTGAAGTGGGAGACGAAGAGTTGTTCTTTGGCCAAAATTGGACAAACTTCAAATCCACGAGATCCTGTCGTGCATTGTTGAAATTAGTTGAGGGGTTATGCTAATCATGCTCAAGGACACAAGGTGACCTGCAAGGTTGAGGTTAATACCTACCGGAGATGAAGAAGACACGGTGGTGTCCTTCGGAGCACTCTCTGGAACTACCGAGAGCACGAAGATGAACTGAGAGCTACAAGCAATGACAGGGGCTGAGATTAGCTAAAATGGAAACGACATTGAAGAAGAACGAGAAGGGACAAGGTGGCCGGGACTTTACTGTAGAACTAATCTTACACAAGCCTCCCACTCCTCGGTCAAACAGAGGAGAAGTGGGGAAGAAGGAGGGTGCCGAGGGGGTAATAAGCTTGGGCGATGATGGGGATGGCAACGGGACGAAACGGTGAAGCCCTAGATAGGTTGAGCTGGGCGGCGGATTGACGGTGTCCACTACACACATCAGAGTGCGTCAGAGCTGCGCGGCCACGTTGTAACATCCCAATTTTTCTAAGCTTTAAAAATCCTTTGAATAGTTGGTAGAGAGAAAATTCACCATTTGGATTTATTTGAATTTAATTTAAAAGCTTAATATTGGACTTTGAGTAACAAAACCATTTAATATGACTAAAGTCAACATGAACCATAGTCAAAACTATTTTATTTGGATTCTATGTGCTTGGATATATTTTCTAGAATTTTCTAGAATTTTTCCAAGTTCATTTGCTAATTTCTATTGCTTGTTTGAATTCTCAGTATTTTCTAAAATGGAAAAGCTATTTAAAATCTCCAAATAGTGTTTGGGCCGAATCTACTCAAATTTCATTCCTGCTCACCGGCCCACTCCTTCGTGCGTCCGATCCGGGTGGGCGCCAGATCTTCGCCCAAGACGCCTCGCCCTCACCCGCTGGCCGTCTCGCTGACCGGTGGGACCGCTACAGTGTCGTCGTCTCCGACACGGTCTCCTTCCTCGCGCGGCTCCGCGACCGTGTCCGCCATTAGCGCTTCTAGAAGCTCCGCCCCGCGTCCGTTTCTGCTAACTAAAATCCCCGGATTTCCTCACCAAACTTCATCTTTATCTCTTCCGCACCGCCTCCGTTCAAATTCAAACTTCGAATTCATTTCTATCCCCGTTTCCTCGCGCGCTCATTTCGGGCAGTTTGATCTCCACCGCTAGCACGTCACCTCGAGGCTGCCCCACGCCTATAAGTAGGTCCCCGAGGATCGCCGTAGCCCCCTTTCCAAAACCCCCAAACCAATTGCCCCTCCCGAGCCCTTGCGCCGCCGCAATTTCCCATCTAAGGTTTTCGGCCGTGAGTCATCGCCGTCGAATTGCGCCGCCGTCGTCACCGCCGTGTCATCGTCGAGTGCACCCCCGAGTCCGCCGTCGCCTCCTCTACCTCCCGGACCCTTCCCCAACGCCAATACCTCACCGGAGCGCCCGGCCGACAAAACCCGAAGCTCTCTGCCGCTTGAACCTCACCGCCGGCCACCATCGTCACCCCCGACCACCCGGAGCTACCTCATCAGGTTCGCAATAACCTTAGCTACACACCTGTACCACCCATTCCCGGCGACAAGCCGCCGTTTGCCGGCGACCATTGGGTCCAAATCTCAGCCCCATTGTCGTTCCGCGCCGACGTGGGCGCCGAGTCACCCGCCACCTCGGCAAATTGCAGCGACGCGTGTCGACACGTAGGAGCCGCGTTAGCGCCACGCGCGCGTAGTTGCGCCACCTCAGCCCCGACCCAGATCCAAAGGCTCGGTGGACTTGGTCCACTGTGAGCCGTGTCACTGACGTGTGGGTCCCACACGTCAGGATTTTTCATTTTCATTTATCTTTTCTGGAAATCCCTTCGCGGAAGCCAGCATTGCGCAATAATCCGGGTTTTTCCTTTAAAGAATAATTCGGAATTTCAGTAAATTCAATTTCTAGGGTTTTCTTTAGATTCCAACTTCCAAACCTCATAACTTTTGCATCCTAACTCCAAATCAGTCCATTCAAATTTCTAAATTCCTATAAATTCAAGGTCTATTTAATGGAGATTTTTATTTATTTTTTTGGAGTTGTTTTGCTTCTGTTATTTATTTATTTTGTTTATTTGCTTCGTTTGCGAGTAGACTTCAACGCTTCTAGAAGATTTGAAGAAGAAGGAACACATCAAGACCAAGATCAATTCCTAGATCTATTCCAAGGCAAGTCATGCTTTGACCATGTTGAATCCCAGTTTTCCAAATATTATTTTAATTCAAAGTATTGCATTTTATTTCAAGTAATTATTTAAATGCTTTTGGGATTAGCTATTAAGTCCAATCTGTTATGCCTTCCTTGTGTAACTTGTTATGTCTTGATCCTTTGTCACCCTAGTTGATATTTAGTTGGTAAATATTATAGCACCAACGTGGGTTGGTTAGTACGATTAGATTGCTTGGCCATGCCACGAATCACCTATTCATGTAAAGTGCAATTATTAACTTGACTAAGTGACTATGTAACTTTGTAATAATTTGTGTGCACTATGTGTCTTTGTGGCATGTGTTGCACTTAATTAAACTGGGTGAGAAAAAGTTTTAGACTGAGGCAAGTGGAAGGAACTGTGTGACATGGTGGCTATGTGATATGGGCTTGTGAATCATGTGTCATATTTATCTCAGGTGCCTTAGTTAGAACAATGGAAGTCTTGCCTCGGTCATTTAAGGACCTGAACTTTGTGCGCCATTGAACTGAGCCCTCTGTGCACCACATGCTCATTATGGGACGGGCCTAGCATAGTAAGATCTTAATTCTTAGCATGGATTGCTCAAAGGTAGGTTAGGCTATGTGAATAGGGTGGGGGTGTGTGCTACCATGTAGTCGCATCGCGGGACGGTTCGCCGCTTCCCTGTCCAACGGTGTGTGTTGTACCATACACTGTGTATGGTTTGGTATGACATAAGCACATCGGGAGCATCTATGTTAGGATGAAGTTTCTGAAATGCTTTGTTACGATTAGTGCTTGCAACACTGGTTGTATCTTGTGGGTAAAGTGTACAAACTCTGCAGAGTATAAACAAATCTATTCGAATAGCCGCATCCTCGGTTATGGACAATGCTCGGGGATTTCACACGAGGGGTAGATCTTTAAAACTGTGTGGGGAGGGAGCTGTGTGATCTAAATCATATGGCTGTGTGAATAATCTGTTAGGCTGTGTGTGTCTTTGTGAAACCAACTGTTAGAATTATTATTATTGTCTATTTGTTTTACCTGCTTTCAATCTATTATTGTATTCAATCGCAAATGTTGCATTTACGCAAAAGAACCACAAAATGCCATTCCCTTGTAATAAGCTTGCATGTATATCATTTACGTGGTGTGACTTGCTAGTACGGTGTAGTACTCACGCTTGCTTTAAAATAAATCAAGCAGAAGAGGAGGAGTCTTCACTAGCATTCGAGGAGTAGTTTATCGAAGGTGCCTGATCGTGAGGTCTAGATCCCAGTCGGTTGCCTATGGTGAATCGATGGGACACCGCTGCCATTTTTGTTTCCGCTGCTTTAATTCTCTGTTAGCCCTGCGTGGCTTAATAATTGTAAACTCGACCGTAAGGTCAAACCATTATTTATTAATCAAACTAGTCGTTTATGCTACTATTCGCTTGTGTGGATCGATACTCATCTTTGTTGATACTGTGTGCACTAGCGTGATCCTGGACTAGTGCATGAAACACAGAGGGTCCAGAATTGTAATTTTGGGTCCCGACAGAGGTGGTGTCAGAGCCATACTGACTGTAGGTCTAGACCTTGGATAGATCAGCCGTTCGAGTGTCCAAATTATTTTCTAAATAAAAATTTAACTTACAAGACTAAATGAATTGCTTAACTCCTCTCATATCTCTCGTGACTCATCTATTGCTAAAAATTTTCCTCTCCCCGTTGTTTTAACTTGGTTCCTGCCTTTTGTCCATCTTGACAAATGCCTTACCTTCAGACCTTCGGAGATTGCAACGGAGGACTTGCCGCAGAACTATGGAAGCTGCTACAGACACTTGAAGGCTTCGACTGCCCAATGTACAAGCAATGAAAGTACCGGTCAGCAGGATAGATCGTGGTGTGATCTGCCGTCTGACAGTCTACACCAGGAGGAACACTAGAGGCAGCCAGCCTTTGTACATCTCAGTCAGGAGGACTACCTTCGGGCTTGGAATCCAGGAGTCTTCGCGCTTGGCCATTCTCCGAGTCTGCAGTATCTACGCACAAGAGCTGCAGAACACTGTTTTTCGCTACCATCCCAGATCCCCTTCAGAGGAGCTAGCTGCGCGCTTTCCATCTACAAATGGGGAAGGCAATGCCACAGTGGTACACCTTGCCCAGTTCACAGCTACTTAGGAGGAGTCGCTGGCAATGGTCGCCACAGAGCTGGAGTGTGCCTATGAAGCATGGGAAAGAGCCGAGAACAGAGTCGCTGTCTTAGAGAAAGCTCTCTATGGTCGGCATGAGCTCGAAGATGATCCAGGAAGATGATCCAGAAGAAGATCAGGAGGAGAATCCGGGAGAAGATCCAGAGGAGATTCTGGAGGATCCAGCAGGTCTGCAGAGCTGAAGAACCAAAGCAAGGCTGCAGAGCGGATGAACCGCTTGCACCCAAGACGCCTCGCCTCACCGCACCAATCCTGTGGCATCGAGAACTAGTTCGCGAGGATGCCAGCTCACTTCCGAGTCTACAGCAGGCAGGAGCACCGCCGTGGTTGCGGAGGCTTTCTCGAGTAGTTGGGTTTAAGTTCCAGTTCAGTTAGGCTTAGCCAGTTTTCCCTTTTCAGAGTCTCCCTTTAGGCGGTAGCTTGTGTGCTTAGGTTCGTCTTATTTCCTTGTGTGCAAGTGTGAGCTGCAAAAGCCCTTAGGCATTTGTTGCAGCCATGCTAAAACCCTAATAATAAAGTTATTTCATTTGCGTTTCTTGAGCTGTGTTTGTTGGGTTTAATCTATTCCCCTGTCTAGTTCTTAACTCATCTTGTGCTTGCTACCTTATCTAACCTATGGAGCTTCACCAGATGGTTCAAACTCGCCACACCGCTGCGAGTGGATCTGGCACCCCAGCATCCAAAGGAAATGATCAAATCCCCGCAGGGACAGTGCCACCTCAAGCACCACCTCTTGACTTGCAGAACTTTGGAGCCTTTATGGCAGCACAAACGCAGATGATGTATGCTATGATGAACCGATGCAAAGCTATGAACAACAACAACAACAACAACATCGTGGAGGAGCCCCATCGCTCATGGTCATCGTGGACCATCCAAGTTGGTGAATTCATGAGGACCCGTCCGCCAACTTTCTCTCGGGCATGTCACACCAATAGAAGCGATGATTGGCTTCAGCGTAATTGAGAGGAAGCTGCGATCACCCAATGCAACGATCACGAGAAAGTTCAGATGCCACTCATCAGATGGAGGGCGTAGCTGCTGAGTGGTGGGAGAATTTTTGCACGGCGCATGAGGCACCGCAGAGTATCACTTGGGAAGAATTCTCCGCCGCTTTTAGCCCGAAGATCATGTACTGAAGGATCATGGATTTAAAGAAAGATGAGTTCCGTGCTCTTAAGCAAGGGGCTATGTCAGTGACCGATTACCTGAATAAGTTTACTCAGCTAGCTCGCTATGCTCCAAAGGACGTCGCTACCGACAAGTCTCGTCAGAGTCGTTTCTTGAAGGGATTGAACTCAGGGCTATAGGTCAATCTGCTTGCCCACACCTTCCCAGATTTCTAGGAGTTGATCAACAAGGCGTTAGTTACGGAGGACAAACGCAAGGAACTGGAGGACCACCGCAAGCGTAGGATGGCTCAGCAGGGAAGCCACCAGCCACAACAGCAGAGGGCAAGGATAGTGCCACAACAGATCAATCGCTTCGGCAAGATAGTTCTTTCAGACGCCTTTGCACGCCTTTCAAGACCTCGTCCTTTTGTTCAGAATTCTCGCAACCCTACACCAGTCAACCCCACCCCAGGGAGCAACAGGCAGAATGAACCCAGAGTGTGCTACAGTTGCCGTCAACCAGGACACTTCGCCAATCAGTGCCCCCAGAAGGGAACAATCACTCCAGTCCGCTTCAACCTTGGAGCAACGCCTGCCAAGACCCCAGTGCAGAACAAGCAAGGAGTTTCTCAGGGAACCAGTCAACCAGGAGGAACGCCTCAGTCAGTTGTCAGAGGTCGTGTTAACCATGTCACTCTGGAAGGAGCCCAGGAAGCACCGGACGTCGTACTGGGTAAGTTCCTAGTAAATTCAGTACCTGCATCAGTTCTGTTTGATTCTGGAGCTTCGGATTCGTTTGTTTCTGGAATTTTTACAACTAAGAATAAATTGGACGTTATGCACCTTAAGCATACTTTGCTAGTCCAGTCGCCTGGAGCAGAGCTAAGTTCTAAAGTGGGATGTTTAGGAGCTAAGTTACCCATAGCTGGAGTTGAGTTTCTAGCTAACCTAATTGTTCTTGACACCCAAACCATAGATGTCATTCTTGGCATGGATTGGTTAACCAAGCACAAAGCCGTGCTAGATTGTGGCCGAAGAGCCGTTACAATCGAGGATACCAAAGGAAACAAGATAGAATTCCTAGCTACCTAAGTGCGTAATGGGCATCTGCTAGTCAATAGCCTGAAGGCCATTGCCTTGGAAGATGTGCCCGTTGTTTGAGAGTATCCAGATATGTTTCCAGAAGAGTTACCAGGGATGTCACCGGATCGGGACATCGAATTTGTCATCGATCTAGTGCTAGGAACAACACCAATCTCGAAGAGACCTTATCGGATGCCAACTGATGAGCTAGCAGAGATGAAGAAGCAGATCGAAGAAATCTTAGAGAAAGGCTTTGTGAGGCCTAGTTCGTCGCCATGGGGAGCGCCAGTCTTGTTCGTCAAAAAGAAGGATGGAAGCATGAGAATGTGCATCGACTACCGATCTCTCAATAAAGTCACCATCAAGAATAAGTACCCATTGCCCTGGATTGATGATCTGTTTGATCAGATGAAAGGAGCCGGAGTGTTCTCGAAGATCGATCTGCGATCAGGTTACCATCAGTTGAAGATTTGTCCCAAGGATGTACCTAAGACCGCTTTCTCAACGCGGTACGGACATTATGAGTTCTTAGTCATATCCTTTGGTCTGACTAATGCCCATGCCTATTTCATGAACATGATGAATAAAGTATTCATGGAGTATTTGGACAAGTTCGTGGTGGTATTCATCGATGATATTCTGGTTTACTCCAAGTCAAAAGAAGAACATGCTGAGCATTTGAAGTTAGTCCTAGAGAAACTCAGAGAGCATCAGTTGTATGCCAAGTTTAGCAAGTGTGATTTTTGGAAAAAGGAGGTTGATTTCCTTGGTCATGTGATGATAGCCGCAGGAGTAGCAGTTGACCCCAGTAAAGTTAAAGCAGTATTACAATGGGAACAACCCAAGACTGTCACTCAGATTCGCAGTTTCTTGGGATTAGCGGGATATTATCGTCGTTTCATTGAAGGATTCTCATCGATTGCTAGACCTCTTACGCAATTGTTGAAGAAAGAGAAAAAGTTTACCTGGACCCCAGCTTGTGAAGAAAGTTTTCAAGAGTTGAAGAAGCGTTTGACTTCAGCCCCAGTGCTGATTTTACCAGATATTCGCAAGGACTTCGATATCTATTGTGATGCTTCGCGTCAAGGATTAGGATGTGTCCTGATGCAGGAAGGAAGAGTTGTCGCTTATGCGTCAAGACAGTTAAGGCCGCATGAAGAGAATTACCCTACCCATGATCCGAACTAGCCGCAGAGTGCATGCCTTAAAGATTTGGCGTCATTACCTCATTGGTAATCGTCATGAGATTTACACGATCATAAAAGCTTGAAATATATTTTCACCCAAATCGATCTGAATATGAGACAGAGAAGATGGCTAGAATTGATAAAGGATTATAATCTTGGAATCCATTACCATCCTGGTAAAGCCAATGTAGTGGCAGATGCCTTGAGCCGCAAGAGTCACTACAATGCGATGGAAGTAAAAGAGGTTTGTTCGGAACTTCGAGAGGAATTTCAGAAGCTGAAACTAGAAGTAGTATCTGAAGGATCCGTGGCTAGTTTGGAAGTGCAGTCTACTTTGGAGAAACAGATTCGCGAGGCCCAGCCAAAAGATCCAGAGTTTTCGGACATCAAGAAGAAGATGGCAGAAGGGAAGTTCAAGGACTTCACCGTAGATGATCAGGATATATTGTGGATCAATGGACGTATTTGCATGCCAGATGCTGATGGCTTGAGATAGCTAATTTTGAAGGAGGCTCATGACTCAAAGTATTCGATTCACCCTGGTAGTACTAAGATGTATCAGGGTGTTAAGAATAAGTTTTGGTGGCCAAACATGAAGCGAGACGTCGCAGAGTTCGTTGCCTTGTGCGACATGTGCTAGAAGGTCAAAGCAGAACATCAGAGACCAGCAGGTCTGTTGCAACCGTTGAAGATTCTGGAATGGAAGTGGGAAGAAATCAGAATGGATTTCATTACCGGATTACCCAAGACTCAATCGGGTTATGATTCGATTTGGGTAATAGTGGATCGTCTGACTAAAGTTGCCCATTTCTTGCCACCAAAACCACGTACTCAGAGATCGTCTCGCGTAATCGTATATGTCAAGGATTGTCGGTTTGCATGGTGTGCCCAAGAAGATAGTGTCGGATCGAGGATCTCGCCACCTCCGTTTTTGGCATAGTTTGCATGAAGCCTTAGGGACTCATCTAAATTTCAGTACTGCATATCATCCCCAGACAGATGGACAGACTGAAAGAGTCAATCAGATATTGGAGGATATGTTGAGAGCCTATGCTCTAGCTAATGCCACCCGCTGGGATAAGAGTTTGCCATATGCAGAATTCTCGTACAACAATAGTTATCAAGCCAGTCTGCAAATGTCACCGTTTGAAGCTCAGATGGTCGTGCTCAGAGAACCCCATTAAATTGGTCAGAAACTGCTGAACGTACAGTCTTTGGTCCGGATATTATTCAAGAAGTAGAAGAACAAGTGTCCATGATCAGAGAGAGATTAAAGATAGCTCAGTCAAGGCAGAAGAGTTATGCGGATAATCGCTGTCGTGATCACAGTTTCGAGCTAGAGGATTTTGTTTACCTTCGAGTTACGCCCCTCAGAGGTGTGAAAAGGTTTCATGCCAAAGGAAAGCTTGCCCCTCGATATGTTGGTACGTTCAAGATTTTGAATCGTCGTGGAGAGGTGGCTTATCAATTGGAGTTGCCACAGTCGCTAGCAGGAGTACACGATGTCTTTCACGTCTCTCAGTTGAAGAAATGTCTTCGTGTGCCGAAGAACAAGCCCGTTGGAGTCAATCGAATCGAAGAAGACCTCACCTATAAAGAACAACCGTCAAGATTTTGGATGTCGCAGAACGCCGGACCGAAGCAAAACAGTTCGATTTTGCAAAGTACAATTGGAGCAACCACTCAAAAGGTGAAGCCACGTGGGGCGTGAAGAAGAATTGAGAGCGAGTTTCGGCCTTTCTTCTCCAGCCTAGCTTTGAATCTCGGGATGAGATTCCTTTAAGGGGGGGAGGTTTGTAACATCCCAATTTTTCTAAGCTTTAAAAATCCTTTGAATAGTTGGTAGAGAGAAAATTCACCATTTGGATTTATTTGAATTTAATTTAAAAGCTTAATATTGGACTTTGAGTAACAAAACCATTTAATATGACTAAAGTCTACATGAACCATAGTCAAAACTATTTTATTTGGATTCTATGTGCTTGGATATATTTTCTAGAATTTTCTAGAATTTTTCCAAGTTCATTTGCTAATTTCTATTGCTTGTTTGAATTCTCAGTATTTTCTAAAATGGAAAAGCTATTTAAAATCTCCAAATAGTGTTTGGGCGAATCTACTCAATTTTCATTCTCGTTCACCCGCCCACTCCTTCGCAGCTCGTCCGATCTGGTGGACGCCTTGAGATCTTCGCCCCAAGACGCGCCTCGCCTCACTCACCGTGGCCGTCTCATCGACCGGTGGGACCGCTCTGATGTCGCTGCGTCTCGACCACAGACTCCTTCCTGCTGACTCGCGATCGTGTCCGCCATTAGCGCTTCTAGAAGCTCCGCCCCGCGTCCGTTTCTGCTAACTAAAATCCCCGGATTTCCTCACCAAACTTCATCTTTATCTCTTTCGCACCGCCTCCGTTCAAATTCAAACTTCGAATTCGTTTCTATCCCCGTTTCCTCACGCGCTCGTTTCGGGTAGTTTGAACTCCACCACCGGCACGTCACCTCGAGGCTGCCCCACACCTATAAGTAGGTCCCCGAGGATCGCCGCAGCCCCCTTTCCAAAACCCCCAAACCAATTGCCCGTCCCGAGCCCTTGCGCCGTCGCAATTTGCCATCTAAGGTTTTCGGCCGTGAGTCGTCGCCGTCGAATTGCGCCGCCGTCGTCACCGCCGCGTCATCGTCGAGTGCACCCCCGAGTCCGCCGTCGCCTCCTCTACCTCCCGGACCCTTCCCCGACGCCAATACCTCACCGGAGTGCCCGCCCGACAAAACCCGAAGCTCTCCGCCGCTTGAACCTCGCCGCCAGCCACCACCGTCACCCCCAACCACCCGAAGCTACCTCATCAGGTTCGTAATAACCTTAGCTACATGCCTGTACCACCCATTCCCGGCGACAAGCCGCCGTTCGCCGGCGACCATTGGGTCCAGTGCCGCCGCCGCCGCCACTGTCGTTCCCGCCGACGTGGACGCCGAGTCACCTGGCCACCTCAACTCGTGTGCATACGTGTTAGCTACGTAGGCGCCACGTCAGCACCACGTGCGCGCAGTTGGCCACCTCAGCCCCGACCCAGATCCAAAGGCTCGGTGGACTTGGTCCACCGTGAGTCAGTCAGCACCGACGTGGGTCCCACACGTCCGATTTTTCATTTTTATTTATCTTTTCCGGAAATCCCTTCGCTGACACCAGCATTGCGCAATAATCTGGGTTTTTCCTTTAAAGAATAATTCAGAATTTCAGTAAATTCAATTTCTAGGGTTTTCTTTAGATTCCAACTTCCAAACCTCATAACTTTTGCATCCTAACTCCAAATCAGTCCATTCAAATTTCTAAATTCCTATAAATTCAAGATCCATTTAATGGAGATTTTTATTTATTTTTTTGGAGTTTTTTTGCTTCTGTTATTTATTTATTTTGTTTATTTGCTTCGTTTGCGAGTAGACTTCGACGCTTCTGGAAGATTTGAAGAAGAAGGAACACATCAAGGCCAAGATCAATTCCTAGATCTATTCCAAGGCAAGTCATGCTTTGACCATGTTGAATCCCAGTTTTCCAAATATTATTTTAATTCAAAGTATTGCATTTTATTTCAAGTAATTATTTAAATGCTTTTGGGATTAGCTATTAAGTCCAATCTGTTATGCCTTCCTTGTGTAACTTGTTATGTCTTGATCCTTTGTCACCCTAGTTGATATTTAGTTGGTAAATATTATAGCACCAACGTGGGTTGGTTAGTACGATTAGATTGCTTAGCCATGCCACGAATCACCTATTCATGTAAAGTGCAATTATTAACTTGACTAAGTGACTATGTAACTTTGTAATAATCTGTGTTTGTGGCATGTGTTGCACTTAATTCAACTGGGTGGGAAAAAGGTTTAGACTGAGGCAAGTGGAAGGAACTGTGTGACATGGTGGCTATGTGATATGGGCTTGTGAATCTGTGTCGATTTATCTGTGGTGCTTTAGTTAGAACAATGGAAGTCTTGTCTCGGTCATTTAAGGATCAACTTTGTGCGCCATTGAATCGAGCCCTCTGCATTTACCACATGCTGTTATGGGATGGGCCTAGCATAGTAAGATACTGAATTCTTAGCATGGATTGCTCAAAGGTAGGTTAGGCTATATGAATAGGGTAGGGGTGTGTGCTACCATGTAGTCGCATCGCGGGACGGTTCGCCGCTTTCCTGTCCAACGGTGTGTACTGGTGTGTGTTGTACCATACACTGTGTATGGTTTGGTATGACATAAGCACATCGGGAGCATCTATGTTAGGATGAAGTTTCTGAAATGCTTTGTTACGATTAGTGTTTGCAACACTGGTTGTATCTTGTGGGTAAAGTGTACAAACTCTGCAGAGTGTAAACAAATCTATTCGAATAGCCGCGTCCTCGGTTATGGACAATGCTCGGGGATTTCACATGAGGGGTAGATCTTTAAAACTGTGTGGGGAGGGAGCTATGTGATCTAAATCATATGGCTGTGTGAATAATCTGTTAGGCTTTGTGTGTCTTTGTGAAATCAACTGTTAAAATTATTATTATTGTCTATTTGTTTTACCTGCTTTCAATCTATTATTGTATTCAGCTGCAAATGTTGCATTTCTGCAAAAGAACCACACAATGCCATTCCCTTGTAATAAGCTTGCATGTATATCTGCATTTCTGTGGTGTGACTTGCGAGTACGGTGTGTACTCACGCTTGCTTTAAAATAAATCAAGCAGAAGAGGAGGAGTCTTCACCAGCATTCGAGGAGGAGTTTATCGATGGTGCATGATCGTGAGGTCTAGATCCCAGTCGGTTGCCTGTGGTGAATCGATGGGACACCGCTGCCATTTTTGTTTCCGCTACTTTAATTCTCTGTTAGCCCTGCATGACTTAATAATTGTAAACTCGACCATAAGGTCAAACCATTATTTATTAATCAAACTAGTCGTTTATGCTACTATTCGCTTGTGTGGATCGATACTCATCTTTGTTGATACTGTTTGCACTAGCGTGATCCTGGACTAGTGCATGAAACACAGAGGGTCCAGAATTGTAATTTTGGGTCCCGACACACGTGGCGCAGGATGCCTGAGGGTTGTTGTGGGAGGTGGGAGACAGATTCGATAGGTGGGGCCACCTCGTTAGCGGCAGCGAACGGGCGTGGTCGAAGGTGGGTTTGAGCCAGATGTAGTTAGGTGGCTCTGTCGAGTCAACTCGTGTGGGTCAGACTGGCGTTCAACAGTAGGGGCTCGGTCGGGTTTGAGTCTAACCGTGGACTGAGATTTAAAACTAGATTCTATACTTTGACTAGGCCACTAAAAATAGCAAAAAAATTCCTAAAAATCTGAAGTTAATCAGAGGGGTTCCTGGGAAGGTCTAGTGCTCAAAAAAATTCTTAAACCTCACTGTTAGAGATTTATTTGCTTAATTTAAATTCAAACCTAACTTAGGTTATTGAAATGAGTTTTAATTTTCTGTGGGTTGGATTGAGTTCCAAAAATTTTAGAAAAATTATATTTAGTCTTGATAATTATTATAGTATTTGAATAAATTATTTCCCAAGGAACTTTAATTGCATTTGTTTCTGTTTTCTTTTGGAGAGTTGCTTTAGGTTAAAGTTTAATCTTGTGATTAAGATTTTCCAAGTGCAATAAAATATGCAAATGCTTCCAAAACACAATGCATGCTAATGATATGCGTACTAGTTATCATTAATTAACTTGGGGATATGACACCACCTACGCTCCCGAGGTCGCTGTCGGGACCATGGATTTCTAAATCCGAGCTCTCTATGTATCCTGAACTAGTCCGATGATCAGTAGCTAGTTCACATAGTGACAATATTGATGAAATCATATCCATACAACGAAATATCTAAGAAGCAGACAAATTAATACTTAGTAGCAACGTACCTTATTCTCAAGGTTCATAAAGTTTGCCACGCAGGGCTTAACAACAAAAGATAAACTTGCAGTGGAAGAGAAACAACTCATGGTAGCCATCCGACATGCCCATAGGCAATTGTGTGAAGAACACGACCTAGTTCATATGGTCCTCGAAGTACTCCTCCTCGTAGAACTCTGTGTTCCCTAGTTCTTCCTCGGTGACTAATCAACAATGGCGTAAAGTCGTGAGTACTTTAAAGTACTTAGCAAGTTGTAGGAAAATATATGCAAATAGTATTCATACAAGGCTTGAATAAGGATAGCTTTACGACTATTTTGCAGAAAACAGTATTGACAGTAAATACAGTGAATATATTGAAAAAATACAATTTGAAAGATTTAATACATAAGTAAACAAGTACTTTGAAACAACTAGTGAACGGCCCGTTCACTTCCCAACCAACAACCAGTGAACTACTTGTTCACTTGCCAACCAACAACCAGTGAACTACCTGTTCACTTCCCAACCAAACCATCATCCAAACATTTTATGAAAATATACCCCTTGTGTGAAATCACCAGACATTTTCTATAACCGGGGATACGACTATTTGAATAGTTTTACGCTCTGCAGAGGTTGTACAACTTGACCCACAAGGGATAATTAGTTTATAATATCCATCTGACATACTTCTGAAGGTGTGTGACTAAACGATTATCACAAGGCTTTTATAAAGCTCTGTTTGGACCCAGTTTTGCTCGTAAGGTTTCACATCCATCCGGCCCCCGCTTGCGCCAATTCAACAACCCAAATAGAACCAAATAAAACATTGCTAATTATTTGGCCAGGTCCACCTCATCTTGGACATGTGTTTGTACGGTATGGCTCAGATCAATGGCACGCAAAGTTAAGTCCTTAGTGACTACTCAGGCGAGGCAACCACATCTAGAACCATACCCTTTACTGCACGATCATTCGCCTGAGTATGAAATCATTTTTGTTCAACCCGACCAAATGGCAACCCCTGCCATGGCACAACAATTTTTAATAACAGTGGCCCCGTCACAATTTCATATTTCATTAAGTCAATTTATCACTTTTGAACATGTGATGAAGAATCCCATCGCAACTAAGCATGGCTAGGCATAATACGATACCCATGTTGGTACTAAAATATGTCCAACTAAAATTAACCCAACCTATGGTGTCCAATGGTACATGACATTCATAATTATTCAAAGAGGCATAATGTCAAATAGGTATTTAACCATTCCCGAAAACAATTTATATAAACTTAGCAATGCATGTTGATATAAAACAATATAATTTTTTAAAAATGGGTTCAACATGATCAAAGGCATATGACTTACCTTCGTTGAAGGTTTGTGTTGCTTCGGTAGATGGTTCTAGGAAAGCTTCGGAAACGCCGGAATCTATACGTGCAAAACGAGACAAATAAATATAATAAATCCAAATAAAATTCAAAAATAATTATATTAGTACTATTAGACAGATTAAGAATTTATATGAATTTAGGAACAAGAATTGAAGAAATTGGAGTTCATATGAAGGAGAACGAATGTCCGAAAGTTTTGCAATCACGTGAAATGATAGAAAATTTGAAAAGGGAGAATATTCCCTGGAGTTTATCAGATTTTCTAGACTTTCTTGGATTTTCTCCAAATTATTTTGCTATTTTCTTGGAGTTTAATTTAATTTATTTCCTTTTCTGTTTTTCCCAAAAAAATTTAGTTGTAAAATTTAATTCCAATTAATTATTTTAAAAGTGTTGGATTCCTTTTGAAGTTTTTGCAATTATTTAAAATCCGAGTCCAAAATTCAAATTCAAATTCCTTTTCTCAATTCAAGCTCATCGCCAAATTTCGCTGGATGTTGGTTGCGAAGTGAACAGGTAGTTCGCTGGTTGTTAGTTGTGAAGTGAACAGGGTTCACTGGTTGTTGGTTGGGAAGTGAACGGGTCATTCACTAGTTGTTTCAAAGTACTTGTTTGCTTATGTATTAAATCTTTCAAATTGTGTTTTCCAATCTATTCACTGTATTTACTGTCAATACTGCTTTCTGCAAAATAGCCATAAAGCTATCCTTATTCAAGCCTTGCATGAATACTATTTGCATATATTTTCCTACGACTTGCTGAGTACTTTAAAGGACTCATGGCTTTACACCATTGTCTATCAGTCACCAAGGAAGAACCAGAGAACATAGAGTTCTTCGAGGAGGAGGACTTCGAGGACCATGCGAACTAGGCCACGTTCTCTACTCGATTGACTGTGGGCATGTCGGATGGCTACCACGAGTTGTTTCTCTTTCGCTACAAGTTTATCTTTTGTCGTTAAACCCTATATGGCAAACTTTGTAAACCTTGACCATATGGTACGTTGCTACTAAGTAATATTAATTTGTCTATTTCTTAGATATTTCGTTGTATGGATATGATTTCATTAATGTTGTCACTGTGTGAACTAACTACTGATAATAAGACTAGTTTAGGATACATAGAGGGCTCAGATTCTGAAATCCGGGGTCCTGACAGTGAGGTCGGGAGCGTAGGTGGTGTGCGGCCCGGCTCGGCCTCGGTGACGCAACACAATGGCGACAGTGGCTACGGGCCTAGCTCGGCCTCGACGGCGTAGTGGGCACTGCAGCGGTTGCCGATGTTGGGCCGAAGGGCGGTCTTGATGATTGCGATCGGTGTTGGGCGTCATGCCCGTCAGACTTCAGTAGTAGCAATCTTTGGATTGCCAATTTTCATTTTTTTCGCTGTATGAATTGCAATATCATGAATGGTGAATAGTGATCGATAATGACTATGAACTGTTCAAATGTAGGTGATTAGCCGATTAATCCGATCTAATCTAGGTTTCTAGAATTTAATCTACGAGATTAAATTATAGATCATGGGGATTGGAATAGAGGGATCCTGAACAACATACCGATTGGCTGGAAGAACGATTCATGCTGATAATGTGTTAAATAATTGATGTCGTAGTCCAAAGACATCAATCCAATCACACCAAAGAACACCACAGAGAGACAAAATGTTGACAATGATCTAATTTCGTTATTTGTCTATGTCATTGTACATGGGGGTCCTCATATTTGTAGCCCATAGAGGTGAACCCTCCAATGAGCGATTTAGTCTTTTGCCATAATTAGGTTTCGTACGAAAGCAATTCTAAACTTGAGATTGGAATGTCCCCTCCCAATTCTAGTAATTTAGCCAGACTAGCGGGATTTGATCCTGTCCAACAAATTTTCTCACTTAAACCGTAGGGATGGGAAATAGTACATGATAATCTATTTTATCCGATATTTGTATCCTAGAAAACACGAATGTAGTAAGCAAAATCCGCATTCAAATGAAAAATGAATACGAATACTATCGAGTTTTTTTTCTCCCAGATACAAATGTGGATGTGGTATTCAAAATGACACCGAATACAAATACAAATAGTATTTGGATTCGTCATAAAGTTGGGCCTGCATAGAGTACTGTGTTTACTTGGCCCAGCGCTAAGCCCAACAAAACTAAGTCCCTGTTCGGCAATTCCTCTAGCCAAGTAGGTGGATGTGGAAGGAAATTAGAGCTCATTCTGATTGTCATCCTGCTTAGAACTGTGTTTGATTTTGTGAGCTGAAGAGATAGTGCTTTGCACTTAATCATATCTTATTCTTATATGTAATGAGACACTCATATATATTGACTTGGAACAAATGTACACTGTCATGGGACACTCATACGACTAAAACCAACAGTTCGTTATGTCAGAAGTTGCTACGATGCTCATGTAGATGTGTAATCATGTTACATAAATTTGTTCTATCGAGATTTATCGCAAAATTGTAGGATATCCTCTTTCGACCGAATTGAGTACATATTCGATTCGAATTTATATTTGTTACGACGTTCGATTCATATTCGAATTCGTATTCACTTTAAAAATATAGATTCGTATTCGAGATTATTCGAATTGTATTCGATTAGTTTCCAACCCTACTTAAACCAATCACACCTGATTCTTAATACGTCATTAACAAGTGGATCCAATGTTAATGAGCTCCACCTATCATTGACATGATTCAGCGGGTCCACAGCTCCACCTATGGGTAGAGCTGGCCAAATGGGCGACCTGGCACGGGCATGATGCGATAAGGCCCATCTAGGCAAGGCCCATAGTGGCGCGGCTATTAGGTAGGCTGTGTCGTGCCAGCCCACATGCCGGGGAGGCGGCCTAGGCATGGCCCATCAGCCATTCGTGCCGTGTCGGGCCGACACGAGCCTATTTAGCCCGACAAGCCTTTTTGGCCCAAAAAAATCAGAAAAAAATCCAAAAAAAAAGAAAAATGTGTAGAATTCATAAATAGATATGACAATTATAAAAAATGTGACAAGCATATTGAAAATGTAATAAAGAGCTTTATTGATATTCAAATTGCTGCCTCGTTAAAACCTTTGCCGAGTAAAAACTCAACATGAGAAAACCTTGGCAAAGGAAAAGGAGTACAACCTATAGCTCTACATACATCCTTGTTCTACGTGTCATTGTCTAGGTACAGATTTTCAAACACCTCTGACAACTGTGGATTTTCGACAAAGTGTTGTGTTCATGAATCAGCTTATTCCCAGTCCTTCACAGTTAGAAGTATGTCCACCATCTCACTTGTCAAACTTGTTCTTCGCTCCTCCAATATTCTCCCAGAAAGACTTGTCAAACATATTTGTTGGTGATATGCCCTAGAGGCAATCATAGAGATGATTGTATCATAGAGATGACTGTATCACGTCTATATTTATGAGTTATTGAATAAATGTTATCCTGTTCCTTGAATGAATCATTGGTTATAAAGATTAACAAGTATGTGACTTGTTGGTGAAGCTCTTTTAACTTATATGATGTCGTTATAAATGTATCCCTGATCGGATGTCACTGATCAGAACACTAGTGACTTATCGACCAGCACATGTATTGATTGATGACCATATTTCACCGGTTATGGATATAAGGATATCGAATCAATAATGTAAACTCATGTTAGAGAACATAGGGTTGGATTGACCCACCTTGAGACATTGTTGAGATTGTTATGATTTTATGTGTCATCAGTTGGTCTCAAGTAATGATGATGTATAATCCTTAGACCTAAGATCAGCATGGTTTCCTACATGTGTAATAGTACAATTAGGGTCTGCCAAACGCTACTCCGTAACTGGGTAGTTATAAAGGTAGCTTTCGAGTATGCTATGAAACATGCAGAGGAATATGTCTGGTCGAATATGGGATTTGCTCCTCCTAACATAACAGGAGAGATATCTCTAGGCCCTTTGATGTGGTCGAATAAAGAAAGTGCATGGCCATGCTACTAGTGGTCGAAGTGTTCGACCACGTGAAGTTATCCGATACTTGATCAAAAAAGTATTGAACAGTCCATGAATGACATAAATCTCACTTGGAGTTCAACCAGATATCATGAGGCAAAGGGAGAATGCACGAGCAAGTCTTTCAGTTCGATTTGATACAGACTAGTCGTATGAAGATACGAGCTGGTCGTAGGCTAGTCGAACATGATCACTTACTGATCTTGAATTGGTCGTAAGGAGTTTCGGACTAGTCATGACAATATATGAACAGGTTGTATAGGGATATGAGCTGGTCGTAAGTGATAAGGACCTACTCGTAGATCATATTGCATTAAGATTCGTCCGATATAATTCGTGTGTATTCGTGAATCATTATGTCCTGCTAAGAGCCACTAACGACTGGTGATCGGAAAGGAGTTTTCGAGTCTCAACCGATTACGCATGAACCTAATGGGTCACACATTTAACGGGTTGGAACAAACGTGTTCAGATAGGATCCGTCATGAGCACTATATAAGGAGATGCTTGAGGCTATTGGGAAATATACGAGTTGACGTGAGTTGCTCCAAACCCTAGCCGCCATCTTCTTGAGAGAGCCTTGCCGTGCAACTTAGTGCTAGCATACCGGCGTACGGTGTTCCTTCCCTGGACGTGTGGATACTGTGGAGGCGCCACTGCGATTGCTATTGCGCTTGAGGATGATCCACTACTTCTCAAGGAAAGCGATTGGTTGCTGGAGGAGACGATCAACTGCGATCACTACATCGACGCACTCTCCGTTGGACTAGGCTGCTCCAACTCTTCTTCCACTACACTGCGTGTCTGGTGGTAACGATCTGTAATCTTTAGCTTGCATGGCATCCTGGTTTACGTGGTAGAATTTTTGAATTGCCAGCTAGTGTAGCCTACCCGTATCCCTTCAATATTTGTCTTGCTACTTGAGGCGGGGGCTACTGGAGGTCATTGCGAGCGGACTCCATAAAACTTATTTTCATACCTTTGGTAAACCTTGTATAACCGAGAACGAACTTCTGCAAGATAGTTAGTATAGTCTAGCCCTGTAGCATCACTAAGAAGATCAAGTACACTACCAATTGTATCAATTTTACCTCTAGGATCTAAAAGAAATGCAAATGCATATAGATAAGGGATTTCTCTCCAATATTTAAGGTATTTAGTTTTCATAGCAACAATAGCATCAATGTGCACTGCCTTATGCTTGCAACCATGAACTCTGAGCTTCAGAAGCAATATGATACCACAAATACTTACAATATGATTATGGGTCTGAAAGGTATGTTTGAGGATCAAGCAAGGGCAGAGAGGTTCAATACCTCCAAGGCATTGTTTTCTTGTAGGCTGTCGGAGGGCAACCCGATCAGTCCTCATGTGATCAAGATGATTGGTCATATTAAGAGCTTGAAAAATATTGGTTTTCCCCTTAGCCAAGAGTTGGCTACTGATGTGATTCTCCAATCACTCCCTGCGAGTTTTGAGCCTATCATATTGAATTTTCATATGAATGACATGGAGAAGTCAATGACCGAGTTGCATGGCATGCTTAAAGGTGCTGACGAGAGCATCAAGAAAATTTTCAATCATGTGATGATGGTTCAAAAGACTACCAGCTTCAAGAATAATGGTAAGTTGGGAAAGTGAAAAGGCAAAGGAAAGACTCAAGATGAGATCGAGAGTCTCATGGCTAAGCTTAAGAAGCTTAAGCTGGGTCCTAAGCCTGACACAGAATGTTACCATTGTCATGACCCTGGGCATTGAAAGAGAAACTGAAAGATGTACTTAACAGAGATGAAAAAGAACAAGGGAAGTAAGACTTTCAGTTCAGGTATAAATGTTATAGAAATTAATCTTGCCACCTCTCCGACCAGTTCTTGGGTATTTGATACCGGGTCGGTTGCTCATATTTGTAATTCGATGTAGGGACTGATAAGGAGTAGAAACTTGATAAGAGGAGATGTTGATCTTCGTGTGGGCAATAGAGCAAGAGTTGCTGTATTAGCTATTGGCACTTTACCATTAGCTTTACCCTCAGGATTAGTTATGGAACTAAATAATTGTTATTATGTTCCTGCCTTAAGCAAAAATATTATTTCTGCTTCTTGTTTAGGGGCAGAAGGTTAAGAGTTCAGAATAAAGAACAATTGTTGTCCAATTTATTTTGAAAATATGCTTTATGGCCATGCTCCATTGGTGAATGGATTGTATGTTTTGAATCTTGAAGATATGTCTGTCTATAACATAAATGCTAAGAGACTTTGACCTAATGATATGAATCCCACTTTTATTTGGCATTGTCGTCTAGGTCATATAAATGAGAAGCGCATAATGAAGCTCCATAAAGATGGTCTTCTAAACTCATTTGATTTCGAATCATTTAAAACATGTGAATCTCGTTTACTTGGCAAGATGACAAAGACGCCCTTCACGACCAAAGGTGAGAGGGCGAGTGATCTACTGGTCGTAATACATTCGGATGTATGTGGACCAATGAGCACTCTGACCAGAGGTGGTTTTTAGTACTTCATAACATTTACTGATAACTTTAGTAGATATGGCTATGTGTATTTAATGAGGCATAAGTCAGAATCCTTTGAAAGGTCAAAGAATTTCATAATGAAGTGCAAAATCAACTTGGCAAGACAATCAAATGTCTACGATCTAATCGTGGTGGTGAATATTTGAGCCATGAGTTTGATGATCATCTAAAGAAATGTGGAACTGTTCCACAACTCACTCTGCCAGGAACGCCTCAATGGAATGGGGTGTCTGAACGACAGAACCGAATATTGTTGGACATGGTTCGGTTAATGATGAGTCAATCTGATCTTCTATTGCAATTCTGGGGATACGCTCTAGAAACAACAACTTTCACTTTAAATAGGGTTCCATCAAAAACTATAGAGAAGACACCATATGAGATATAGACCAGAAAGAGTCCTAGATTGTTTTTTCTCAAGATATGGGGTTGTAAGGTATATGTAAAACGTTTGACGTATGATAAACTCACACCCAAGTTCGATAAGTGCTTCTTTGTGGGGTATCCTAAGGAAACTAAAGGATATTATTTTTATAATCGGGTTGATAACAAAGTGTTTGTTGCCTGTAATAGTGTCTTCTTGGAGAAAGAGTTTCCTTTCAAGGGAGTCAGTGGGAGCAAGGTGCAACTCGAAGAAATTCGGGAACCATCCGAAAATGTTTCAATTCCTACTGAACCTCTACAGGATAAATAAAATGTTTTTGAACCTGTAGATAAGGCATCAACCCCACAAAGATCTAAAAGGCCACATCAACTGCCTATAAGGTATGGGCATGACATTTTATTATTAAATAATGATGAGTCTAAAACTTATGTGGAAGATGGTGGACCCAAACTCTGAATCATGGCTTGAAGCCATGAGATCCGAAATAAAATCCATGTATGATAATCAAGTTTGGAACTTAGTTGATGCACCTGATGGTGTTAAAACCATTGAGTGGAAATGGATTTTTGAGAAAAAGATAGATATGGATTGAAATATTCACATTCATAAGGCACGACTGGTTGCGAAGGGTTTCAAATAAATTCAAGGAGTTGATTATAATGAAACTTTCTCTCCTGTCGCGATGCTTAAGTCTATCCTGATCATTCTAGCTATTGCTGTATATTTTGATTATGAGATATGGCAAATGGATGTCAAAATGGCTTTTCTAAATGGAAACCTAAGTGAGGATGTGTACATGACACAACCTAAGGGTTTTGTCGATCCAAAGGAAGCTAGAAAGGTATACAAGCTTAAGAAATCCATCTATGGATTAAAGCAAACATCTCGGAGTTGGAACATTCGTTTTGATGAAGTGGTCAAAGGGTTTGACTTCATCAAAAACAAAGAAGAACCTTGTGTTTACAAGAAGGTTAGTGGGAGCAAACTTATATTTCTGATCTTGTATGTGGATGACATACTACTGGTCGGAAATGATATTCCTATGCTAGAATATGTTAAAACTTTATTAAGAAATAGTTTCTCAATGAAAGATTTAGGAGATTCAACATATATTCTTGATATAAGGATCTATAGAGATAGATATAAAAGGCTAATTGGATTAAGCCAGGATATGTACATAGACAAAGTGTTGAAGCGGTTCAACATGCATGATTCCAAGAAAGGTTTCTTACCCATGGCACATGGCATTAATCTTAGTAAGAGTCAGTGTCCTACAATCACTGATGAGCGAGACAAAATGAGTAGAATTTCATATGCTTCGGCTATTAGATCTATCATGTATGCCATGCTATGTACACGACCAAATGTGTTGTATGCTCTAAGTGTTACGAGCAGATATCAGTCGGATCCAGGTGAAGTCACTGGATAGCAGTCAAGAATATCCTTAAGTACTTGAGAAGGACTAAGGATGCATTCCTTATTTATGGAGGTGAGGAAGAGCTGGTCGTAAATGGTTACACCGATGCTAGCTTCCAAACCGACAATGATGATTTCATATCACAATCTGGGTTTGTGTTTTGTCTTAATGGAGGAGCAGTAAGCTAGAAAAGTTCCAAGCAAGGGGCTGTTATTAATTCTACAACAGAGGCTGGGTATATTGTGGCTTCATTAGTTGCAACAGAGGCCGTTTGGATAAGGAAGTTTATTTGTGAACTGGGTGTTGTTTCTAGTGCTTCCAGTCCAATGGATCTCTATCGTGATAATAGTGGAGCCATTGGACAAACTAAGGATCCTAGATCGCATAAAAAATCCAAGCACATACTTCGGCGATATCACATCATTCATGAGATCGTTGAGAGAGGTGATGTGAAGATATGTAAAGTGCATATGGATTTGAATATTTCTGATCCGTTGACAAAGCCTCTCCCGCAACCTAAGCATGATGCACACACAAGAGCAATGGGTATAAGATACATATATGATTGACTCTAGTGCAAGTGGGAGATTGTCAGTGATATGCCCTAGAGGCAATCATAGAGATGATTATACCACGTCTATGTTTATGAGTTATTGAATAAATGTTATTCTGTTCCTTGAATGAATCATTGGTTATAAAGATTAACAAGTATGTGACTTGTTGGTGAAGCTCTTTTAACTTATATGATGTCGTTCTAAATGTATCCCTGGTCGGATATCACTGGTCGAAACACTAGTAACTTATCGACCAGCACATGTATTGATTGATGACCATGTTTCACTGGTCATAGATATAGGGATATCGAATCAATAATGTGAACACATGTCAAAGAACATGGGGTTGGATTGACCCACCTTGAGACACTGTTGAGATTGTTATGATTTTATGTGTCGTCAGTTAGTCTCAAGCAATGATGATGTATGATCCTTAGGCCTGAGATCAGCATGGTTTCCTACATGTGTAATAGTACACTTAGGGGCTGCCAAACGCTACTCCGTAACTGGGAAGTTATAAAGGTAGCTTTTGGGTATGGTATGAAACATGTGGAGGAATATGTCTTGTCGGATATGGGATTTGCCCCTCCTAACATAACAGGAAAGATATCTCTAGGCCCCTTGATGTGGTCGGATAAAGAAAGTGCGAGATATCTCTAGGCCCCTCGATGTGGTCGGATAAAGAAAGTGCGAGATATCTCTAGGCCCCTCGATGTGGACGGATAAAGAAAGTGCATGTCCATGTCACTAGTGGTCGAAGTGTTCGACCACATGAAGTTATCCGATACTTGATCGAGAAAGTATTGAACAGTCCATAGATGACATAAATCTCACCTGGAGTTCAACTAAATATTGTGAGGCAAAGGGAGAGTGCATGAGCAGGTCTTTCAGTTCGATCAGATACGTACTAGTCGTATGAAGATACGAGCTGGTCGTAGGCTGGTTGAACATGATCACTTACTGATCGTAAGGAGTTACGGACTGGTCATGACAATATATGAACTGGTCGTATAGGGATATGAGCTGGTCGTAAGTGATAAGGACCTACTCGTAGATCATATTGTATTAAGGTTTGTCTGATATAATTCATGTGTATTTAGGAATCATTATGTCCTGCTAGGAGTCGCTGACGACTCGTGATCAGAAAGGAGTTTCTGAGTCACAACCGATTACGCATGAACGTAATGGGTCACACACCTAACGGGTTGGAACAAACGTGTTCGGATAGGATCCGTCATGGGCACTATACAAGGAGATGCTTGAGGCTATTGGGAAATATACAAATTGACATGAGTTGCTCCAAACCCTGGCCGCCATCTTCTTAAGAGAGCCTTCCCGTGCGACTTGGTGCTAGCATACTGACGTACGATGTTCCTTCCCCGAACGTGTGGATACCGTGGAAGCGCCACTGCAGTTACTATTGCACTTGAGGATGATCCACTACTTCTCAAGAAAAGCGATTGGTTGCTGGAGGAGACGATCGACTACGACTACTACACCGACATGCTATTCGTTGGACTAGGCTGCTCCAACTATTTTGTAATAACCCATTTATTTATAGAGAATATAAGGAGATTGAGAGATTCCTTATTTGCCTCGCAGAGAAACAGAACAAAATCAGTAATCATCTTTCAGCGTGATTTTCGCGACTGGAATGGCTTCTAATGGAAAACCTCATAACTACAAAGTTGTAGATCACTTTCTATAGTCCAATTTAGAGTCCTCATTGACCTAATTTGGAGTTCTGAGGTTTGAGATATGGGCCCGCAAGGTAGGATGCACAGAGAACCATGGTCCGCAACTAAGTCAGCTTCTAAGGAAAATTTCTTATTGAAGACGGCGTTTTCCGAAAACGTCCACGAATAGGACATTTAAGTACTATGAGTTAGCTAAATTTTAAGACAAGAATCACTCCATTCTGAGTTCAGGAGAGAAAGTTACGACCTTCGAGATGTTCGCTGCACAGAAAGAAAGTACGAGAACCTGGGCCTCGGGCCTTTAGACAGGAGGCCCATGAGGGGTTGGTCAAGTGGGAAAACAAGAGGGGGGCGGCTGAACCCTAGTTCCCCCTCTCCTCCTTGCACCTCCTCCCCTAGAGCCGCCACCCCTATTCCCCATTGTGCCCTAGTCTAGCACCCTATCCTTGCACTCCATTACTGTCCTCCTTCCCCTTGGTGGTACTGCCCTTTGCTGTCGGCCAAGGAACATGGAGGAAAGGGAGAAGAAAGGGGAGAGGAGAGCCTCGTGAGGTTTTCAGCAGGTTCCTTCGTGTCTTCAAGGGTGATTCTCATCTCTTTAATGTTTTGTTTAATTTGTCCTCCATGCGATTGTTGTTGATTATCGTATAGTGTCCCTGCTGTATCGATTCATGAATCTATAGTTCTGTTGTTCAGCAGTTTTGGATTAGATCAATGCAAAATTAGGGTTTTGGGTCTCCTAAGGAATTGTGGGTTATTTTGTTATGTTTCTATAGGATTTGAGTTCATAGTATTTGGAGTTGTAGTTTGTGAGTTACGATATTTGCAATGTTGCTGTCCAGAAACCCCGTCAAGTTATAGCAGTCGTAGTAACTAGCAGGTTAGAACTTGTTAATAGCCGAATCAGGATTGTCCGCCAACAAGACTTTTGTAGAAAATTCTCTTATATTTTCATAATGTTAAAGAGCACAATTTTTGGATCATCCTAGTGAAAGTTATAGCTATTTTAAGGCTGCTATCCAGACTGTCGGTCAGTTTCTGTCATTGGTTATTCATCTGCTTATTAAATTTAGTTAAAAGCAGAATTAAGTGTAACACCCTGGCTTTGCAGAAGCCATGATGTTACCTAAAAGACTAACATACGACAACAATATGGAATAATTTCAACCATCTTTCAACTAATAACACAAAATATCAGTATCTAGCAGAAAGAATATAAGAATTCAATCAACAAAGCATTCTCAATCATCCAATCATATTGAATCAATTATGGTAACACTATCAAGAGTATATATCTAAAGATCATTAAGCCATTAATAAATCAACCATGTCAGGAAGAGTGATAATATCAACCATCAACGTCCATTTAAACCTTCAACCAACATTCATTCATGAATGGCATAAAGTTATTATTCAATACTAGCACAATCTAAAAGTTACTCAACAGAAGCATAGCATCTATCAATTGAACATAAATCAATTCATGAAGCCTTCTCTCTAACAACTAAGTTAAAGCAGTCCAACATTACTAAACTCAAGCAGACATTGACCAAAAAGCTACATCTAAAGCATCATTAACCAGTCAAGCCGCGAGAATGATAAAAATAATCGAAGTCAAACCGTCTAATCCATCGAATGAACTTAAGTGGCAAAGAATTAAAAACTTAGATGGATCGTCCAGGCTCACAGACAAAATCACCCACCACGAAGGATGGTCACAAAATCGAATATAAAGTAATTATCACGGATTTTATTTAGTTTATATGTTGTGGTATGTGAATACGTGAAGTGCACCCTATCTACCCCTTCCCATGCATGTCGCTGCCTCGATAGGTACCTAGAAAGCACAACACAGCAAGAGTGAGTCCATGACTCAGCAAAGTGCAATAGTAAATCAAACATAGCATCATAAGTAGGCAAAGGGAATAAACAATTCCATCAAGAACACCGCATTATATACCACAAACCCATCCCTTATGATAGCATCATAAGCAGTCAAAGGGAACAACAATCCCATCATGAACAACAACATTATAAGCCAAATTGACAAATCCATATCTTATGCAAAAATGCAATGACATGTCATGAATGCACCTTCTTCACATCTTAGCAATTACCGGTAATGCCGAGTAGGGTATCCATCGATACCTACTCAAGGCCTGTGCCCTCTAGGTACAGGGAACAAAAGCCCACACTCCAAGTCATATAACAGTTCTCACCGACCTCACCGGATTAGTTACATGACTTTCCACGGGTGTGGGGACCAAAGCCCGTCCAATGCATGATGGGGACCTAACGCCCATCCAATGCCCGACGGGACCTTAAGAAACAACCCCTTGGCTACCACGTAGTCCAAGGTTCAGAAATGAATGACATGATGCAAATTTTAAAGCATGATACCAACACAACATTGTCATCATTAACAAGGTAGTCTCATTGCTCACATATTCAATCCATCATGAAAGCATAATGCTCGGCGATATTACCAAAACATAAAGCTTCAGATTTAAATCATGGGGATTAACAGTATGAAATCTGACAATTCAATATTACTCATTGCACTTGCCTTCATCGTGAGACAGAGACAAAAAGGCATAACGATCTAGGACCGGGGTTCACCACCACCTGGTAAACAAGTAAGACACCAAACATCAATCAACCATGCATATCAAGTCCTTAATCGCAGCACTCTACAACGTTTTCCCATAACCCAAGCTTAAACACTCGATCGACTCAACTAGACTACAAGCTAAGCAGAAATCTAGTTTGGACAGCAGTAAAGAAACAAGCATATCTTTTGATGGGATTAACCAAAACCTGAGTTTCTTGTCATTCTGGAAAGCTAAGAGCGTAAGCTACAAAATTCTAGTTGGTGCGATACTAAGATTTCGCCTTTAACAAAAAGTGGCACATGGGTCAACGTTACTGTCGGAAACCAACGAACAAACTGGACAGTCAAATTGAAACTTGCATATCTTTTGTTCTACAGATCCAAATAAAGTGTTATTTAACAATCTGGAAAGCTAAGATAATATACTACAATACTCATTTTGGTGGACAGCCCTGATTCGGCCTGTAAGGAGGCTAATCTATCAGATAAAATTTCTACTATGAATTAGCAGGTTTCAGGACAGCAGCCACGAAAAAAGATCATAACTTTTAAACCATAAATCGGAATTGAGTGAACTTTGAACCTATGGAAAGCTGAAAACATATCCTACAACTCTCTAGGAGGAGAAATCCTCAAATTTCACCCGGATCTAGACCTAATCTGCCAAACAAGATATCTGCAGAATACCGATTCAATAGCAGTTCTACCGAACAACAACTAATAAACCGAAAGGGGAAGGAACGAATGGTCACCCTTGAAGATCGGAATGAGAACCGCTGGAATTCCCGGTGAGATCAACCCCTTCCTCTAGCCTTCATCCCTTTCCTCCTTTCTTCCTCTTCTTCTCCTCCCTTTTCTCCTTTCTTATCCTTACCTTCTCTTTCACGGTGTCCAGCAGAAGAAGGAAAATCCCCATAGTGCCTCACGCCACACCAAGGAGCTTTGCCTTAATGACTCTCTCTCTCTCTCCCCCTTCTCTTGCCTTTGTTGAATTCACCACAAACCCATTCAAAACAGCCAAACAAGCCAACTAGCTAGTAGCGCAAGACACCCTTGTCTTCTCTCTCTCTCTCTCTCTCTCTCTCTGGTGACTATGAATGTAGCAAACCAATTATCTAGCTAGCAACAAGATGCAGAATCTACAAGCGCAGCAAGCAAGTAGTACTAGCTAGCAAGAATATCTTGCACCGTGCAAAACATCGACGACAGAGCGGCAAGAAGCAGAGCAATGGCAGGCGCTGACCAGAGCTATGGCGGTGAAGGGGGATTTGGGGAGGCGGTTTGATAGGCTAGGGCGAGGGGAAAAAAGGCTAGGGTTTGGTTTCCTCCTTTTAAGCTTGTTTTCAATTGGGCCAAAGTGCTATGGGCCAAAGGCCCAGGTTCTAATACTCCATCTAAAACTGAATTTTTTTTCCTTTCTATTTCTATTTAATTTTCATTTTTAGTTCCTTTAATCCCACATATGAAATTTTGGATATTACATTCTACCCCCCTTAAACAGAATTCGACTCCGAATTCTACTCGTCGTTCTACTCGAAAGAACACCAAAACTAATACTAAACAACAGTCAACATGTACCCGCGTATGGCCCGAGACGGTCAAAGCGATACGCCAACTTCCTAATCCCTGCAACTATCGAAAACGAATCAATGTACCTCGGGCCAACCTTCCCTTTAATACTAAAGGACAAACATGCACAACCCATATGGAACTCTTGTCCCACTTCTCAATCGGTTTCTTCATCTGAACAAGGTGCACCTCCTTTAACCAGGAACACACAACATAAATCGCTTTAAACAACCCTTTGGTAACCAGAACCCAAATGAAAATAACAGATGCTCATCGCACCCATGATACGGCAACTTTACACCAAAAGGGTCAAACTCAAAAGTGAAGATTCATCATGAAATCCCTTCCGCTTTTCAAGTGGCCGTTTACAAATAAACACCTCATAAGCCAACAGAGAAACCACTCAAACACCAAATCAAATACTTCTTTTCTTCTTTCTGAACTGATAAGGACAATACATGCCATCACAAAGCCAAGCTCAAATTGCGAAAGACATCCGTCAACAACACAAAGCTCAAACAAGGATCGAGAAAACGCTTCTCTACCTGAGGAAACATCCTTTTTCTCAGTTTCACTTTTAGGAACAAAATTCCTCTCAAACCTTGGATTTCGAATTCATCACATACTGCACGAGTTCAAATCTCTTAAATTAGCATCCTCAAAGTTAGGTTCAATTCAAAATACACCATCCACACCTTTGTGGAAAGGCTCTATTGATCCCACCAAAACACTCTAGAGAACTCCTATTGACGAAATTAATTTGACAGAAGGCACCAAAAGCACCTCAAAATAGATTTCACGCAATCACATCACCTCAAACTTTTAAGACTAAACAATTCAGAATCCTTAATACACCTGCTCATGTACTACATCAGAAAGGTTCTATCAATGATCATTCTGCTGCTCAGGAAACACCATATTCTATTTTATCTACACCCAATCATTGGGCGACCAAAGGTCCAACATAAAAATGCAAAACCCAAATTTAACCTCCAAGACCTCTACAACGAACTTCTCTTAAGGCAGATAGAGAAATCACCAGATTAAATCTCTAACATCCCACAATTCCAACATACTCACTCCTTAACATCATTATGGAAACATTTTCCTGACCAAATTACCTCTACAAAGATTATAACTCTCAGAGGGTTACTCAATAAGACTGTGTCATTCTTGACATCAATGCAACCTTTTCCACTATCCCATTAATTGCCACAATGGTTAAATTACTTGGTAATCCAAATCCCATTAAATCTCATCATCATGAATCACATACACAACCTCGCACTACACCCCAATCGCGACTTTCTATAACTTGATCAAGTTTTCCATACCTTTGATGATCCCAACATTTCAACCTAAGCTAAGGTCCTAAGATTACACTTTACCATAGGTTCTACTTGGTCGCATCGCTAATCAATTTTACTTCAACACCAATTATTCCATTCGAATCAATTTTTCTCCAAGAGATACAGGTCAAGACCAATTCATCTTCTACTACTCCTCCAATAGCTTGGTACTAAAATCTCACCACTACAAGTACTTGACCACCACCAAACAATTGCTAATTTACGCTTTGAAAGAACTTTGCAACACAGAGCTGTTGATCTTTTCTCAAGAGGAAGAGGTGAACAAGGACAAGTTCTGACACATAGGAAAACGTTGCTCCTCACAGTGAGTACGAAATCAAAAGAAATAATCCAATAACGATGATCTTGGAAAAACAAAACTGGGATCGCAGTTGAGGGTACACACCCCTCAAAAGAGAATAGTAACTATCAACCAATAAGAATAAAACATCTCTAGTGAAATTCGACAACTCTTGAGCAGAAAAAAGCAAAAAGTCTAGGCACCTTTCCATTAAAGCGTAACTTACAAAACTTGACTCCAATCCTTAACTACTCCTACTACCATCTTTCCTTTAACATAGAAGATAGTCCTTTGATTACAACAATTCTTTGACATCTCGAACAAGATAAGATCTTAAGACCAAACCACAAGAACCACTTAAGAACCAGTAAAATCTTTCAACACGTCATTTTACTCGGAATAGATCAACTACTACATAAAACAGGAGATCCACATGATCTCAGCCGCAAAACTCGAAACATTTTTCATTTACGAAAAATCACGAAAAGCAAGCAGAATTTTCTCTTCTTAAAAGGAATCAACATAATACTTCTCTTTGATTGCAACCACATAACCATTTATAAACATAGATTCAACATTTCACCTTATACTTAGAAATCCGTTCAAAACATGATTTAAGATTTATTACATAATTTCTATAAAACAAGGTTTCACACATTGATACACCTACATCCATCTAGTCCTTTATACAGGTTTTGACTTTTTTTTTTTTGTTTCAAAGAAAAGGTTCTAACCTCCAACACTCCAACTACTCCAAAAGAAATGAGGAGAGTCAAAACTTTCTTCAATGAAGCTTGTAAAAGATAATTTCCATTATCCAAAATACCAAACGAATCACTGGATCACATTTTTTTCATCAAAAAAGGTAAGACTTTCATGAAAAAGAACAATCTTGTCAATAGTAGCGTTTACAAGTAGTAAAGATAGTTCATCAGTCGGAGAGACAACAATTGCTCCGTCTTAACCAAGGCAAGACAATGTAAAAGAGCTTGACGCTTTCTCTCAAAAGAGAAGCATTAAACTTCATACTCAAAGTACCCTGAAAAAAAACATTTGAACCAAAGCTTCCTCACATTTAAGGACATATAAATTAAAGCTTCCAATAACCAAAGTACCAAGCGATTAAACGAGTCGTGCTTCCCAACAGGAAGGACAGAATTTCCAAATAAAAGATCAAGCTTATAAGTCAACTATGTTTATAATCAGCAAAACAACTCGTCAGTCAGGAGATCAAAGGTTTGCTTTAAGAAAACCAATAATGACCAATGAACACCTCTCAACTGCAATGAACCACAAATCCAAGAAAACTCATCCACCGCATCTAAACAGGAATAACCATTCCAAACTCAAGGAAGACGAAAATTCCCCCAAAGAAACTCCTACTCAACATCTGGAACTAGTTGATTCGAGGTAGATGCTCCATTAATCTCATACCACAAACGGTGGTGCAACCTGGCAACCCAAGGTTACAACCACAACCTCGATCTCTTGTCATCTACTATTATAACATATAATAATCATATAGGCATATCGTAAGTATTCATAATCATTTCATAACCGCAATGCTCAAAGCGACATAACGAAAACGTAAATGCAATGCTTAACCCATTCCCATCTTACTGTGCACAGTGTGTCAACTTAATATTAGGATTGTCTATTCATAAGGTGACTGAAATTTTCTTAAGCATAAGTTAGTTTTTTTTATCCGTTGGATCAAAGTCCAATCATATGGCACACCAATCGCTACACAAATCCAATGGTCACAACAAGTGACTTAAACTTAAGAAAATTTTCGGCGACTTAAAACTAGCAAGACGGTTTATTATTTCAACTACCACGGACCTAAAGCCCGCTCTGATACCAACTGTAACACCCTGGCTTTGCAGAAGCCATGATGTTACCTAAAAGACTAACATACGACAACAATACGGGATAATTTCAACCATCTTTCAACTAATAACACAAAATATCAGTATCTAGCAGAAAGAATATAAGAATTCAATCAGAATTCAATCAACAAAGCATTCTCCATCATCCAATCATATTGAATCAATTATGGTAATACTATCAAGAGTATATATCTAAAGATCATTAAGCCATTAATAAATCAACCATGTCAGGAAGAGTGATAATATCAACCATCAACGTCCATTTAAACCTTCAACCAACATTCATTCATGAATGGCATAAAGTTATTATTCAATACTAGCACAATCTAAAAGTTACTCAACAGAAGCATAGCATCTATCAATTGAACATAAATCAATTCATGAAGCCTTCTCTCTAACAACTAAGTTAAAGCAGTCCAACATTACTAAACTCAAGCAGACATTGACCAAAAGCTACATCTAAAGCATCATTAACCGGTCAAGCGCGAGAATGATAAAAATAATCGAAGTCAAACCGTCTAATCCATCGAATGAACTTAAGTGGCAAAGAATTAAAAACTTAGATGGATCGTCGGGCTCACGAGACAAAATCACTCACCACGAAGGATGGTCACAAAATCGAATATAAAGTAATTATCACGGATTTTATTTAGTTTATATGTTGTGGTATGTGAATACGTGAAGTGCACCCTGTCTACCCCTTCACATGCATGTCGCTGCCTCGATAGGTACCTAGAAAGCACAACACAGCAAGAGTGAGTCCATGACTCAGCAAAGTGCAATAGTAAATCAAACATAGCATCATAAGTAGGCAAAGGGAATAAACAATTCCATCAAGAACACCGCATTATATACCACAAACCCATATCTTATGATAGCATCATAAGCAGTCAAAGGGAACAACAATCCCATCATGAACAACAACATTATAAGCCAAATTGACAAATCCATATCTTATGCAAAATTGCAATGACATGTCATGAATGCACCTTCTTCACATCTTAGCAATTACCGGTAATACCGAGTAGGGTATCCGTCGATACCTACTCAAGGCCTGTGCCCTCTAGGCACAGGGAAAAAAAGCCCACACTCCAAGTCATATAACAGTTCTCACCGACCTCACCGGATTAGTCACATGACTTTCCACGGGTGTGGGGACCAAAGCCCGTCCAATGCATGATGGGGACCTAACGCCCATCCAATGCCCGACGGGACCTTAAGAAACAACCCCTTGGCTACCACGTAGTCAAGGTTGAAATGAATGACATGATGCAAATTTTAAAGCATGATACCAACACAACATTGTCATCATTAACAAGGTAGTCTCATTGCTCACATATTCAATCCATCATGAAAGCATAATGCTCGGCGATATTACCAAAACATAAAGCTTCGTATTTAAATCATGGGGATTAACAGGTATGAAATCTGACAATTCAATATTACTCATTGCACTTGCCTTCACCGTGAGACAGAGACAAAAAGGCATAACGATCTAGGACCGGGTTCACCACCACCGGTAAACAAGTAAGACACCAAACATCAATCAACCATGCATATCAAGTCCTTAATCGCAGCACTCTACAACGTTTCCCCATAACCCAAGCTTAAACACTCGATCGACTCAACTAGACTACAAGCTAAGCAGAAATCTAGTTTGGACAGCAGTAAAGAAACAAGCATATCTTTTGATGGGATTAACCAAAACCTGAGTTTCTTGTCATTCTGGAAAGCTAAGGCGTAAGCTACAAAATTCTAGTTGGTGCGATACTAAGATTTCGCCTTTAACAAAAAGTGGCACATGGGTCAACGTTACTGTCGGAAACCAACGAACAAACTGGACAGTCAAATTGAAACTTGCATATCTTTTGTTCTACAGATCCAAATAAAGTGTTATTTAACAATCTGGAAAGCTAAGATAATATACTACAATACTCATTTTGGTGGACAGCCCTGATTCGGCCTGTAAGGAGGCTAATCTATCAGATAAAATTTCTACTATGAATTAGCAGGTTTCAGGACAGCAGCCACGAAAAAAGATCATAACTTTTAAACCGTAAATCGGAATTGAGTGAACTTTGAACCTATGGAAAGCTGAAAACATATCCTACAACTCTCTAGGAGGAGAAATCCTCAAATTTCGCCCGGATCTAGATCTAATCTGCCGAACAAGATATCTGCAGAATACCAATTCAATAGCAGTTCTACCGAACAACAACTAATAAACCGAAAGGGGAAGGAACGAATGGTCACCCTTGAAGATCGGAATGAGAACCGCTGGAATTCCCGGTGAGATCAACCCCTTCCTCTAGCCTTCATCCCTTTCCTCCTTTCTTCCTCTTCTTCTCCTCCTTTTCTCCTTTCTTATCCTTACCTTCTCTTTCACGGTGTCCAAGAACAGCAAGGAAAATCCCCATAGTGCCTCACGCCACACCAAGGAGCTTTGCCTTAATGACTCTCTCTCTCTCTCTCTCCCTTCTCTTGCCTTTGTTGAATTCACCACAAACCCATTCAAAACAGCCAAAGCAAGCCAACTAGCTAGTAGCGCACACCCTTGTCTTCTCTCTCTCTCTCTCTCTCTCTCTGACTATGAATGTAGCAAACCAATTATCTAGCTAGCAACATGATCTGAGAATCTACAAGCGCAGCAAGCAAGTAGTACTAGCTAGCAAGAATAAGATGCACTGTGCAAGGCATCGGCAACAGAGCGGGCAATATGAGCAGTGGCGGCGCCTGACGAGAGCTATGGCGGTGAAGGCGAGGATTTGGGGAGGCGGTTGATAGGCTAGGCGAGGGAAAAAGGCTAGGGTTTGGTTTCCTCCTTTTAAGCTTGTTTTCAATTGGGCCAAAGTGCTATGGGCCAAAGGCCCAGGTTCTAATACTCCATCTAAAACTGATTTTTTTTTCCTTTCTATTTCTATTTAATTTTCATTTTTAGTTCCTTTAATCCCACATATGAAATTTTGGATATTACATTAAGGGATCTTGCCAACTAAACTTTTGTAGATAGAAGATCACTGTCCAGTTTTGAGTTACTGTTAGGTTGTCGTTTCGCTTGAGTAGATTAATTATTTGAAGTATGGGTTTTGGGAGTGCAGATGAGAGCGTTGCGAGTAGTGTTGTTTCCTCTTGTCAAGAACTTGTTTTGAGTAAATTACTTCTTGTAGGAGGAGTGACTTTAGGATTAGTTGCACCTTCTTTACCATCCATCGTGTTGCAACATGAAAGGCAAGTACAAATTGGATTGTCTTGTATGGTTGTTGTTCAATATGGTTATATGATTATGACATGAGTAATTATTATGAATTATGAGTATTTTCTTACCTTTACATGATTATGTTCATTGGTGATATCAAAATTGTTACTATGAGAGAATGCATTCATTTCATTTTAATCATTCATGCCTCACCCACGGGAATGGGTATTGAGAGTCCTATCATTCCAATATGGGTAAATAGATCCTAGTATGAAAGATTCTTCATACAGGCCTTGGATCCCCGCATTTTGGATAATGCGGGCCTGATTGAACATCGACGGGTGTATCACTGGCTATACCGGTATATGCAGAAGAGAAGTGGATATCATATTCATATTTGCATCAAGTGCATAGCATTTTCTTGTGTATTCGATATATTGAGAATGTACTGTCTTTGATTCGATGTTTCTTGCAATATTCAATTGTACTTGCTAAGTCTTAGACTCACGCTTGTTTTTATTGTTTAGGTGACCGTCGAGGATGATATTCATTAGGGGAAATTAGCTCACGGTTGCATCTCACAATGCTGCACACATCCATTACCAAATAATAATTCTATTACTTTGTTTCAATGAGACTCGATTATTGTAATAATTGGCCTGTTGGTACTTAAATTGGTTCCTTTCTTAACTTCAGATATTAGATGATGCTTATTTCTTGTTGGAACTTATTCATAATGCTCATAACCTTGATGGCGACGTTTTAACTGTATGTTTGAGTTTAATCTCGTGCTGAAATTTCTACGTTGTTACTGTTAGTAGTAATATTTAATTGTTATCTAGCTGTTACTTGATGTTTATTTAATTAAGTTAAATGTAAGTTCAGTTTTGGATTTGTAATTCTTAGTTACATCTTAGTTTCTGAATAGCCAGGGTGTTACAATTGATATCAGAGCTAATGGCTAATCAACTTAAAATTTGACACACTAGTGTATTGTAGTATGGGAATAGGCAAAGCATTGCATTTATATTTCCGTTATGTCACAATGATCATTGCTGTTATGAATTTATTATGAATGCTTATGATTTGATTATTATAAATGTTATGTGTGATGATAGTTGCTGTTGGGAGATAGAGGTCGTGGTTGTAGCCCTAGGCTTTCCCAGATTATACCACCATTTGTGGTATGAGAATAGTAAAGTAGTTACCCTGAGTACCATAGTTATAGATGTTGAGTGTGAGTTTCTTTAGAAAAAAGTTGTTCTCTTCTTGAGCTTTATTTAGGCCAATTCTGGGTATAGTTGTGGTTGATGAATTTTCTTGGGATATTGGTTACAAGGCAGATGTTGGGATTTCACTTGGTCTCCATTTATTTTATAGAGCAATTATTGGCTCTTCGATAGTTGAGTTGCTTTTGCTACTTGTGAATATTGTTCATTGGCTAGATTGATATTTCTATGGTTGTTCTATTTTTCTTATTGAAAAACATGACTCGTTTATTCGTTTGATATTTTGGACAAAGAAAGTTGTATGTTGCAAGTTCATTCAAATGAGGGAGCTTTGGCTTTATGTATTTCTTTTGGATTATTTCGAATGTTGAAGTTTAACGCCTTACTTTTATGAAATGAAGTGTTAAAACCCATTATGATGTCTTGTTATGTTTAAGCAAGAGGTGGTAAACATAGAAGTTCATTAATAAGATATGAGGTATCAAGTTGGGTCAATGGCGTGGTGTATAGTTAATCTAAACTAGTATCCTTGGAAGTGAAATTGAATAAGTTAATGTTGTCTTCTTGTAATTCTTGATGAACTGTGATTATGAGTATGGCTATTCCTAATTGGAATCGATAGAGTTACTAAGAAACGTGGAACTTTGATGAACTGGTTGATCATTAAGAGTGACAAATTTGGTAAACTTTTTGGGATAAATTGAATCAACGGGTCTCAATGGATTAATCTAACTATTTGGGATGGTTAAATTCAAAAGGTGTTAGATTACTATATTAGTGGATGTTAATATTGGAGTTATCTTTTGTGGATACTTAGTGTTCACATGTAATTGCTAGGTGCACAATGGGTTAATCTAACCGTTTGGGATGGTTAAATTCAGAAGGTGTTAGATTGCTGTATTAGTGGATGTTAATATTGGAGTTATCTTTTGTGGATACTTAGTGTTCATATGTAATTGCTAGGTGCAAATATTATGTAATGAAGATTGGTGTTAAGCATCAATAAAAGAGGAATGGATGGGGTTTAATATGTGATCTATATTTACATAATGGTGAGATTGTCGGATGATAGTATGTCTTTGATGAAAGGATGAGATTTTGGAGGGCTTTATAATGGAAGGGTAGACGTTGACGATTCTTGTTAAGAGTGTATTATTCTTAATGTTAATAAGATTGTCTGCAATAGATTATGACTTGGGAGAGTGGTGATGATTCTTCATGAGAGAAAGTAAATTGATAACTTTTTGTAATATCAGTTAAATGAAATGTTTGGAGTTTTGCATTCGTGATCCTTTGGGAGTTCATGATTTATGTGGTATCTGAAATCAGTTTGCACAAAGTGATGTATTGGAAGGTTCTATCGGTTCTTAAGTGATTCATGTGATTTGAGCTTAAAGGATCTTTTGCTTGAGTTGGCAAAGTGATGTTTCAATCAAAGAAAATTATTTTCTTTGTTAAATGGAAGAGTGTAGCAGAGGTATTCGCGGTTGGATTCAAGTTTTGTAGCTTGCAGCTTATTGAAGCATGCTTAACTTTGGTGGTTGGCCGCATAAGAGTTTCTCAAATTTCAAAAGCAATGCTTTATTTTTTTTATTGGCTGAAGTTTAATATTCTCTTCTCGTGGGGCTTGTGCCCTTATCTGTGGTCTCATCTTTTGTTTTTCGAGTTCACTGCAAATTGACTATTTCCCTTGGTCTTGTGCTTACTGTGAATGGTAAATATTTTTTCTAAGTACTGAAATCATTATTGTTATTTGCTTCTTCTTTTGAGAAAGGAATAATGGGTTTGTTTTTACAAAACCTCATAGAGGGTATAGTGGCAACTGATTGGTGGTAGTTAAGTGAATGATTTGGTGAGACTCTGGGTGTCAATTTGTTGAGATGCATTGGGTGATAAGTTGATTTCTTGGAGTAATCCTTGGAGAGGATTTGATTTTAAAAAGAAATTTGGTCTTTGTAGCTGACTGATTACGTTGTTGCAACTAGTAGAACCTATAGTGATATGTGGTCGAAGATCTTTTGTTTATTTCGATGGGATATAGAATTATCAAAAGTATGTAAATCTTGATCAGTGTATTAGAGTGTCGTGAATGGGTACTTTGTAAGGCTGTGTAGGAGAATTATGATAGTTTAGTTTAATAAGAGTAGAATTGCAAAGAAATCTAATCGTTATGATAATTATTGGAATAGTAGGGAATGTTGAGGTATTGTCAGGTATGACTTGGCCTTAGTGAGTAACCCTCTGAGAGTTAGATTTGTTCTAAAGACAGTTTGGTTGAGAAAATGTTTCCATGTTGATCTTAATAAGTGAGTATGTTTGGATTGTGGGAATTTTAAGGATTTAATTTGAGGCTTCCCTATCTTCTATATGAGAAGAATGTTGCAGGGGTCTTAGAGGTTAAAGTTGGGCTTTGTATTTTTATGCTAGAACTTTGGTCGCCCAATGATTGTATGTAGAGGAAATAGAATAAGGGTGGATTCCGAGCATTAGGATGATCATTGGTAGAACCCTTTTGATGTAGTACATGAGAGTGTGTGATGTGAATTCCGAGTTGTTTATTCTTAAAGGATTGAGGTGATGTGATTGCGTGTGAGATCTATTTTGAGATGCATTGGGAGTCATCTGTCAAAGTAATTCTATCGGTAGAGGAGTTGGCTAGATTATGTTTTTGTGGAGTCAATAGAGCCTCTCTGCAAAAGTGTGGTTGATGTATTCGGTTTGAGTATAGTGTTGAGGTTGCCAATTTAAGAGAAATAAGTTAGTGTGTCATGCGATGAATTGGAATTCCATAATTTGAGAGAAGTTTTATTCCTAAAAGAGAAATTGAGAAAAGAATGTTGCCTTAGGTAATGAAACGCTCCCTTGATTTTTGTTTGAGCTATATATTTATGATTGATGTCTTCCGCAAATTGAGTTGGCGCTATGTTGGCATGGGTAGTTCTTTCCAGTTTAGAAAGAATAAAAGAAATATTTGATTTGGGCATTCGAGTGATTTCTCCTTTGGCTTTCATGGTATTCATTTGCAAACTGCCTAATTAAAAAGTGGAATGGTTTTCATGATGAATCTTCGATTTTGGATTTGACCCTTTTGGTGGCGAGTTGGCATTGCATGGTTGCGATGAGAATCCTTTACTTTCAGTTGACTCTGTTTATAATAGAGTTTGTTCAAAGCGAGTTCTGTTGTGTGTCTCTCGTTAAAGGAGGTGATCCTTGTTACGGTGGAGAGTTCGATTGAGAGGTGGAACAAGAGTTCCGTGGGCTATGCGCATGTTGTGTAGTTTGGTGCAAAAAGGAGAGGTTAGCCCAAGGTACATTGGGTTGTTTTTGCTAGTTACGGGGATTCGAAAGTTGGCGTATCGCTAGGACCGTCTCAGGTCCATACGCGGGGTACACAGCGTCTTGTATGTCTAGTGCTGAGTGAGTACCTAAGAGGTCCAAAGCTTGAGTTTTCGATGGAGCCATTGGCCAACGTGTAAGACATTACATTTGTGTCCTGTGTGTTGAGAGAACATGTAAAGGTCAAGACGAGTGTTGAGGTGTAAGATGTTGGTATACGTTATGGTCAGAGTATATGAAACTTGGGACTTGGAAAGTCGCATGCGCGAGCTTTAACCAGAGTTGTTGACGTCGGGTTCGTATTAATGACTATTAAGTTCTGTTGGTGTTATTTCAAGTAGAATTCGGGGTCGAATTCTATTTAAGGGGGGTAGAATGTAATAATCCGTTTATTTACAAAGAATATAAGGAGATTGAGAGATTCCTTATTTGCATCGCACAGAAACAGAACGGAATCAATAATCATCTTGTAACGTGATTTTCGCAATTGAAACGGCTTCGAATGGAAAACATCATAACTAAAAAGTTGTAGATCGCTTGCCATAGTCCAATTTAGATTCCTCATTGACCTAATTTAGAGTTTGGAGGTTTGAGATATGGGACCCGCAAGGCAGGCTGCATAGAGAACTAAGGTCCGCAACTAAGTCAGCTTACAAGGCAAATTTCGTAAGCAAGACGGCATTTTCAGAAAAAGTCCACAAATAGGAAGTTGAAGTACTATGAGTTAGCTAAATTTTAAGATAAGAATCACTCCATTCTGAGTTCAGTAGAGAAAGTTACGACCTTCGAGAGGTTCACTGCATAGAAAGAAAATACAAGAACCTGGGCCTCGGGCCTTTAGCGAGGAGGCCCATGAGGGGCCGGCCAATTGGGAAAAAAGGGGGTGATATGGGGGATGCCTGATCTTCACAACATAGGATAGATGATAACTTTGGATCCGTGCAACCTGATGAACCGATGGCGCCAACCACTGTCAAAACAGCAACCTGCAACAAAAGAATTCGCCCAACCACACGCTCGTGATCCCGTCTACCTGACCGCACAAAGTAGACGTGTCACTGCTCCTGCAAAACACAAGGAATCACAAGAATAATGGGGTTGAGAACACCCAATTCCCCTCTAGGTTGCACTGTTGTTAAACCCTAGGAAGAACAAGCGTATATCTCTCTTTCGAAAAATAATAGATTCATATTCATCGTGGTCCATCTTACACGAGGAGGTTAGGGGGTATTTATGGTGCCCCTACTAAAGCTCACACAATGTTTAGGTCTAGGGTTGGCTGTGTTGTTCGGTCAGCAAACCGAACAGATCACGATTAGGCCAAAGAAACCAAAATGGATACATTAAAATAAACACATGACAAGTTTATTTAATACTTGCACGGAAACCAAGCCCATATTCCTTGTGTGTGCTCGGCATGCAACACAGATGTGGCTACTACTAAAGCTCACGGGTTGTTTCTTTTTGTTCTCTCTTGTGGGACCCACTACTTGATGATGCCTCCCTCCTTTGATGCAAAAGAGCATCATCCTGCTGCCCTCCACGTGATGCAAGAGCAGTCAGCCCCCTGCAGTCCGGTTGCATGCATGTGTCTTGCATGCGCCCGCCGCCTACTGTGGAATAACCGAAGCAAAACAAACCGAGAAAATAATAGATCGAGTTGGTTCTTTCGGGTTCTAAAATCTTCTCACGTGCAAACATGATAAAAATTAAAATACTAGTATTAGGTAGTAACTAGTTCTCATATAAATTAAAACCAAATTCAACTAGGAGCGAGTTCACCTGTTGATTAATCTTTTTATCTTATGCTCGTGTAATCGGTCCAATCGGCAGAATGTCCTCATCATCCTTCCCCTCTTGAAAAGGAGTCGTCCTCGACTCTGATTGTTCGGGTGCACAAGATGAATCCAATTGCTCCTTCCGCGGCTGAACTCCAAATATGAGAAATGATATATGTATTCCTTCAGGGCCTTCGAAGCGCATCTTCACTTTAGGCTTGTACAGATCATATATATGACTGGTAATACTTAATGCGGCTCAATAATTCTTTCCAATCAAATAATATATTTAACTGAAAAGTACTAAGTGTGTATGTATCTGTATCGCGGGGGGGGGGAGGGGGGCTGAACCCTAGTTCCCCCTCCCCTCCTTGCACCTCCTCCCCCCTAGAGCCACCACCCCTCTTCCTCATTGCGCCCTGGTCAAGCACTCCCCTCCTTGCACTCCATTGCTGTCCTCCTTCCCCTTGGTGGTGCTCCCCTTTGCTGTCGACCAAGGAAGGTGGAGGAAAGGGAGAAGAAAGGGGAGAGGGGAGAGGGGAGCCTCGTGAGGTTTTTAGCGGGTTCCTTCATGTCTTTAAGGGTGATTCTCATCTCTTTGATGTTTTGTTTAATTTCTCCTCCATGCGATTGTTGTTGATTATCGTATTAGTGTCCCTACTGTATTGATTCATGAATCTGTAGTTCTGTTGTTCGGCAGTTTTGGATTAGATCAATGCGAAATTAGGGTTTTGGGTCTCCTAAAGAATTGTGGGTTATTTTGTTATGTTTCTGTAGGATCTGAGTTCATAGTATTTGGAGTTGTAGTTTGTGAGTTATGATATTTACAATGTTGCTGTCCAGAAACCCTGTCAAGTTATAGCAGTCGTAGTAACTGGCAGATTAGAACTTATTAATGGCCGAATCAGGATTGTCTGCTGTGGGGGACCCCCGGGTTATTTCCATAAGACCAAGGCATTCTTGGCCTTATGGAGATAACTCTGGGTCTCCCATGTGAATGGATTCCAACTTAATTCCATCTAAGCGAGAGGCTTAACCGAAAACTAGAGCTCTGACGATCATGCGCGCTGCACCTCTGTGAGCACTACATGATAATCGGTTCCCCAACAGACCAAGCACTACACTTAGTGAGTTAAATTGGAATCCATGGACAGAGAGCATGAGATCATGTTGGCTCCCAAGATCAGCGACCAACATGCCCCAAACTCACATTTAGCATTGATCACATCCATACAACATTCATACATTCATAGTTCAAAAGACATACATCATAATAGTTCAAGTCTACAACTATTACAAGTGGCCGACCAGCCAAATTCAAATAAGATCATAAGGTAACAGCGGAAGCAATGTAAATAAACCAAAAGTCTAGTATGGTATGCTCCATAACCCATCGGCAACCGACTGAGAGTTATATAATAGCACTACTCGTCAGTGTCGCCTAAATCGACACTAACGAGCTCATCGGGCTCAAAGTCTTCCTCACCTGAAATTGCAGCATCCGAGTTGAGTACAAATGTACTCGCAAGTCTTACACAAATAAAAATTAGTTATGCTAGAGGTTGTTCCAAAGGATGGCTCATATTGGCTTAGTTTTGCGAAAGACGCAACAATTTTCAACCTACACATACTAGTTTATCAATTGCCATTTTAAAAACAGATTTGAAGTAGAAGTAAATCATGTGAATAAGTGATAAATTGAATAATAAATGAATCAAACAAACACCAAAGTGGCAGCCCACTTTGATACAACAAAATGCATGAACATCCCATTCATGCCGAATACCGAGTTTACCCACAATTAAAATACAAAGTCTAACGATAGTAACTCCCGAACTCAAGTGGTTGTCCATAACCGTGGACACGGCTATTTGAATAGTTTTATCTCTATAGAGGTGTACTACTTTACCCACACGACTCGATTAGCCTGTAAGCCTCCGGAATAATGACACACTTCCTTAGATATGTCGGCCGGGGAGAATCGAGATACAATCGTTTTTGGCAAGAAAATTCTATTGAGTTAGGTACCCCATATGAGATGTTTCCTTACTTAGTACAAGCGACTGATAGCACTTGCTAAGCGGCTCACAAGTTGTATTGGAAATACCGTGGTAATGTAAATAATGAAAAATGGTGCTCCCATGCACACTATAGAAAATTACCTCGGCTCCTATGGACAAATTGATGAGGACATCGACCCTAAGGATACAACCACGACTTTGAGAAGACCTACGACCGGTTCTGCAGGGTCTACGACCAGCTCTGTAGGGACTACAACCAGCTCTGCAGGGTCTACGACCACTTCCAGAAGACCTACGACCAGCTCTGCAGGGTCTACGACCACTTCCAGAAGACCTACGACCCGCTCTGCAGGGTCTACGACCACTTCAAGAAGACCTACAACTACTACTTCAACTCAATCTTCCACAGTTGGACTTGCGGTCTCTACTTCAACTCAATCTTCCACAGTTGGACTTGCGGTCACTGCAATACCATTTTATCCAATTGGACCACGCTACTTCTACTCCTACAAGCCGAGCTATGTCTACATGCCCTGGCGCTGCATTTACATACCATGGTGTTTGCGTCACCAATTATTAGCCCACTAGCTATGTAATATATGGGCTAACTTGGCCCATAAGGCCCATGTGATGGCCGACCACCCTAGGTGGCTGCCTGCTTCACGTGAACAAGATGCAGTGAACAGCCGCCCTAGGGTTCCCACCTCCTCACGTTCCCCCTATATATGCAAAGCCCGCCATACGGTTTAGGGTTGGGTTTTCTTAGATTATTCGCCACTTTGCGGTTTAGCGCTTGTTCGGTTTGAGAACCCCACTTGTGAACTTCATCTATATTCGCAATATATTTGATTGCATCTACCTTGTTCTTGTGAGTTGCTTCGATTGCTTGCAGGAATCATAACCCTCGTGGTAAGGTCGATCGCGTGCAAGCGTGGTTGATAACGGCAGTCGTGCGGGTGTAGCGAATTGCGAGGTGACGATCTGCGGGTCGGAAGCCTCAAAGCGTCAACGTCCTCACGACGAAATCAATCGAACCTATCGGAAGATCGGGCCACCGTGATTCATCAAGTGGTATCAGAGCACCAGGTTGCCCGTTAGGTAATCTCATTGATCCCTTTTGTTCGTTGTTTTCCATCACCTAGAGTCCAGAAAATTGCCCCACAAAAAGTTTTAGATCTTAGTTCTTCCGCTGTCCAAACCACTCTGTGCCTTTCGCAGTTGTGTTTTCAGTTTTCGCGTTGTTGAATTCGAGTCCATCGTCGGTGTCTTTGTTGCTGGTCTAGTCGTCGTGATCTAGTTTCTAGCGTCGAGTCTTTGCTGTTTCTGGTCATCGTGTATCTCGGCTTGCCCTTGGTTGCATCCGTTGTTTTGTCTACTATAGCCGAGATCGTGTCATCACCCTCATCCGACCACGTACTCGGTTTGACTTCCCACCAACTCGAGTTCGACCACGATCGGATCGACCACCCCTTGGGTTCGACCACCGGTTGGATTCGACCACCTCTTGGATTCGACCCCCCAAGTCGGATTCGACCACCATCCTCGAATACAACCACCTCCTCGGGTTCGACCACCCGGTCGGATTCGACCACCCACTCGGATTCGCCACCTCTTGAGTTCGACCACCTCCTCGGATTCGACCATCTCTTGAGTTCGATCACCTACTTGAGTTCGACCACCTCCTCGGGTTCGATGCCTAGTCGGCTCGACCACCTCCTCAGATCCGACCACCTACCCTTTCGACCACCTAGCCAAAGTTCAGAGAGAGAGAGTATCTTTTATTACCTTTATACCCTGCTCTCCGGAAAAAGTTTGTGGCCTATATATATCCCAGCACCGAAAGAGGGTTTTGAAGAGTTGTGAGTCAAGGTCACTTTCGCAAAAAAAAAAGAGAGGAACCCTCGGTTGGGTTTCGGCAGTCAAAAAAAAAGAAAGAGAGAAGCAAAAAAAAAAAAGAACGAACGAAAAAGAGACCACCCCAGTTGGCTCACGACCACCCTCATTTGGTCTACGACCACCCTCAGGTGGCTCACGACAACCCACAGTTGGTCCACGACCACCCACAGGAGAAATCAATTGCCTTGCGAATTTTGTTCTATTGTGCTTGTATTTCGGCTTGCTCGAGCTAGTTCTAGGAACGCGTTTGGGCCAAAGCTGTGATTTAATACCGTGGACTTTGATTCAGCTTTGCTAATCTGTTTTCATTCTTGCTATTCCTTGCTACAAAATTTTACTGTCCGAGCTCCACATACTTTATTTGATTTTGGATCCTCGCATTCGCCATCCGCCATGTGATCGTACATCCCACCGTCTCCGATCATACCACCGCCGCAATTGGTAAGAAATTCATAAGAGCTTGGTAAGGCGGCTTGAGAGTGTGTGATCCCACCTCCCACCACCTAGTAGTTGATAGGGATAATATCTTTGTGTTGTCTTTTGTCTTCTACTAACCATGGCAGGTGAGGAATTGGATGCGCAAGAGTGTGTTTTGAGGGAAGAGCTCACGAGGGTGTTGGATGAGCACCGTCATGCTATTAATGATGACATTGATAGGAAGTTTGCAGAAACAACTGCTACACTGCAGCAACTCAATGATAGTATCGCAATGCTCAACACACGCATTGATGGTTTGGCCAACCAACCGCCGAACAATGGGCGTGTGGGCCCTCATGGTGCAGCCCATGACCGTGAGTTTGACAATGAAAATGAGATGCACAACCACGACGCCTTTGAGGCACGACAACGGAACCGGTTGAACTTCAGCCGTCAAGGTATGAGAGGTAATAACATTCAGCAACATAATGCACGTGTTAATGATGATCCATATGCTAAAGTCAAGTTCACTATACCATCTTTTGTGGGTGCTTATGATCTTTGAAACATATCTAGATTGGGAGTTGACGGTAGAAACGTACATTTAATGCTCACTTAGTTCTGAAGTGCATAGAGTTCGACAAGCCACAAGTGAATTTAAAAACTTCGCCATTATTTGGTGGAATAGGGTATGCAATGATGGATTAGCGCCTACTACTTGGGATGCTCTAAAGGTGGCTATGCGTAATAGATTTGTTCCACCTTCTTTTAAGCGTGATTTGCTTAAGAAATGCAGCGCTTAAACCAAGGCAATAGATCGTAGAAAGAATATTATCGGGCTACAAATTAGTATGTTATGTTGTGACATTATTGAGGATGAAGAGGCTGCGATGGCACGTTTTTATGGAGGATTAACATGTGAAATTCAGAACATAGTTGATTACAAAGAATATGATAGTATCCCTAGATTGTTTCAACTTGCACGCTTGGCAGAAAAGGAATTGCAGGGACGACAGCAGAGGCCAAGGAACAATTTTGGAAGCACGTCTACACCAAGAACAACGCCGGGTCAAGTTAAAACAGTCCCACCTTCGGCTACACGGTCTGCTGCCCCCTCCTCGAGTAGGGCGCGTTCAGCAGCACCTCCGACACCATCACATGCACCCGAGGTAAGCAAATCTACTAGTGTGCATGCCCCGGCCAAGAGTTCTTCTTCGGTTGCTTCCACGGGCCGTACGACTGGGATTATTTGCCACCGTTGCAAGGGAATGGGCCACGTCATGAGGGACTGCCCAAGTCAGCGAGCATACCTTGCCACTGCAGATGGAGGCTATGTAAGTGCTAGTGATATTGAGGATGAATATGTACTTGCGGCTAACATTGCGGTGGAGGAGACGAAATGCAGAAAGTGATCTTGATGATGTAGAGGAACAAGTAGTGCTTTGTTGACACTGGGAATCATATGAGCCTTGTTGCTGTAGTCTTTGGCGCACAAGTGGAGAGAGTGGAGCAAAATCAGCGGCACAACTTGTTTCAAACCAGATTTCTCGTAAAAGACAGAGCTGCAGAGTAATCATTGATGGAGGGAGCTGCAATAACCTTGCAAGTTCCGAGATGGTTAAGAAGTTTGGCTTGGCCACACAGCCACACCCACGTCCCTACTACATCCAATGGTTCAATTCGTGTGGTAAGTTAAAGGTAAACCAAGTTGTGAGAGTGCAATTTTCAGCTGGTAATTACAAAGATAGTTCCGACTTTGATGTAGTGCCTATGCAAGCATGCTCTTTGTTGCTCGGTAGGCCTTGGATATATGATAATGATGTTTTGCACCATGGTAGAGCTAATACCTACTCATTCTCACATAGGGGTAAGAAGATTAAGTTATTGCCTTTGACACCTGCTGAAATTGTGAAAGATGAAGTAGGCGTGCTAAAATGAGCGAAACACCAATGAACATGATTCGAAAATCAACAAGTAGCAAAACGTGTTTTCCCACCTAAAGGGAAGAAAGTGGCACCTAATGCTAGTTCCGAGGGGATTAAATTGAAGGGGTGTGTTATGCTTGCCACTAAATCTGAACTTACTGAAATTTGTGAAATTTGCAAAGGGTCTCCGTATCCATTAGAAGAAATGCATGTTTCTTTGCCTCTGTTGCTACTAACCTTTTGCGGAGAGTGATGACTTTGGGAAACGACCGAGTCGAGGGCGACTCAAATTCAAGAAGGGAGGATGATGAGGACATCGACCCTAAGGATACAACCACGACTTTGAGAAGACCTCGACTGGTTTTGCGGGGTCTCGACCAGCTCTGTAGGGACTACGACCAGCTCTGCAGGGTCTACGACCACTTCCAGAAGACCTACGACCAGCTCTGCAGGGTCTACGACCACTTCCAGAAGACCTACGACCCGCTCTGCAGGGTCTACGACCACTTCAAGAAGACCAACAACTACTACTTCAACTCAATCTTCCACAGTTGGACTTGCGGTCTCTACTTCAACTCAATCTTCCACAGTTGGACTTGCGGCCACTGCAATACCATTTTATCCAATTGGACCACGCTACTTCTACTCCTACAAGCCGAGCTATGTCTACATGCCTGGCGCTGCATTTACATACCATGGTGTCGTCACCAATTATTAGCCCACTAGCTATGTAATATATGGGTGACTTGGCCCATAAGGCCCATGTGATGGCCGACCAGCCTAGGGGTGCTGCTTCTCACGTGAACAAGACTCAGTGAACATTTCGCGCCCTAGGGTTCCCACCTCCTCACGTTCCCTATATATGTGCAAAGCATACCACGCTTTAGGGTTGGGTTTTTCTTAGATTATTCGCCACTTTGCGGTTTAGCGCTTGTTCGGTTTGAGGAACCCCACTTGTGAACTTCATCTATATTAAGTAATATATTTCAGATTGCATCTACCTTGTTCTTGTGAGTTGCTTCGATTGCTTGCGTGAATCATAACCCTCGTGGTAAGGTCGATCGCGTGCAAGCGTGGTTGATAACGGCAGTCGTGCGGGTGTAGCGAATTGCGAGGTGACGATCTGCGGGTCGGAAGCCTCAAAGCGTCAACGTCCTCACGACGAAATCAATCGAACCTATCGGAAGATCGGGCCACCGTGATTCATCACAAATGATCAACATAAGTGCCCTTACACCACCATGAGACTTCACCCAATAAAACATTCCCCCTACTTAACCGTACATTACCCATATCCCGCGTGTGGTAGCACGAGTGTACTCGAATTAACGATATTACCAAAGTTCGGTCCTTAATGGTCCGGACAAGACATCCACAAACCCGATCTCGTGCACGAAGGCACCCTCACTAGCCATCACTTGCCCAGGCCCCAAAACTCATTTAAAATGACAAAATTTATCTCATAAAATAGATACAAAGATCTAAAATAAATTGAATATAAGAAAGTGAGTGTTTCCCATAATTGTCGGGTTATTCCCGACAATCAAACTACCGTTTCTAGACTTGTATGGCTAAGCAAACCCAAACAATATAATTCACACAATCCTAACTTAAACATGTGGTGCTGGAATAATTCAAGATTAACCTCAATGAATAGGATATAACTAATCTACATATCACAAAAATAGCGACATAATCAAAATAGCATGCAAGCAATTATCATTACACTATCTTAACAAAACTGGGATCAAATATGATGCAAAAGAAAGTTTAAATGATGCTTGCCTTGCTGGTAGTTCAGATGTTCACTCTCGGTGGTGTACGAGTCAATATCAATAGCCTCGGAATCTATAGAATTAACGATATCGATAAACACCGAGAAATACCTCAAAAACCATAATGCTAAAAAATGCATGATTTTCCTATAGTGGCTACTGCATGATTTTAGATGAAAATAGGTGAAAGAATTATTCCATTTGGAGTTATTATGTGAAAGTTATAACATTTCGAATTTCAGGTTCCAGTAAGCCTTAGTTCATGTAATTTAATTATTTGGTCAAAATTTATAGAGTAGTAGGGGATACAAGGATTATACAAATAAATATAGAATAATATTACAAGCCCAAATTAACTGAGTTCATCTCATTTGGAGTTTTTATGAATTAGTTATGCATTTTCAAAGTTATCATCCTTTTTCTATTGTAAAAATAGTAGGTTTATGGATCACTCTCTAAAATTATATTCTCTGCTATAGAGACAAGTTTAAAACCAATTTTAATATGAATTTCATTAAAAATGAAAATTATTAGCACTAGTTTCATCCATTTTGGAGTTAAGATGAATTAGTTATGCATTTTTGAAGTTACTCATATTTTTCAGTGTGCAGATTAATACATTTTGGATTTTATAAAGCATTTACTACTTTTTACACCGACGCTGCGCTAGCCGTAGTCACTGACCGGTGGGGTCCTGTGAATAGTGTGATTTTCAATTAACTTCCGATTTAAATTTCAGCTCTGACATGTGGGGCCCATTGTCAGTGGCGTGGTCCAAGGGACTTGGTCCACACGCGCATGCGCACAGCGCACCGCGCTTAAGGACTTGGGCCCACACATCAGCTGCTAACACGTTTTCACTTATCACCCTGATTTCTATGCGCGGGGCCCGCATGTAAGTGGCACATTTATTCGTTAAGACAACATTTATTGCTAATCATTAGCGTTTAACTTCCTAATCATCGTGCTACAGTCGCTGTCCACGTACAACAATGATATTTTGCGTCCCGCGTGATTCACCGGCAGCTCGCCGGCGCTACGCGCCATGGTGGCGCGAACCAAGGGAACGGATGGGAGCACAATAGTATTGCGCACCCGATGGTGGTGTTCTCGACGGCGGAGCCGGCTTTTACCGGCGGCGAGCCGGAGGAGAGCGGCGGCGCTCAATACGGCAAAGTTGCATGTGTAAAGTAAAGCTTCGCAGCGTCCATTCAGCGGGTGCCCAAGCATAAGCAAGGTCCAGTGAGGCTACCTGAGCTTAGGGAAGAGGTCGAGGCGGTTGGAGGGGCTCAAAGCTTGGCTGGCATCGAAGAAGATGACGGCGGCGGCACGGCTTCATGGGGAGAGGATATCCTGAGAAGATCTAGGACAAGTGAATGCTAGAGATAGCTCAAAGATTATATGTGGATGCTAAAGGAGCAGGGAATCGATAAATGCCTTACCAGATCGAAGTGGGAGGTGAAGGGACTGTTCTTCAGCCGAAAATACAATCCTTTCAAATTCTCAAAATCCTGTCATGCATTGTTGAAATAGATTTAGGGGTTTACTTAATGATGCCCTAAGACACAATGTGACGCGCAAAGTTGAGGATAATATTCACCGAGCACAAAGTTGGCACGATGAAGCCACTCGGGTGTGCACTCTAGAACTTCAAGGAGCACAAAGATGGTCTGAGAGCTACAAATGGAATCAAGGACTGAGACTAGTAAAAATGGAAATAGCATTGAGTGTAGAGTCGAGAGGATGCACCTGGGAGGGACTTATGTAACAGCCCAAAAATACATAAAGGCAAAAATGAGGGATTTTTAAAACTTTTTGTCTAATGCCTGTTGACGTTCCGTTTGCTTGCATATTTGAGAGTTATTGGAGTACATTTTTCATCTTTTATTTATATCTCTCCTTGGGCTAAAGGATGATCAGTCAAGCACTGGTCCAACACGCCCGCTCCCGTGCATTCCTCTCCTGTTCCTTCGACCAGCAGTGGTCAAGCTGGGGCAACCATGCCTCTCACTCGTGCGCTGCGGGCACCAGGTCAAAGCCACAGCCTGGTGCTATCCATCGGCCATTAATAGACATCCCCCTCGGATGTCATTCATTTGCCCCTACCGTCCACAGCCTCACCCACTCCTCCTCACCGAATGTGCCAAGGTGCATGCACATATTTTGCTCCAAGCCCCATCATGCTCTCCCTTGCCATTCCAGTGTTAGTCTCACTTCCTTCCTCTCCCAAGAGAGCCTAAGCTCCAGCCCGGCTCCAGCGCTCGCCTCTGTCAAGCGCCACCACACCGCTGCCTTCTCCATTGACAACCATCGGAACAGCCTTGGATACTGTTTCTTTTCCCCTCCGACCAGGACACTCTAAGACCTCCCAGAAGGATCGTCTACTTGCTTCTACGGAGCTTCCTTGAAGAGCCAAGACCACTCTCCTTCCTCAAGCCACTATTGCAAGCACAGAGTTTCTCTCATAGTCGTGGGCCACGCGCCAGCCGGCTCCGACTAGCTCATTCCCCAGTTCCGTACTGGTAAGTTCCTAGTGGTCAGATACTCTTCCTAATTCGAGCCGCCTTGTTCTCTCTTGGATTTTTCCTCTGGTTCTTCCTTTGGCTTTTCCGCTAGTTTATTTGATTGCATCAATACAGACGAACCTTTGCTTCTTTCGACCTCTGCTGTGTAGTCGAACATTTCTCTCATTCGACTACGCACGGTTAACACTCCCACGACCTCCTTCCTTGCACAGACCTTCCATTTTATGAAGACCGCCCTCTTGGTCACGACTGTTGGAATTAATCCTTCATGTATTAGTTTTATTCAATCCTAGTTTGAGTCGAAGTCAGTTAGTAGATGAGTCCGGGTCGTGCTCATAGAAAATGTGTCCGAGTCTGGTGTTGAGTCCTTATACTCAAGCCTATGTAAGAGTCTTGTATCGATGTAAGAAGTCGAGAGATGAGAAAAGCAGTAAAACCAAGAACGAAAGGGGAGCAATTGCTCCCGAAACCAATCGTGTAAGTTTCCGCCTCGAGCGCTGTTCATCACCACCACTGTTCATCTGAGACTATTCAACAAGCACTATTCACCGAATACTGTTCATATGGGTACTGTTCACCTGAATACTATTCATCCGAGTACTGTTCATCCCAGGTGCTGGTGGAAAAGTCATGAGCTGCTCATGGTCGTAGGGAGAGGTGGATCGACTACATCCTGGGCGTAAGAGTTGGGTCTGCTCGCAGAAAGTTCCGACCACCTGGTCGAAGCTGGCACGACCACAATGATCTCCCTTTTTGCAAAAACCACCCTTCTGGTCTTAACACTCGCACGACCTCCTCAAGTCGTAGCACTCTCACGACCTCCCCTGGTCGTAACACTCTCAAGACCTCTCCTAGTTACAGTACTTCCAGGACCTCCCATGGTAATAGTACTTCCAAGACCTCTCCTGTCTACAGTGATTTCAGGATCTCACCAAGTCATAGCACCTCCACGACCCCCCTGTCGTATCCTTCTAGAAACACAGTAGCTTCTACGACCACCACAGGTCCGACGACCACTAAGTTTTCATCTGTGCTGGTCTCATATTTCTAATCTACGACTTTGCATTATTTGGAGTTCTTTGCATATTTGAATACGATTTGAGTTTGAATATATGCTTATTTGCCTTTCCGTTTGTTTTGCGATTATAGAAGCTGAGGCAATTGAAGAACCGTTCATTGATCAGGATCACGATCAGCAGCACTCTGAACAAGGCGAGTCAACACTTTGATCATATTGAGCCTACCTTTTGCAAATTATGTTGCTTTAAATTATGAAACTGCATTGCTATGTTTTATCAAACTAAATTGGTCTAGATCATAGTTAATGCCTTAACAATTACTTGTGTATAAACTTTCAATCCTTAAACTTGGACACTATCCTTTGTCACTTTAGACTTAATGGATTACATACTAGTTACTAAGTCTGTATCTAAGTGTCATGCTTAGCCTTGCTTAGATACAATGTCATGCGGGTATTAAATTGCCCGACCACAATCATTAAAAACTTTGGAAAATGATTTGGGCAGCAAGGCTGGGAGCCTGTCTAGTATGTTGAGGTAAATGGTTATTTTCAAAACAAACAAAACCTGAAAACTATTTTCGACTGGGGCGGTTGGAAAGAATGGTTGGTGCCGGGGGCACGAGAAGATGTTGGTATGTGGATGTATCGCCCTGGTCAAGTAAGGACCGAATCTTGTGATGACCTCTCATGCAAAAAACAGTGCAACCACAAGTCTATTATGGGTACGACCTGGCTAACTAATTTGCTCACCTCGGCATGGCCTCACCATTGGAGGAATGTGGCATGGGTAAAGGGGAAAGAAGCCACAGGAAAACTACACGGCGCAAGAGGGGGCCTCTTGGAAGTGCATGGCACCGTGCGGTGCAAACCTTAGCGGGTGAGGCTGCGTCGAGGAATGAGCATTGTAAAGGCCTTGTGGTAATCTCCCCTTGATTCACATGTCTAAGGAAGCAGGTGTATATATATCAAGGCGATTACCTCTTGTGGGTAAAGTGTGCAAACTCTGCAGAGTAAAAAAACTATCTAGATAGCCATGTTCACGGTCAAGAGCGGTGCTGAGAACTTGCTCGATATAGTGTTCATTTTTACAAAAACCATTTGTGATGTAAAGGAAAGGATGGGGTGGACCCACGATTTGAAAGCACAGTGGGAGACCCGGTGGTAAATACGGGATAGCCCAAGCATTGGGTGGATGGAACCACTCAATGGTATAGGAGGTGGGACCTCCACTAGTATTTTTTTTTTTACAAATGAACGCTCATTCATAAAACCCCATTTGTTAAAAATGCTAAGTTTCAGGATTTTCTATTAAGTCTAATTTAAACTTGGCTTTGTGCAAATAAAAAAGAACTCTAGACCTCCCTTGATTAACCTTGCATATATAAGAACTGCATTGTGTGTTGGCTCGCGAGTACGTTGTGTACTCAGGCTCCGCCAATATAATCTTTTTAGACCCGAACGATCAAGACCCCTACCTGTACTTCACGGAGGATGAACCAGATGGTGGTGATGATAATGAAGTTTAGGCCGGGACCCCCAGTTGCTTGCCTATGGGCAGAGTGAATGGATCCACTACAACTTGTTTTGCTTCCGCACTTGCCTTCTATTCTGTACTCTTGACTTTTGTAAAACTCTTGCCTAAGTGGCACTTTTGTAAACAGTTGGCCGCACAGCCGGATATTTATGTAACATATTATGGGCTTGCATTGTTCATATCAAGTACTGCACATATTGAGTAAGGTCCATGATCAGTTGTGCACAACCACCCCTAGTTGGTCTAAGACCACAACTAGGTGTCTCATGACCACCTCTAATTGGTCTAAGACCACAACCAGATGTCTCACAACCACCCCTAGTTGGTCTAAGACCACAACCAGATGTCTCATGACCACCTCTAGTTGATCTAAGACCACAACCAGATGTATCATGACCACCCCTAGGCAGTCTAAGACCACTACCAGCTGTCTCACGACCACCTCTAGATGGTCTAAGACTACAATCAGATGTCTCATGACCACCCCTAGGCAGTCTAAGACCACTACCAGATGTCTCATGACCACCTCTAGATGGTCTAATACCACAACCAGATGTCTCACTACTGCCCCTAGATAGTCTAAGACCACTACCAGATATCTCATGACCACCTCTAGATGGTCTAAGACCACAGCCAGATGTCTCACAATCAACCCTAGATGGTCTAGGACCACAACCAGATTTCTCACAACCACCCCTAGATGGTCTAAGACTACAACCAAACGTCTCACGACCACCCCTAGATAGTCTAAGACTACAACCAGCTATCTCACAACCACCCCTATATGGTCTAAAGATCACTTCCAGATGTCCCAAGGCCTTCTCAGGACCTCCACGGGATCACTATAGAACCATCCCAGGACCTCTTCAAGACCTCCCCAGACGTCCTTCATGTACAAATGTGGTCACAGCTATGAACCTAAGTGTGTGTTTGCTGTGAGCTTCCGTAGTTATGCGAGTGAACTTAAATGTAACTGTGCTTGTTAGCTACTGATCCAGGGAATGACACCTTATGCACAGTGGATCCCAAGTTCCAAATTTGGGGTCCGACAACTTAACCGACAATGGAGTAGGTGCGAGCCTCCCTCTCCTCAGTCGAAAAGAGGAGAAGTGAGGGAGAACTAAGGTTTCGAAGAGGTTTTATCCTAGGTGAATGATGGCAATGGAGGCAGCGTTAAGCAACGAAGCTCCCGGATAGGTCGCAATGGGCGGTGTCTCATGGCGGTGACGGAGCAGCGCAGCATGCGGTGGCGACGTGGCGTTCACGCTCTGCGCGCCCAACGGGAGGAGGACGAAGGAGCTAACAAGTGGGCCTAGCGTGGCAGCAACTCAACATGCGCGCGCGAGTAACGTTCGGACCATGCGTTTTGACGGTCCAATCGTGATCTAATGGTCCACAATCATCGCGCTTTTGGATGGTCCGAACAGCCCGTTTTATCTGGACGGTTGATTTCACATCGCACGGTCCAAGCACGAGTGAACATTCGGACCGACCGAGCGGTCAAGAGATCTGGGCCATTGTTTTTCCATCGGACAGTCAAAATGCGACTGTTTTACATTCAGGCCAACCCAGTGCAGATCGAACCACTCGTCAGAGCCGCTTGATTAAGATCGGACGGTCCCTATTGGCCCTAGTTAAACTCAGTTAACTGAGTTTGAAATCTAAACTGCTACTTTGACTAGACCACTAAAAATAGAAATAAAAATCCTAAAAGTCTTAAATAAATTAGAGGTGTTCCTGGCATGACCTAGTACCCATAAAATTTGAAACCCCCTCTGTTCATGTTATATATTGTGCATTTTAAATTCAAACTTAAATAAGGTTATTGGATTGTGTTAGAATTTTCGAGGGTTAAAACTAATCCCAAAAATTTGGGAAAAATTATATTAATTCATGATAATTAATGTAGTATTAGAATAAATTATTTCTAGAGGAACTTTAGTAGCATTTGTTTCAGTTTTCTTTTTGAGTTTACTTCTTTAAGAGTAGGTCCAATATTTGAACAAGATTTTGCAAGTGCAATATATAATGTAAATACATGAAAACAATGATGCATGCTCATGAGATGCATAGTAATCCTTTTTTTATTAACTTGGAGATGTGACATCTGCTAACATGACTTTTGTAGGAAGTTCTCTCATCTTTCCATAATGTTAAAGAACACAATTTTTGGATCATCCTAGTGAAAGTTATAGCTATTTTAAGGCTGTTGTCTAGGCTATCGGTCAGTTTCTGACATTGGTTATTCATCTGCTTTTTAAATTTAGTTAAAAGCATAATTAAGGGATCTTGCCAACTAAACTTTTGTAGATAGAAGATCGCTGTTCAGTTTTGAGTTACTATTAGGTTGTCGTTTCGCTTGAGTAGATTAATTATTTGAAGTATGGGTTTTGGGAGTGCAGATGAGAGCGTTGCGATTAGCGTTGTTTCCTCTTGTCAAGAACTTGTTTTGAGTAAATTACCATCCATCGTGTTGCAACTCGAAAGGCAAGTACAAATTGGATCGTCTTGTATGGTTGTTGTTCAATATGGTTATATGATTATGACACGAGTAATTCTTATGAATTATGAGTATTTTTCTTCCTTTACATGATTATGTTCATTGGTGATATCAAAATTGTTACTATGAGAGAATGCATTCATTTAATTTCAATCATTCATGCCTCACCCACAGGAGTGAGTATTGAGAGTTGTCGGGACCCAAAAATACAATTCTGGACCCTCTGTGTATACTGCACTAGTCCAGGATCACGCTAGTGCACATAGTGACAACATCAGTGAAATATCATTTCTATATACAAAGATGACTAATAAATAGACAAATACAATAAATATTAGAGTAAAGACCTTAAGGTCAAAGCTTACAATTAATGCCTCAGAAAGCGAATAACTCAATGAAGCTGCAGCGGAACGTAACAGAATAACTTCAGTGAGACCCATCCATATGCCCACATGCAATCGGCTGGGGTGCGCGACCTAGTTCTTCACGATCCTTGAAGTAGACCTTGTTGACTGACGATTCCTTCACTTCTGCTTGATTGATTAAAGAAAGCATGAGTACACAACCGTACCCGCAAGTCACACCACAGAAATGCAATTATACATGCAGGCTTATTCCAAAGGGATGGCATTCTGTGGTTATTTTGTAGAAATGCAACACTTGCAATTGAATACAAATAATAGATTGAAAGCATAAGTAAAACAAATAAACAATAATAAGTTTTACAGTTTGATTTCACAAAGACACACAGCCTAAACAGATTATTCACATAGCCATATGATTTAGATCACACAGCTCCCTTCCCAACTGTTTTATGAAAATCTACCCCTCGTGTGAAATCCCCGAGCATGTCCAAGACCGCGAACGCGGCTATTCGAATAGATTGTTTAACACTCTGCAGAGTTTGTACACTTTACCCACAAGATGCAATCAACCGGATCAGAGTTGATCACAACAAAACCTTTCAGAAACTTCATCTCAAGCATTGACACTCCCAGTGTGCTTACGAACCGTCATACCAATCCTTACACAGCGATTGGACGACACACACCGTTGGACAGGGAAGCGGTGAACCGTCCCGCGATGTAACTACTTGGTAGCACACACCTCCACCCATCACTGAGCCTAACCTACTGCCTGAGCAATCAATGTCAAGAATTCATAACTTCCTAAGTTAGGCCCGTCCCATAACAGGCATGTGGTTGTACGAGAGGCCCAGTTTAATGGCGCACAAAGTTCAGTCCTTAATTGACCAAGACAAGACTTCCAATTTCTAACTAAGCCACATAGATTAATATTCCCAAACGCATGGCCACCATGTCACACAGTATCCACCACTTGCCTCAGTCTAAACATTTTACCACCCAGTTGGTTAAGTGCAACATATGCCATAATAGCACATAGTACACACAGATTATCACAAAGTTCCATAGTCACTTAGTCAAGTTGATAATTGCAACTTTACATGAACAGATGATTCGTGGTATGGCTAAGCAATCTACTCGTATCTAACCAACCCACGTTGGTGCTACGATATTACCAACTAAATAAATAACTAAGCTAGGGTGACAAAAGATTTTGACATATCAATTTAGACAAGGTGGGTATAACAAATTGAATTATTAAATAAACCCAAAAGCATTTAAATAAATACTTAAAGTAAATGCAATAATTTAATTCAAAGTAGTTTTAGAAAACTGGGATTCAACATGGTCAAAGGTATGACTTGCCTCGCTATAGCAATGATGATCTTAATTATCTTTAATCTTCTACTTCCTTGATCTTCAGCTCCTTCCTGATCAGCACTTCTTGCAGTAGCAACGTCTATTCGCAAACAAGCAATTAACTAAATAAATAAATAACGGAGAACAAACAAACTCCAAAAATTAAATAATAATCTCATAATAAAAGATATTGAATTCATATCAATTTAGAAATTTGAATGAATTCAATCGGAGTTCGAATTCAAAAGATATGAGCTTTCGAAGATCACATGAAATGATGAAATTGAAAGAGAAAAGAATATTCAAAGAATATTCCTTCGGATTAAATAGAATGAATGGGAGGCTTACAAGTGGGGTCCACTAGTAAGTGAGAGAGATCAAAGATAGTGAATGACATGTGGGACCAAAAGGATAATTGAAGTTCAGAAATCGGATTAATTTCCGAAAAGGAATAGTGGATGACAGGTGGGACCCACTGGATTTATGAATTTCCAGAATTAGAATAATTCCAGAAATGATTGAGGTGAACGGCAAGTGGGACATTGGTCCATAGACCAAGTCCACGATCTAGGGTTTAGGTTCACGGTGAACCGGGTTTAAAGAACAGTGCATTGACACGCGGGGACCACGGTTCATAAGCATGGCTCATGGTGAACCATGTCCATCCGGTTTCGGTTTAGGGTTTGGTAGGGTGGATGCCACATGGGCGATGATAAGCATGCCACACGTGTACATACACTGAAGTGGCGAGGATGGAACAGTGATGTGGCATTTGATTAGCGGTTGGCGAGGCCGTGCTGAGGTGTCGGGTGGCAAGAGATGACGGGGATGCCACAAAGGACGACGCACAAGCACAAGGGCCTTGATGGCTGCTGAAAAGGCGATAACTAGGCGGATGACAGTGTCATGCAAGACAGAGCCTCGATCTAACGTCTTGGGACCGCTCACCATAGAGACTAAAGAGAGAGGGAGAGCTGGACGGCCCACACCTTAGAGAAAAGAAAACTTAACAGAGAGAACTAATGAAGCTTGCGTTGGAAACTATTGTCTATTTCAGTTCAGAACACAGAAAACATGCCTTCACAGAGAACAGGAACAACCGAGCCAATTTATCAGGACCCAAACCAAAAGCTACAAACTTCAAGAGAGGGCAACAAAAGCACAGAGGCTACTGTGTAACATCCCAAATGTATAATTAGGGTTATTCAAGTATAATTATATGTGTACAAATTAAAACTTTTTCTCACATCTTGAAAACCCCTAATCATTCATGTGATTCTTGTCCAAGAGTTGTGTAATCTAAAAACACCAAGCTCTTGTTGACCCAAAAGTCAAACTCATTTTCCAGTTGTCTAAATCTTGTGCCAAACATCTGAATATATTTTCCTTGGTCCCAAAACTGATGTGGGACCCTCTGAAAAATATCACAAGTTGTAAAACTAGTTTGATAAATTTTGGAGGTAAAACAATCCTTTAAACAACCTTAACGAATTTCCTGAGAAAATGCATTGCATAATAACCTCTGGAAATTTTATGTCAGGTTAATCTCATTGTCAGCAAGCTCCTGTAAAAATTTCATGAATTTTGGAGTTGAATTGCTATCCCAAACAATCCTGCAAAGTCTCATTTATTAGAAATTAAACTTAGCATGGCATCGTTCCTTGGGCTAGCCACCTTGCAAAGCCGGGTCCAGCCCAACCCCATCGACCTCCTCTCCATTTGATCAGTCGCACTGTTGGATTTACATCCAACCGCCACGACCTCCTCCGCGATCAACACCGCAAAGACCTCCTCACCTCACCAGTCATAACCGTTGGATCAAAGATCCACGGTCATGACCTCCCCGTGTTAAACCGCAAAGACCTCCTTCGATATCTATCACCTTGTCGGTCATAGCCCTTGGATTAAGATCCAACCGCTCCCGACCTCCCTTGTTATCAAACCTCAAAACCACCTTCCACCTTGGCGAGGTCATAGTCGTTGGATTTACATCCAACCGCCTCGACCTCCCCTCACCGTTAAGCTAAGCAAACTTCCCACCTACATGAGGTCACACCATTGGATCAAAAATCCATGGTCGCGACCTCCTCCTCTTAAGCTAACTATCGACCTCCTTTGCACTCACTTGAGGTCGGAGCCGTTGGATCGATCCAACACGACCCACGACCTCCCTCAAAATATCCAACAAGACAAGACCTCCCCTATCTCATGTTGTGCACCGCTGATTTGAAATCCACTGATCACGACCTCCTCCTGGTCTCATGCGATCGATCTCCTCACAAGACGTGAGGTCGTTGCCCTTAGATCTAAATCCAAAGGCCATGATCTCCCGTGTGTGTTGTGCAAGCTCAAGACCTCCTTTGCGCCACGTCGAGGCTCAGACCTCCCTATTTTGATCACCACCGTTGGATCAAAATCCAAAGGTCTTGACCTCCCTCGCTTCACGCAAAGCCTAAGACCTCCCTTTGGTTGTGTGCCCTTGGATTTTAATCCAAAGGCCGTGACCTCCCCTCATGTCTTATGTTCACGTGCAGTTAAGACCTCACAGAGGTCCAAGACTGCTGGATGGAGATCCAACGCTTTGGACCTCCCCGTCCCTATTTCCCCACGTCGCTTACACATTAAGGAAATCGGAGGGCCACGACCTCCCCATCCTTGATCGTGTGGTGGGACCTCCTCCAGTCATTTAGGCGAACGGTTCAAAATTGTCATCCGATGGTTAGGACCTCCCCTGGTCTTATCCAACGGTCATAAGGACCTCCCTGTTCTTCTCCTTCCTCGGCGCGCAAAGCTCTGGCGAAAGGAGTTAATGCACGCCTGCCACTGTGTACTTTTCATCACTCTTTTGTCTTGACCAAGATTTAATGCAATTCGACTTTCCGCTCTCGGGTCACCAGCTCAGCACCTTGTCAACCTCATGTCCTTGCCACCCCATGGACCAACCCGTGGGCTAAGCTCACCATGGAGCTTAGCCCCACTCATAACCTTCACCACAGGCTATAAGTTACCCCTTGAATCCTCCTTGGCTTCCTTTGCACACAATTGTTCTCACCTTGCACTTTGTGCGTGGTGAGCTCCTCCTCCACTAATCGACCTCCTCACTGGCGGCTGCCATTGTCAAGGTCTTTGGAGCTTCTCAGTGGTTCAGGAGTTCCAGTGGCTCCCTTTTCAAACCCTCGCTCACTGTTGCTCCCAAAACCTCTTGGAAGTTAACCCTAACTTAATTTGTTTGGGCATTTTTCAGAGGTGGACAAAGTTGAGCTTGGAGCTGGTGCCTTGGGCTGTGAAGCTTCATTGTCTTCCCCAACTCCGGTCATCACCTCCACGACCTCCCCAGCACCTTAGGACCTCCAGGTACTCCTCCTGTTAGTCCTTTAGTCGCTGGCACCCGCTTGAATGCATGTTGCGGAGCTTATGTTTGGGCACACGCTTGGATGTCGCGCGGAGCTCCTTTTTGCGTTTGCGGTTTTGGCCGTGCTGGCCTTCATTTTGCCCTCTCCGGCTCGCCGGCGTTCAAGGCCGTCGCCGCCGTTGAGAGGAGGTCCGTTGGGTGCGCATGGTTATTGCGAACCCAACGGTACCATTGGATGTCGCCGGCGAGGTCTGTATCGCCGGCGATGACCATCTCTTCAAACCCGGGTCTTTGTCGGACGAAACGGCAGCGCCGTTGTCGTTTTTAGGACAGAGATTTGCCGAGTTTAATGCGCTCATCATGTGCTCAAATCATTGAAATCATTGGGCGTCTTAAATGCATTTAATCCTCACTTTGCGCGTATTTAAGACCTCCCGCGCGCGGACCTCCTCGCTGTCCCGCGCGCATTTATTCCATGTCCGAGCGCGTGGTCGTGAGCTCTGGGACGTCCATGACCTCCTCCGAGGAGATCTGGAGCGTCCAAGACCTCCCCTTGCGCGATCGTGGCCGTCCAGACCTCCCTGGAGGTCTGTGACGTTAGGACCTCCCTTAGGACCTCCCCTAGGTTATCTCAGCCGTTCATGACCTCCCCGGGTAGATCTTGACCGTCAAGGTCCTCCCTCGGACGATCTGAACCATCGAGGACCTCCCTTGGAACATCTGGACCGTCCCAGACCTCCTGTGAGGTCTTGACGATGTAGATCTTCCTTAGGGAGATCTTGATAGTTTAGATCTTCCTTTGGAAGATCTCAACCGCTGAGGACCTCCCTTTAGATCTGGTCCGTCCCGACCTCCCTCGTCGTTGTGGTCCGTTGATTCTCCATCTCGGCCACGACCTCCCCTTACCTCGCATGTGCGTTGCTAGGAGGTCCAGACCTCTGGACCTCGTGAGCGCGTGTGTTGTTCTCTGGGAGGTCTTGAGCCGTCGATCTGAGATCTGTGGCTCATGTCCTCCCTACTGTGTGTTTTTCTTTAGAAATTCCATTGAAGTCTTAATTATAAATGAATAAGGTATAAACTTTAGAATTTCTTATCTTTTTCATTTTAATTCCAATTGAGGTCATTCAAATTGTGTTAGCTCTGTCTTGGACTTGACTTTAATCTAAAAATGATTGTAAGTTAAGTTCAGCCCCAGAGCACAGCTTTACCATTAGATTTTAAGATTAACTTTAAATGTGCACTCAAATTAGTGCTTAACTTGTAAAATACATAACTAGTGCTCTGAGATTATTTTTGAGTGAGACCAACTTTGTTGGTTTCCTCCATTAATGGTCTTGCTATGAACATTAGTTTTGAGCATGTTGCTGCTAGGAAAATGAGGACTTGTGCATTATAATTTTGTTCAAGTTCTTGTTTTTGAAAATTTGTAGAGAGTGCAATATAGCTCCAAATGAGATGAACTCAATTGTGTTATTCATCTCATGAGGTGCTGGTTTTACAGTAAAAATTTCAGCTTCACTTCTGTTCTAGAAAATGTTGCCTCATAATTAAATTAATGAATAGTGCAGTTTGGTATTTTAGGGCTGAGCAGAATTGTTTTGCTCATAACTTTTGCATTGAGAATCCAAATCAATTGGTTCTTGTTGCAATATTCCCTAAAATCACCCTCTTGTTGCTGTAGAAAATTCAGAGAATTTGGAGTTCGTTTGTTATGCTGTCTTTGTTGTTTTTCGTCGTTCTTATCGGTTCTTTCTCGCCTTTCCGTTAGGTTTCGACATTTGTGGTGATCCCGAGAGTGACCCTCCGCAACAAATTGACCAGCAACAGCATGGCAAGCAGTTTGATCATTTCCATCATTGTCCCATTACTTTAAAGCTTAATATATTGTTTTACTTCTATGTATGCATGCTACTTTGTGTTAAATGTCGCTAGCAATCCTATAGTTGCATAATCTGTAGGAATTGTTTATCCTCTACTACCATGAGCCTAGGTTATTTGCTGTGGTTTGAGCTCGTTGGATGAGCTCTTATCACTTAGTAGTTTCGATTAAATTGCTTAGACATGCTTAGTTATCGGTAGAATGGGCGATCATCGACTTAGTCGATGGTCTTGATCACTCAAAACTGATTATTACTCCTATATGTCCAGCACTTGTGCTTTGATTAATTTGTAAAATCAAAAACTGAAAATAAAAGATTGATTTAGACTTGGGCATATTGGATGGATGGTGTGGTTTTTGGATGTGGTGGTATGCCTGGGTCCCTAAGGACCGAGTACTTGGGTCACTAAGCCAAGCGATTTTGCGTGCTAACCACACGAGGGGCATATGGAACCCTCTTGACTAAGTACTTTGGGCGGTGTTAATTGGGGTCGCTTTCGGTTGGTGTGTTTTAAAGATAAAATGTGTGTGTGATGTGGGAGGGAGCATTAGCTTCCGGGTAGGTTGTGTGATGTCTCCTTCTCCCGTGGGTTGTGCGACTCGAATTAGCATTGTCCATTGGAAATGTCTCGTAGGACTTAGCCGTGCGGCATACCAAAGGTAGTGTGCCTAGAGGAAAGGCGATCGGCGTGTGGGTACAGTGGTACACCCCGCAGGATAAAACTATTCAATAGCCTCGCCCTAGGTTATGGACATGCTTGGTAAGGTCGTTCAAGACTAGACTACAACCTTTAATTAAAACTTGACATGGTTGGTATGAACGGGAGTTCATGCTATTGTTGTGGTGACTTGGGTTGGTCACTTCGTGTTGTTCTTGTTGTTGTTACCTTGTTATTTATCTCGTTGTTATTTCAACAATTAAAAATGCTTTGTCAAATTGCTTTCAATCTACTATATTATTGCAAATGAAAACTTGCTTTGTGCTTAAATGAGTCCAAAGCCTCATCCACTTAAATAAAGCTTGCATATAGCTAAATTATAGTTCTCATTATCTTACACGTCGGTCTTGCAGTACAATAAACAATTTATTGTACTCATTTGCTTTGCTTAACAACTTTGTTGCAGAGGAGGTAGAGCCCAAAGGGCTTTACTTTTGTGAGTCTTGATGGTTGGGAGAGCGACTAGCTTGGCGGTCCTGGTCGATTGCCTTGTGGGCTAAAGGCACACCGGTTGGCTCTTATTTTGGGCCATCTTTATGGCACTTTTGCTTCATTGTGTATCTTTGTAGTTTTGTTGTTATTTGGCCGTAAGGCCCTCTTTTGTAATAACCTATCCTTATTAATATTAACTTCTGGTTTGTTGCTTATGTTCTATGTGTTGTATGGAATTGATACATTCTTTTGTTGTGAGGTATGTATACTGCATTCTGGGGAGTATACATCTCTCGAGACTGGGTTTATTTGGTTGATAATACTAGGGTCAATTGGATGACTAAGTATTATGAGCTTAATAAATCCGGGTGCTCACAAAAGTTGGTATCAGAGCTATACTGACCGTAGTAACGCAAGCTTGGTCGCCTTTAGGATATTTTGAAAACCTAATTTCAAAGTGTCAAATGAGTTTTGAAAGCTTAAGGAAATTCTCAGATTTTACTCCTTATCTATCTTAGCTTTCTCTTCTCATCTCACTCTAATTTGAGTTTTAAAAGTTGTTTTCCTCTCTTCCCTTCTACAAAATAGTTGTTATCGATTAATGGGGTTTTGGGGAATCAATGAGTTTGGCAAATTGAAGTGTTAGCTGTCCGTCTACAAGGTTTTGAAGCTTCGGAATGGACAATTTCGATTTGAAGCTTGATGCAAAATCTGGACAGCAAGCGTCAATTTCGGACAGCAAGCTCAAAGGTTCCAATTAGGGTAGAGAATGAGAGGTTAAATCAACAAAAACTTGTGGGAATAAAAGGGTAAGATGTGATACTAGTTAGCTAAGTATCTAACACTTATTTCGCTGCATTAACCTTGCTCTCTAATAGTTTTAGATCTCATCTTACAATCTGATTTTTAATCTTCTCGATCAATTACCGCTCATTCAATACGGGTTAGTTGAGTTGAGAAGTTGAGCCTTCTTTTGGTGTTTCTTGGCTGTTTTAGAGTCTTTTAGAAGCTTCTAAAGTTAATTTACTCGCGGTTTTGGCTTTCGCTTAGGGTGATATTCCATTCCCTAGTCGATCGCTTTTGCTTCTCTTTAAGGCTTTGATTTTCGAGTTTAGTTGCTAACCAAATTTCTTGTAACAGATGGCGGGCCGACTCGTAGCGGCCAAGGCGATCCACCGGTCCGGACGAGGAGCTTCCTCCTCCTTCGACCATGGCCGAGGTTCTTCTTGGATCGGCGCAACCGCTGCGGATGACAGAGAGTTCTATCGACGCCATCGCGCAACACCACCGCACTTACCGGAGCTTGAGGATCCGGGCAAGGAACGCCCATCACCGCGGAGGACTCGCGGAGTTTCTTCGTACTCAGCCCCTACCTTTTCCCGGTCGAGGACCTTGGATGCGGACGATTGGCTTTCTCGTGGAGCGTAAGCCAGATCGCCAGCGATGCGAGCACGAGAAGGCGATGTTCGCATCGCACCACCGGAGGGTGCAGCTTTGTCATGGTGGGAGAGCTTTCTCGCCATGCAGCCCGTGAGACCACACCGTTTCTTGGGAGGAGTTTCAGACGCCTTCCGTCGGGCTCACATCCTGCCGGCTTGATGGAGATCAAGAAGGAGTTTCTTCTTGCGCAAGCAAGGCGTAGCTCGACCATGGAGTATGTCTATGAGTTTAACCATCTAGCTCGTTATGCTCCGAGGATGTGGCCACCGATATGGCTAAGGTGCCAAGTTCAAAGTGGCTTGTCCGAGGAGTCAAGGACAAGCTATCCATTGTCGACTTCCATGATTTCCGGACCTTGGTCGACAAGGCCATAGTCGTGAGCATGCGGCTCGAGAGCTTATGGACTCCCAGCGCAAGTGGGAGGCCCATAAGTCATCCAGGCCGCTTCTTCCGTCCCCGCTTGGCAGCCTCTCGAAGTACCGGTCTCATTCTTCGGCGCCCGAGGTTACCCCCTCGTTCCGCTCGTCGCAGTCGTGTCTCGACCCGTGCACTGCGAGTTAGCAGCGCGCCCCGCAACCCGGCCTTTGGGGTCACGTGCTTCTCATGCAACGAAGCGCCATTATGCAAATAATTGCCCTAAGAAGACGAGCACGACCCCGTCCTAATGGAGGGCGCGGGCGAGGTGGTGCATCTCAGACCGGAAGATCGTCCCGCTACCCAAGGCGTGGGTAGTGGTCGCGTCAATGCCGTCACACGCAGAGGAGGCTCAGAGGCACCCGACGCCGTACTAGGTACACTTTCGTTAACTCTCACCCCGCTTCTTGTCTTGTTTGATTCAGAGCATCTCATTTCTTTGTTTCGAGTCTTTTGTTTCTTTGTTGGAGAGCTTCTTTTCTCTCCATTGTCGGTCCCGCTTACTCATTCGCTCTCTGGTTCGGAGTTGAGAGCTGAATCTGAGTGTAGGATGTTCCTATCGAGATCGGCGTAGGGTTCTTAGCAAACCTTATCCTTCTCCATTCAATGAGTCTTGATGTGATTCTTGGCATGGATTGGTTGTCCCAAAGACATGGGGCAAATCGATTCGCCAGAAGCTCATCTCTATCTAGTCCCTCCGCGAAAGGGTTAAGCTTTTACCAAGTCGCTAGATCCGCATCTCTTGGCTTGAAGCGAAGCCCGCTCTAGATATTAGCGAAGTCCCAACAGTTTGTGACTTCGTTGATGTCTTTCCCGCAGATCTTCCGGGATGCCACCCGCTCGAGACCTCGAGTTTGTCATTGAGTTGGCTCCGCACGCCCCTATCTCAAAGAGGCCTTATCGGATGCCACCGAACGAGTTGGTGGAGTTGAAGAAGCGCTTAAGTGAGCTGCAAGAGAAGGGTTTCATTCGCCTAGCTCATCTCCTTGGGGTTGTCCAAAGAATCTTCGTAAGAAGAAGGATTTGATTTTATGATAAGGCCGTCGATTACGCCCACTTAATGAAGTGACGAGAAGAACAAGTATCCATTGCCCGCATTGACGATCTCTTCGATCAATTGATTGGAGCTCGAGTTTTCTCCAAGATTGATTTGAGAGTGGATATCATCGAGTTCAGATTCGCCCGAGGATATTCCCAAGACAGCGTTCTCTACTCGCTACGGCTTGTACGAGTACACTATCATGTCATTTGGCTTAACCAATGCTCCTGCCTTGTTCATGAATCTCATGAATTCGGTATTCATGGAGTACTTGGATAAGTTTGTCGTGGTCTTCATCGATGATATCCTTATCTACTCCAAGAACGATGAGGAACACGCCGAGCATCTGCTTGTGTTAGGCAAGCTACGTGAGCACCACCAGACGCTGAAGTTCAAAGAAGCGCGATTCAGTTGAAGGAAGTGGCTTTCTTAGGCCATATTCTTTCAAAGGCGGGCGAGCCGCTGATCCTAGCAAGGTCAGCGATGTTCTTTCATGGAGTCACCGCTTTGGTCACCGATGTACGGAGTTTTCTCGGTTTAGCGGGATATTATCGTCGCTTATCGAGAACTTCTCCAAGATCGCTGGCCGATGACGGAGTTGCTCAAGAAGGACAAGAAGTTCGTGTGGTCCGCTGAGTGTGAGGAAAGTTTCCAGATACTCAAAAGCGCTTGACCACCGCTCCGTTCTTGTTCTTCCCGATATCCATCGGCTTCGATATCTTTTGCGATGCTTCTCGTCGAGGCCTCGGTTGTGTCCTTATGCAAGAAGGCAAGGTAGTGGCCTATGCATCAAGGCAATTGAGACCTCATGAGCTTAACTATCCTACCCATGATTTGGAGTTAGTCACTGTGATTCATGCACTTAAGATCTGGCGACATTACCTAATGGGTAATCGCTAGAAGTGTATTCGATCACAAAAGCTTAAAGTACTTGTTCACACACTGACTGAACCTCGTGCAAAGGAGATGGTTGGAGTTGATCAAGGACTATGATGTGGGTATTCACTACCATCCGGGCAAGGCTAATGTCGTTGCCGATGCGCTTAGTCGCAAAGCGCATTGCAATGCCTTGTTGTCCAGGGAGCTTCAGCCCGCTCTTCTGGGAGAATTTCAGCGTCTCAACTTGGGGTTAGTTGAGCATGGTTCTCTCGCTGCCTTAGTTGTGCAACCAACCTTGGTGGATCGGATCAAGTCCGCTCAGCAGTCGGATGTTGGAGTGAGCCACATCAAGGCAAATGTCAAGAACGGAACAACCAAGTGCTTTTCTGAGGATGAGCATGGTGTTGTGACGTTCGGGCAACGCCTCGTGGTTCCAAAGGTCATGGAATTGCGGAATTTAATCCTCCGCGAAGCCCATGATTCGCCTTTATCCATTCATCCCGGGGCCACAAAGATGTATCAAGATCTCCGCCAGAGATTTTGGTGGACCCGAATGAAGCGGAGATCGCGGTTCGTTGTCGAAAGTGCGACGTGTGTCGTCGTGTCAAGGCCGAACATCGGCGTCAGCGGGATCGCTTGACCTTTGCCAATTCTCGAGTGGAAGTGGAGTCGATCGAATGGATTTCATCACGGTCTACCCACGCCCGAAGAAGAATGATGCTATTTGGGTCGCCATCGATCGATTGACTAAGGTGGCACATTTCCTTCCGCCAAGACTGAACTTGGGTAGGTCTTTTGGCGGAACTCTATATCGCCCAAGATCGTGAGTTTGCACGGTGTGTCAAGACGATTGTGTCGGATCGTGGATCCTTTTCACGTCTTGTTTTTGGCATAGCTTGCAAGAAGCTATGGGAACTCGTTTGCTTTCAAAGACGGCATTTCACCCCCAAACCGATGGTCGACCGAGAGGGTCAACCAAGTTTTGGAAGACATGCTTCGTGCTTGTGTCCTTTCATATGGGAAGCATTGGGAGAAATGCTTGCCATTCGCCGAAGTTTTCTTATAACAACAACTTTTCAAGGCCGCCTCGGCATGGCACCATTTGAGGCCTTGTACGGAGAAAGTGTAGAACCCGTTGAACTGGTCGAGACCGGTGAGAGACCTCTCTTTGGCGGACTCAATCAATGAGGCCGAGCGCCAAGTCCAAATTTTATTCGTGGCGCTTGCGCATGCACTCAATCCAGCAAAAGAGCTATGCGGATCGCCGTCGACGTGAGTTGCGTTTTGAGCCTAATGACTTTGTTTATCTCAAGGTCTCTCCTTTGAAGGGCCATCAACGCTTTGACGTCAAGGGCAGTTGGCTCCTCGATATGTCGGTCCCTACCGCGTTATCGAGAAGAAGGAGCTGCTGCCTATAAGTTGGAGTTGCCGGCTGCACTTGAGGGGTACATGATGTTTTCCATGTGTCCCAAATTTTAAGAAGTGCCTCCGTGTTCAAACCGAGGAAGCTCGCTGGAAACCCTCGATGTCCGTGAAGATTTGACCTATCGCGAGCACCTGCTCACAGGCGTGCTCGATGAGTCCGAACGAAGGACAAGGAATAAGACCATCAAGTTCCTTAAAGTTCAGTGGTCGAACCATTCTGAGGATGAGGCTACTTGGGAAAGAGAAGATCGTCTGCGTGCGGACTATCCATCTTTCTTTACCGAGTGAGCCAAATCTCGGGACGAGATTTTTGTAAGGGGGGGAGATTTTGTAACATCCCAAATGTATAATTAGGGTTATTCAAGTATAATTATATGTGTAGAAATTAAAACTTTTTCTCACATCTTGAAAACCCCTAATCATTCATGTGATTCTTGTCCAAGAGTTGTGTAATCTAAAAACACCAAGCTCTTGTTGACCCAAAAGTCAAACTCATTTTCCAGTTGTCTAAATCTTATGCCAAACATCTGGAATATATTTTCCTTGGTCCCAAAACTGATGTGGGACCCCTCTGAAAAATATCACAAGTTGTAAAACTAGTTTGATAAATTTTGGAGGTAAAACAATCCTTTAAACAACCTTAACGAATTTCCTGAGAAAAATGCATTGCATAATAACCTCTGGAAATTTTATGTCAGGTTAATCTCATTGTCAGCAAGCTCCTGTAAAAATTTCATGAATTTTGGAGTTGAATTGCTATCCCAAACAATCCTGCAAAGTCTCAAATGTTAGAAATTAAACTTAGCATGGCATTTGTTCCTTGGGCTAGCCACCTTGCAAAGCCGGGTCCAAATTTCAACCCCATCGACCTCCTCTCCATTTGATCAGGTCGCAGCTGTTGGATTTACATCCAACCGCCACGACCTCCTCCGCGATCAACACCGCAAAGACCTCCTCACCTCACTCAGTCATAACCGTTGGATCAAAGATCCACGGTTATGACCTCCCTCGTGTTAAACCGCAAAGACCTCCTTCGATATCTATCACCTTGTCCAGTCATAGCCCTTGGATTAAGATCCAACCGCCTCGACCTCCCTTGTTATCAAACCTCAAAACCACCTTCCACCTTGGCGAGGTCATAGTCATGGATTTACATCCAACCGCCTCCCGACCTCCCTCACTGATAAGCTAAGCAAACTTCCCACCTACATGAGGTCACACCATTGGATCAAAAATCCATGGTCGCGACCTCCTCCTCTTAAGCTAACTATCGACCTCCTTTGCACTCACTTGAGGTCGTGGCCGTTGGATCGAGATCCAACGACCCACGACCTCCCTCAAAATATCCAAATACAAGACCTCCCCTATCTCATGTTGTGCACCGTTGATTTGAAATCCACTGGCACGACCTCCTCCCGGTCTCATGCGATCGATCTCCAGCACAAGACGTGAGGTCGTTGTTCTTAGATCTAAATCCAAAGGCCATGATCTCCGTGTGTGTTGTGCAAGCTCAAGACCTCCTTTGCGCCACGTCACAGGCTCAGACCTCCCTGTTTTGATCACCACCGTTGGATCAAAATCCAAAGGTCTTGACCTCCCTCGCTTCACGCAAAGCCTAAGACCTCCCTTTGGTTGTGTGCCCTTGATTTTAATCCAAAGGCCATGACCTCCCCTCATGTCTTATGTTCAAGTGCAGTTAAGACCTCACAGAGGTCCGCACTGCTGGATGGAGATCCAACGCTTTGGACCTCTGTCCTATTTCCCCACGCGCGCTACACATTAAGGAAATCGGAGGGCCACGACCTCCCATCCTTGATCGTGTGGCCGGGACCTCCTCCCACCATTTAGGCGTAACGGTTCAAAATTGTCATCCGATGGTTAGGACCTCCCCTGGTCTTATCCAACGGTCATAAGGACCTCCTGTTCTTCTCCTTCCTCGGCGCTACTGCAAGCTCTGGCAAAGGAGTTAATGCACGCCACCACTGTGTACTTTTCATGACTCTTTGTCGACCGCATTTAATGCAGTCGACTTTCCGTCTCTCGGTCACTCAGGCCAGACCTTGTCAACCTCATGTCCTTGCCACCCCATGGACCAACCCGTGGGCTAAGCTCACCATGGAGCTTAGCCCCACTCATAACCTTCACCACAGGCTATAAGTTACCCTTGAATCCTCCCTTGGCTTCCTTTGCACACAATTGCTCTCACCTTGCACTTTGTGCGTGGTGAGCTCCTCCTCCACTAATCGACCTCCTCACTTTGGCGGCTGCCATTGTCAAGGTCTTTGGAGCTTCTCGGTGGTTCAGAGTTCCAAGGCTCCTTTTCAAACCCTCGCTCACTGTTGCTCCCAAAACCTCTTGGAAGTTAACCCTAACTTAATTTGTTTGGGCATTTTTCAGAGGTGGACAAAGTTGAGCTTGAGCCGGTGCCTTGGGCCGTGAAGCTTCATTGTCTTCCCCAACTCCGGCCATCACCTCCACGACCTCCCAAAGACCTTAGGACCTCCGGTACTCCTCCCGTTAGTCCTTAGTCGCCGCACCCGCTGAATGCATGTTGCGAGCTTATGTTTGGGCACACGCTGGATGTCGCCATGAGCTCCTTTTTGCGCTTATGCGTTTTGGCCGTCTTGCCTTCATTTTGCCCTCTCGGCTCGCGGCGTTCAAGGTCGCCGCCGTTGAGAGAGGTCCGTTGGTGCGCATGGTTATTGCGAACCCAACGGTACCATTGATGTCGCCATGAGGTGCAGATCGCGGCGATGACCATCTCTTCAAACCCGGTCTTTGTTTGGACGAAACGGCAAATACCGTTGTCGCTTTTAGGACAGAGATTTGCCGAGTTTAATGCGCCATCATGTGCTCAAATCATTGAAATCATTGGGCGCCTTAAATGCATTTAATCCTCACTTTGCGCCAGATTTAAGACCTCCAGCCATGACCTCCTCGCTGTCCCGCGCATTTATTCCATGTCCGAGCGGCGTGGTCGTGAGCTCTGGGGCGCCCATGACCTCCTCCGAGGAGATCTGAGCGCCCAAGACCTCCCTTGCGCGATCGTGGCCGCCTGACCTCCTGGAGGTCTGTGGACGTTAGGACCTCCCTTAGGACCTCCCTAGGTTATCTCACCTGCTCATGACCTCCCGGGTAGATCTTGACCGTCAAGGTCCTCCCTCGGACGATCTGAACCATCGAGGACCTCCTTGGAACATCTGGACTGTCCAGACCTCCCCGTGAGGTCTTGACGATGTAGATCTTCCTTAGGGAGATCTTGATAGTTTAGATCTTCCTTGGAAGATCTCAACCGCTGAGGACCTCCCTTTAGATCTGGTCCGTCCCGACCTCCCTCGCTGTTGTGGTCCGCTGATTCTCCATCTACGGCCACGACCTCCCCTCACCTCGCGCATGTACGTTGCTAGGAGGTCCAGGACCTCTGGACCTCGTGAGCGCGTGTGTGTTGTTCTCCTGGGAGGTCTTGAGCCGTCAGATCTGAGATCTGTGGCTCATGTCCTCCCCGGCCTGTGTGTTTTTCTTTAGAAATTCCATTGAAGTCTTAATTATAAACAGAATAAGGTATAAACTTTAGAATTTCTTATCTTTTTCATTTTAATTCCAATTGAGGTCATTCAAATTGTGTTAGCTCTGTCTTGGACTTGACTTTAATCTAAAAATGATTGTAAGTTAAGTTCAGCCCAGAGCACAGCTTTACCATTAGATTTTAAGATTAACTTTAAATGTGCACTCAAATTAATGCTTAACTTGTAAAATACATAACTAATGCTCAGAGATTATTTTTGAGTGAGACCAACTTTGTTGGTTTCCTCCATTAATGGTCTTGCTATGAACATTAGTTTTGAGCATGTTGCTGCTAGGAAAATGAGGACTTGTGCATTATAATTTTGTTCAAGTTCTTGTTTTTGAAAATTTGTAGAGAGTGCAATATAGCTCCAAATGAGATGAACTCAATTGTGTTATTCATCTCATGAGGTGCTGGTTTTACAGTAAAAATTTCAGCTTCACTTCTGTTCTAGAAAATGTTGCCTCATAATTAAATTAATGAATAGTGCAGTTTGGTATTTTAGGGCTGAGCAGAATTGTTTTGCTCATAACTTTTGCATTGAGAATCCAAATCAATTGGTTCTTGTTGCAATATTCCTAAAAATCACCCTCTTGTTGCTGTAGAAAATTCAGAGAATTTGGAGTTCGTTTGTTGTGCTGTCTTTGTTGTTTTTCGTCGTTCTTATCGGTTCTTTCTCGCCTTTCCGTTAGGTTTCGACATTTGTGGTGATCCCGAGAGTGACCCTCCGCAACAAATTGACCAGCAACAGCAAGGCAAGCAGTTTGATCATTTCCATCATTGTCCCATTACTTTAAAGCTTAATATATTGTTTTACTTCTATGTATGCATGCTACTTTGTGTTAAATGTCGCTAGCAATCCTATAGTTGCATAATCTGTAGGAATTGTTTATCCTCTACTACCATGAGCCTAGGTTATTTGCTGTGGTTTGAGCTCGTTGGATGAGCTCTTATCACTTAGTAGTTTCGATTAAATTGCTTAGACATGCTTAGTTATCGGTAGAATGGGCGATCATCGACTTAGTCGATGGTCTTGATCACTCAAAACTGATTATTACTCCTATATGTCCAGCACTTGTGCTTTGATTAATTTGTAAAATCAAAACTGAAAATAAAAGATTGATTTAGACTTGGGCATATTGGATGGATGGTGTGGTTTTGGATGTGGTGGTATGCTTGGGTCCCTAAGGACCGAGTACTTGGGTCACTAAGCCAGCGATTTTTATGCTAACCACACGAGGGCATATGGAACCCTCTTGACTAAGTACTTTGGGCGGTGTTAATTGGGGTCGCTCGGTTGGTGTGTTTTTAAAGATAAAATGTGTGTGTGATGTGGGAGGGAGCATTAGCTTCCGGGTAGGTTGTGTGATGTCTCCTTCTCCCGTGGGTTGTGCGACTCGAATTAGCATTGTCCATTGGAAATGTCTCGTAGGACTTAGCCGTGCAAGCATACCAAAGGTAGTGTGCCTAAAGGAAAGGCGATCGACGTGTGGGTACAGTGGTACACCTGCAGGATAAAACTATTCAATAGCCTCGCCCTAGGTTATGGACATGCTTGGTAAGGTCGTTCAAGACTAGACTACAACCTTTAATTAAAACTTGACATGGTTGGTATGAACGGGAGTTCATGCTATTGTTGTGGTGACTTGGGTTGGTCACTTCGAGTGTTGTTCTTGTTGTTGTTACCTTGTTATTTATCTCGTTGTTATTTCAACAATTAAAAATGCTTTGTCAAATTGCTTTCAATCTACTATATTATTGCAAATGAAAACTTGCTTTGTGCTTAAATGAGTCCAAAGCCTCATCCACTTAAATAAAGCTTGCATATAGCTAAATTATAGTTCTGTTATCTTACACGTCAGTCTTGCGAGTACAATAAACAATTTATTGTACTCATTTGCTTTGCTTAACAACTTTGTTGCAGAGGAGGTAGAGCCCAAAGGGCTTTACTTTTGTGAGTCAAGCGATGGTTGGGAGAGCGACTAGCTTGGCGGTCCGTCGATTGCCTTGTGGGCTAAAGGCACACTTGGTTGGCTCTTATTTTGGGCCATCTTTATGGCACTTTTGCTTCATTGTGTATCTTTGTAGTTTTGTTGTTATTTGGCCGAAGGCCCTCTTTTGTAATAACCTATCCTTATTAATATTAACTTCGGTTTGTTGCTTATGTTCTATGTGTTGTATGGAATTGATACATTCTTTTGTTGTGAGGTATGTATACTTGCATTCAGGAGTATACATCTCTCGAGACTGGTTTATTTGGTTGATAATACTAGGGTCAATTGGATGACTAAGTATTATGAGCTTAATAAATCCGGTGCTCACAAAAGTTGGTATCGAGCTATCTTGACCGTAGTAACGCAAGCTTGGTCGCTTTTAGGATATTTTGAAAACCTAATTTCAAAGTGTCAAATGAGTTTTGAAAGCTTAAGGAAATTCTCAGATTTTACTCCTTATCTATCTTAGCTTTCTTTCTCATCTCACTCTAATTTGAGTTTTAAAAGTTGTTTTCCTCTCTTCCTTCTACAAAATAGTTGTTATCGATTAATGGGGTTTTGGGGAATCAATGAGTTTGGCAAATTGAAGTGTTAGCTGTCCGTCTACAAGGTTTTGAAGCTTCTGGAATGGACAATTTCGACTGGAAGCTTGGATGCAAAATCTGGACAGCAAGCGTCAATTTCGGACAGCAAGCTCAAAGGTTCCAATTAGGGTAGAGAATGAGAGGTTAAATCAACAAAAACTTGTGGGAATAAAAGGGTAAGATGTGATACTAGTTAGCTAAGTATCTAACACTTATTTCGCTGCATTAACCTTGCTCTCTAATAGTTTTAGATCTCATCTTACAATCTGATTTTTAATCTTCTCGATCAATTACCCGTTCATTCAATACGGGTTAGTTGAGTTGAGAAGTTGAGCCTTGCTTTTGGTGTTTCTTGGCTGTTTTAGAGTCTTTTAGAAGCTTCTAAAGTTAATTTACTCATGGTTTTGGCTTTCGTTTAGGGTGATATTCCATTCCCTAGTCGATCGCTTTTGCTTCTCTTTAAGGCTTTGATTTTCGAGTTTAGTTGCTAACCGAAATTTCTTGTAACAGGATGGCCGGACGCACTCGTAGCGGCCAAGGCCAGTCAGCTGGTCCGGACGAGGAGCTTCCTCCTCCTTCGACCATGGCCGAGGTTCTTCTTCAGATCGGCGCAACCGCGGATGACAGAGAGTTCTCTTTGACGCCATCGCGCGCAACACCACCGCACTTACCGGAGCTTCGTGATCCGGGCAAGGAACGCCCATCACCGCGTGGAGGACTCGCGGAGTTTCTTCGTACTCAGCCCCTACCTTTTCCTGGTCGGAGGACCCGTTGGATGCGGACGATTGGCTTGTCTCGTGGAGCGTAAGCCAGATCGCATCAGCGCTGCGAGCACGAGAAGGCGATGTTCGCATCGCACCACCGGAGGGTGCAGCTTTGTCATGGTGGGAGAGCTTTCTCGCCATGCAGCCCGAGACCACACCGTTTCTTGGGAGGAGTTTCAGACTTGCCTTCCGTCGGGCTCACATCCTGCCGGCTTGATGGAGATCAAGAAGGGGAGTTTCTTCGCTCAAGCAAGGGCGTGCTTCACCATGGAGTATGTCTATGAGTTTAACCATCTAGCTCGTTATGCTCCCGAGGATGTGGCCACCGATATGGCTAAGGTGCCAAGTTCAGCGTGGCTTGTGCGAGGAGTCAAGGACAAGCTATCCATTGTCGACTTCCATGATTTCCAGACCTTGGTCGACAAGGCCATAGTCGCTGAGCATGCGGCTCGAGAGCTTATGGACTCCCTCAAGCGCAAGTGGGAGGCCCATAAGTCATCGAGGCGATTCTTCCGTCCCGCTTGGCGGTCTCGAGTACCGTCTCATTCTTGGCGCCCGAGGTTACCTGCCCCTGTTCCTCGTTCGTCGCAGGCCGTGTCTCAGTCACGTGCACCTGCGAGTTAGCAGAGCGGCCCCCGCAACCCGGCTGCTGGGGTCACGTGCTTCTCATGCAACCAGAAGCGCCATTATGCAAATAATTGCCCTAAGAAGACAGGAGCAGCCCCTCGTCCTAATGGAGGGCGCGGGCCAGGAGGTGGTGCATCTCAGGACCAGAAGATCGTCCCGGCTACCCAAGGCGTGGGTAGTGGTCGCGTCAATGCCGTCACTGCAGAGGAGGCTCAGGAGGCACCCGACGTCGTACTAGGTACACTTTCTGTTAACTCTCACCTGCTTTCTTGTCTTGTTTGATTCAGAGCATCTCATTTCTTTGTTTGAGTCTTTTCTTTCTTTGTTGGAGAGCTTCTTTTCTCTCCATTGTCGGTCCCGCTTCTCATTCGCTCTCTGGTTCGGAGTTGAGAGTCAATCTGAGTGTAGGGATGTTCCTATCGAGATCGAAGGCGTAGGGTTCTTAGCAAACCTTATCCTTCTCCATTCAGTGAGTCTTGATGTGATTCTTGGCATGGATTGGTTGTCCCAAAGACATGGGGCAAATCGATTGCGCCAGAAGCTCATCTCTATCTAGTCCTCCGTGGCGAGTTAAGCTTTTCGCCAAGTCGCTAGATCCGCATCTCTTCGGCTTGAAGCGAAGCCCGCTCTAGATATTAGCGAAGTCCCAACAGTTTGTGACTTCGTTGATGTCTTTCCCGAGATCTTCCGGGATGCCACCCGTTCGAGACCTCGAGTTTGTCATTGAGTTGGCTCCGGCATCGCCCCTATCTCAAAGAGGCCTTATCGGATGCCACCGAGCGAGTTGGTGGAGTTGAAGAAGCGATTAAGTGAGCTGCAAGAGAAGGGTTTCATTCGCCTAGCTCATCTCCTTGGGGTTGTCCAAAGAATCTTCGTAAAGAAGAAGGACGGTACTTTGCGCATAAGTCGATTACGCCCACTTAATGAAGTGACGATGAAAGAACAAGTATCCATTGCCCGCATTGACGATCTCTTGATCAATTGATTGGAGCTCGAGTTTTCTCCAAGATTGATTTGAGAGTGGGATATCATCGAGTTCAGATTCGCCCGAGGATATTCCCAAGACAGCGTTTCTACTCGCTTCTGGCTTGTATGCGAGTACACTATCATGTCATTTGGCTTAACCAATGCTCCTGCCTTGTTCATGAATCTCATGAATTCGGTATTCATGGAGTACTTGGATAAGTTTGTCGTGGTCTTCATCGATGATATCCTTATCTACTCCAAGAACGATGAGGAACACGCCGAGCATCTGAAGCTTGTGTTAGGCAAGCTACGTGAGCACCAGCTGTACGCGAAGTTCAGCAAGTGCGCATTCTGGTTGAAGGAAGTGGCTTTCTTAGGCCATATTCTTTCAAATAGGGCGAGTTGATCCTAACAAGGTCGTGATGTTCTTTCATGGAGTCGACTGCTTCGGTCACCGATGTACGGAGTTTTCTCGGTTTAGCGGGATATTATCGTCGCTTTATCGAGAACTTCTCCAAGATCGCGAAGCCGATGACGGAGTTGCTCAAGAAGGACAAGAAGTTCGTGTGGTCCGCTGAGTGTGAGGAAAGTTTCCAGATACTCAAAAAGCGTTTGACCACCGCTCCCGTTCTTGTTCTTCCCGATATCCATCGAAGCTTCGATATCTTTTGCGATGCTTCTCGTCGAGGCCTCGGTTGTGTCCTTATGCAAGAAGGCAAGGTAGTGGCCTATGCATCAAGGCAATTGAGACCTCATGAGCTTAACTATCCTACCCATGATTTGGAGTTAGCTGCTGTGATTCATGCACTTAAGATCTGGCGACATTACCTAATGGGTAATCGTTGTGAAGTGTATTCGATCACAAAAGCTTAAAGTACTTGTTCACACAAACTGACTGAACCTCGGGCAAAGGAGATGGTTGGAGTTGATCAAGGACTATGATGTGGGTATTCACTACCATCCGGGCAAGGCTAATGTCGTTCGATGCGCTTAGTCGCAAAGCGCATTGCAATGCCTTGTTGTCGAGGAGCTTGACCGCTCTTACGGGAGAATTTCAGCGTCTCAACTTGGGGTTAGTTGAGCATGGTTCTCTCATTGCCTTAGTTGTGCAACCAACCTTGGTGGATCGGATCAAGTCCGCTCGGCGATCGGATGTTGGAGTGAGCCACATCAAGGCAAATGTCAAGAACGGAACAACCAAGTGCTTTTCCGAGGATGAGCATGGTGTTGTGACGTTAGGCAACGCCGTGGTTCCAAAGGTCATGGAATTGCGGAATTTAATCCTCCGAAGCCCATGATTCGCCTTTATCCATTCATCCGGGCCACAAAGATGTATCAAGATCTCCGCCAGAGATTTTGGTGGACCCGAATGAAGCGGAGATCGCGAAGTTCGTTCTTAGAGTCGCGACGTGTGTCGCCGTGTCAAGGCCGAACATCGGCGTCGGCGAGATCGCTTGACCTTTGCCAATTCTCGAGTGGAAGTGGAGTCGATCGAATGGATTTCATCACCGGTCTACCCACGTCCCGAAGAAGAATGATGCTATTTGGGTCGTCATCGATCGATTGACTAAGGTGGCACATTTCCTTCCGTCAAGACCAACTTGGTAGGTCTTTTGGCGGAACTCTATATCGCCCAAGATCGTGAGTTTGCACGGTGTGCGAAGACGATTGTGTCGGATCGTGGATCCTTTTCACGTCTTGTTTTTGGCATAGCTTGCAAGAAGCTATGGGAACTCGTCTTGCTTTCGACCGGCATTTCACCCCAAACCGATGGTCGGACCGAGAGGGTCAACCAAGTTTTGGAAGACATGCTTCGTGCTTGTGTCCTTTCATATGGGAAGCATTGGGAGAAATGCTTGCCATTCGCCGAAGTTTCTTATAACAACGACTTTCGAGCCGGTCTCGGCATGGCACCATTTGAGGCCTTATGCGGAGAAAGTGTAGAACCCGTTGAACTGGTCGAGACGGTGAGAGACCTCTCTTTGGCGGACTCAATCAATGAGGCCGGCGCCAAGTCCAAATTATTATTCGTGGCGTTTGCGCCTGCACAACCAATCGAGCAAAAGAGCTATGCGGATCGCCGTCGGCGTGAGTTGCGTTTTGAGCCTAATGACTTTGTTTATCTCAAGGTCTCTCCTTTGAAGGGCCATCAACGTTTGACGTCAAGGGCAAGTTGGCTCCTCGATATGTCGGTCCCTACCGCGTTATCGAGAAGAAGGGAGCCGTTGCCTATAAGTTGGAGTTGCCGGTGCACTTGAGGGGTACATGATGTTTTCCATGTGTCCCAGCTTAAGAAGTGCCTCCGTGTTCAAACCGAGGAAGCTCGTTGGAAACCCTCGATGTCCGGAAGATTTGACCTATCGCGAGCACCCTGCTCACAGTGCTCGATGAGTCTGAGCGAAGGACAAGGAATAAGACCATCAAGTTCCTTAAAGTTCGATGGGTCGAACCATTACGAGGATGAGGCTACTTGGGAAAGAGAAGATCGTCTGCGTGCGGACTATCCATCTTTCTTTACGAAGTGAGCCAAATCTCGGGGCGAGATTTTTGTAAGGGGAGATTTTGTAACATCCCAAATGTATAATTAGGGTTATTCAAGTATAATTATATGTGTAGAAATTAAAACTTTTTCTCACATCTTGAAAACCCCTAATCATTCATGTGATTCTTGTCCAAGAGTTGTGTAATCTAAAAACACCAAGCTCTTGTTGACCCAAAAGTCAAACTCATTTTCCAGTTGTCTAAATCTTATGCCAAACATCTGGAATATATTTTCCTTGGTCCCAAAACTGATGTGGGACCCCTCTGAAAAATATCACAAGTTGTAAAACTAGTTTGATAAATTTTGGAGGTAAAACAATCCTTTAAACAACCTTAACGAATTTCCTGAGAAAAATGCATTGCATAATAACCTCTGGAAATTTTATGTCAGGTTAATCTCATTGTCAGCAAGCTCCTGTAAAAATTTCATGAATTTTGGAGTTGAATTGCTATCCCAAACAATCCTGCAAAGTCTCAATTTGTTAGAAATTAAACTTAGCATGGCCTTTGTTCCTTGGGCTAGCCACCTTGCAAAGCCGGGTCCAAATTTCAACCCCATCGACCTCCTCTCCACCTTGATCAGTCGCAGCCGTTGGATTTACATCCAACCGCCACGACCTCCTCATGATCAACACCGCAAAGACCTCCTCACCTCACTGAGGTCATAACCGTTGGATCAAAGATCCACGGTTATGACCTCCTATGTTAAACCGCAAAGACCTCCCTTCGATATCTATCACCTTGTCCAGTCATAGCCCTTGGATTAAGATCCAACCGCTCTGACCTCCCTTGTTATCAAACCTCAAAACCACCTTCCACCTTGGCGAGGTCATAGGCATTGGATTTACATCCAACCGCCTCCCGACCTCCCTCACCGTTAAGCTAAGCAAACTTCCCACCTACATGAGGTCACAACCATTGGATCAAAATCCATGGTCGCGACCTCCTCCTCTTAAGCTAACTATCGAGACCTCCTTTGCACTCACTTGAGGTCGTGGCCGTTGGATCGATCCAACGACCCACGACCTCCCCTCAAAATATCCAACGCACAAGACCTCCCTATCTCATGTTGTGCACCGTTGGATTTGAAATCCACTGATCACGACCTCCTCCCCGTCTCATGCGCATCGATCTCCCACAAGACGTGAGGTCGTTGCCCTTAGATCTAAATCCAAAGGCCATGATCTCCCGTGTGTGTTGTGCAAGCTCAAGACCTCCTTTGCGCCACGTGCGAGGCTCAGGACCTCCCCTGTTTTGATCACCACCGTTGGATCAAAATCCAAAGGTCTTGACCTCCCTCGCGCTTCACGCAAAGCCTCAGACCTCCCTTTGGTTGTGTGCCCTTGGATTTTAATCCAAAGGCCATGACCTCCCCCTCATGTCTTATGTTCGCGTGCGGTTAAGACCTCACAGGAGGTCCGCACCGTTGGATGGAGATCCAACGCTTTGGACCTCCTGTCCTATTTCCCCACGTGCGCTTACACATTAAGGAAATCGGAGGGCCACGACCTCCCCATCCTTGATCGTGTGGCTGGGACCTCCTCCCGACCATTTAGGCGTAACGGTTCAAAATTGTCATCCGATGGTTAGGACCTCCCCCTGGTCTTATCCAACGGTCATAAGGACCTCCCCTGTTCTTCTCCTTCCTCGGGCGCGCCTGCAAGCTCTGAGCAGTGAGTTAATGCACGCCTGGCCACTGTGTACTTTTCATTGACTCTTTCTTGACCGCATTTAATGCTTGGTCTCGACTTTCCGTCTCTCGGGTCACCAGGGCACTGCACCTTGTCAACCTCATGTCCTTGCCACCCCATGGACCAACCCGTGGGCTAAGCTCACCATGGAGCTTAGCCCCACTCATAACCTTCACCACAGGGCTATAAGTTACCCCTGGAATCCTCCTTGGCTTCCTTTGCACACAATTGCTCTCGGCCTTGCACTTTGTGCGTGGTGAGCTCCTCCTCCACTAATCGACCTCCTCACCGGGCGGCTGCCATTGTCAAGGTCTTTGGAGCTTCTCGGTGGTTCAGAGTTCGGTGGCTCCTTTTCAAACCCTCGCTCCTTTGTTGCTCCCAAAACCTCTTGGAAGTTAACCCTAACTTAATTTGTTTGGGCATTTTTCAGAGGTGGACAAAGTTGAGCTTGGAGCCGGTGCCTTGGGGTGTGAAGCTTCATTGTCTTCCCCAACTCGGTCATCACCTCCACGACCTCCCGGCACCTTAGGACCTCCGGTACTCCTCCTGTTAGTCCTTTAGTCGGCTGCACCCGCTGAATGCATGTTATGGAGCTTATGTTTGGGCACACGCTTGGATGTCGCGGAGCTCCTTTTTGCGTTTGCGGTTTGGCCGTCTTGGCCTTCATTTTGCCCTCTCGGCTCATGGCGTTCAAAACCGTCGCCGCCGTTGAGAGAGGTCCGTTGAGTGCGCATGGTTATTGCGAACCGCGGTACCATTGATGTCGCCATGAGGTCTCATCGCCGGCGATGACCATCTCTTCAAACCGGGTCTTTGTTTGGACGAAAGCAGCCCGTTGTCGTTTTAGGACAAGATTTGCCGAGTTTAATCGCTCATCATGTGCTCAAATCATTGAAATCATTGGGCGTCTTAAATGCATTTAATCCTCACTTTGCGCGTATTTAAGACCTCCGCTGCTTCCTCCTCGTCCTCCGCGCATTTATTCCATGTCCGGCGCGTGGTCGTGAGCTCTGGGGCGTCCATGACCTCCTCAGGGAGATCTGAGCGTCCAAGACCTCCCTTGCGCGATCGTGGCCGTCGAGACCTCCTCGGAGGTGCTGTGGCGTTAGGACCTCCCTTAGGACCTCCCTAGGTTATCTCGGCCGTTCATGACCTCCCGGGTAGATCTTGACCGTCAAGGTCCTCCTCGGACGATCTGAACCATCGAGGACCTCCTTGGAACATCTGGACCGTCCGGGACCTCCCTGTGAGGTCTTGGCGATGTAGATCTTCCTTAGGGAGATCTTGATAGTTTAGATCTTCCTTTGGAAGATCTCAACCGTTGAGGACCTCCCCTTTAGATCTGGTCCGTCCGGACCTCCCTCGTCGTTGTGGTCCGTTGGATTCTCCATCTCGGCCACGACCTCCCTTACCTCGCGCATGATGTTGCTAGGAGGTCCAGACCTCTGGACCTCGTGGCGCAGGTGTGTTGTTCTCTGGGAGGTCTTGAGCCGTCGATCTGAGATCTGTGGCTCATGTCCTCCCTGCCTGTGTGTTTTCTTTAGAAATTCCATTGAAGTCTTAATTATAAACAGAATAAGGTATAAACTTTAGAATTTCTTATCTTTTTCATTTTAATTCCAATTGAGGTCATTCAAATTGTGTTAGCTCTGTCTTGGACTTGACTTTAATCTAAAAATGATTGTAAGTTAAGTTCAGCCCCAGAGCACAGTTTACCATTAGATTTTAAGATTAACTTTAAATGTGCACTCAAATTAGTGCTTAACTTGTAAAATACATAACTAGTGCTCTGTAGATTATTTTTGAGTGAGACCAACTTTGTTGGTTTCCTCCATTAATGGTCTTGCTATGAACATTAGTTTTGAGCATGTTGCTGCTAGGAAAATGAGGACTTGTGCATTATAATTTTGTTCAAGTTCTTGTTTTTGAAAATTTGTAGAGAGTGCAATATAGCTCCAAATGAGATGAACTCAATTGTGTTATTCATCTCATGAGGTGCTGGTTTTACAGTAAAAATTTCAGCTTCACTTCTGTTCTAGAAAATGTTGCCTCATAATTAAATTAATGAATAGTGCAGTTTGGTATTTTAGGGGCTGAGCAGAATTGTTTTGCTCATAACTTTTGCATTGAGAATCCAAATCAATTGGTTCTTGTTGCAATATTCCTAAAATCACCCTCTTGCTGCTGTAGAAAATTCAGAGAATTTGGAGTTCGTTTGTTGTGCTGTCTTTGTTGTTTTTCGTCGTTCTTATCGGTTCTTTCTCGCCTTTCCGTTAGGTTTCGACATTTGTGGTGATCCCGAGAGTGACCCTCCGCAACAAATTGACCAGCAACAGCAAGGCAAGCAGTTTGATCATTTCCATCATTGTCCCATTACTTTAAAGCTTAATATATTGTTTTACTTCTATGTATGCATGCTACTTTGTGTTAAATGTAAGCTAGCAATCCTATAGTTGCATAATCTGTAGGAATTGTTTATCCTCTACTACCATGAGCCTAGGTTATTTGCTGTGGTTTGAGCTCGTTGGATGAGCTCTTATCACTTAGTAGTTTCGATTAAATTGCTTAGACATGCTTAGTTATCGGTAGAAATGGGCGATCATCGACTTAGTCGATGGTCTTGATCACTCAAAACTGATTATTACTCCTATATGTCCAGCACTTGTGCTTTGATTAATTGTAAAATCAAAAACTGAAAATAAAAGATTGATTTAGACTTGGGCATATTGGATGGATGGTGTGGTTTTTGGATGTGGTGGTATGCCTGGGTCCCTAAGGACCGAGTACTTGGGTCACTAAGCCAAGCGATTTTGCGTGCTAACCACACGAGGGGCATATGGAACCCTCTTGACTAAGTACTTTAGGCGGTGTTAATTGGGGTCGCTCGGTTGGTGTGTTTTAAAGATAAAATGTGTGTGTGATGTGGGAGGAGCATTAGCTTCCGGGTAGGTTGTGTGATGTCTCCTTCTCCCGTGGGTTGTGCGACTCGAATTAGCATTGTCCATTGGAAATGTCTCGTAGGACTTAGCCGTGCTTGCATACCAAAGGTAGTGTGCCTAGAGGAAAGGCGATCGGCGTGTGGGTGCAGTGGTACACCTGCAGGATAAAACTATTGAATAGCCTCGTCCTAGGTTATGGACATGCTTGGTAAGGTCGTTCAAGACTAGACTACAACCTTTAATTAAAACTTGACATGGTTGGTATGAGCGGGAGTTCATGCTATTGTTGTGGTGACTTGGGTTGGTCACTTCCAGGTTGTTCTTGTTGTTGTTACCTTGTTATTTATCTCGTTGTTATTTCAACAATTAAAAATGCTTTGTCAAATTGCTTTCAATCTACTATATTATTGCAAATGAAAACTTGCTTTGTGCTTAAATGAGTCCAAAGCCTCATCCACTTAAATAAAGCTTGCATATAGCTAAATTATAGTTACTGTTATCTTACGTCGGTCTTGCGAGTACAATAAACAATTTATTGTACTCATTTGCTTTGCTTAACAACTTTGTTGCAGAGGAGGTAGAGCCCAAAGGGCTTTACTTTTGTGAGTTGTCTTGATGGTTGGGAGAGCGACTAGCTTGGCGGTCGGTCGATTGCCTTGTGGGCTAAAGGCACCTTTGGTTGGCTCTTATTTTGGGCCATCTTTATGGCACTTTTGCTTCATTGTGTATCTTTGTAGTTTTGTTGTTATTTGGCGTAAGGCCCTCTTTTGTAATAACCTATCCTTATTAATATTAACCACGGTTTGTTGCTTATGTTCTATGTGTTGTATGGAATTGATACATTCTTTTGTTGTGAGGTATGTATCTTGCATTCAGGGAGTATACATCTCTCGAGACTGGTTTATTTGGTTGATAATACTAGGGTCAATTGGATGACTAAGTATTATGAGCTTAATAAATCCGGTGCTCACATACTACTTGCTCACGGTGGTGGCGGGGGATTAGCACTAACTTTGGCAAGGCAAAGAGATTTAATGGATTAATAGAAAGTTAAGGTGTGATTAGAATCACGAGAGATCTGCAGCCTTGAGTACATGAACGATAACAATGTCCAAAGCAAGAATTTACACAGAGCTATAGAGGAGAAGAGAGAGATAGGTGTGGGGCCCACATGGAAGGCACCACGAGAGGGGGCACGCCACTACTACGTAAATGCTATCTTGGGCCTTTGATCACGAGACGGTTCATCAAACCGCTCAGATAAACACAATCTCGAGCGGTTTTTGTTACCCACCGTGCATGTTATTCTCCGCGCTAAAAACCGCTGCAGGAAGATGTCATATCACGAGCGGTTCATGTTTGGAACCGTCAGTGATACTTCACGAGACGGTTCCAAACATGAACCGTTGTGATATTACACAATATCACGAGCGGTTTGTTTAGAACCGTCAGTGATACTTCACGAGCGGTTCCAAACTATGAACCGCTCGTGATATTGCCCAATATCACGAGGCGGGTTTTATTAAAACCGTCCGTGATAATTAACTCACCACGAGCGTATATATATAGCTCCGCCTCCCGGCCAAAACAGATATAGTCTTCTTGATCTCCATATCTCTAGGCGCTTCGATAGGTCCATCGCCGTTCGTGCTTGGTTTGAGTACATCGCCTCACCTCACCGAGCCTGGTCCATTTCGGTTGTATATTGTCGCCGAGGAGCTTCTTGCCGTCGCCTCTGTTCACCGATCGACGACCCACCGCGCCTTGGACCTTCCCGACTTTCATTGACACCTTCCTCGTGATCGAGGTGAGATCTTGAAGCATAAGCATCCTTTAATTTGAGTAGTTTGACGTTTACGCCAAATCGCTAGTTTCAGCGCCTCCATGGGACATCGTCGTCGGTTACCTCGAGCGAGACCTTAGGGCCGAAACCCACGACTATATAGCAATGCGATGTCACCCCTAAGCCCAGTTTGAGCTTCAAATTAATTAATCCTCTGTTTTTAATCATTTAGTTAATAAACTAACGAGTCTATGACATGTGGGACCGCCATAGATTTTATAAATAAAATCATGAAATAAAAATGAGTCACCGACAAGTAGGGCCCACATGTAAGTTAATAAAATCCAAAAAATGTAAAAATGAAAAAATCATAATTAAGCCTCGGAAAATACGCTTTGAAAGTCATCACCCTTTTATTTATTTTCGGGTTTTCAATACTGAACCGTGTGATGGACCGAAGTTTGGATGTACACCGAGAACCGTGTGAGTGAAGAGTACATTAATGGCGTGTCTGCTTTTACAAGAGCCGCCGAGGAGGATATGTTGAATAAGGGGCGGAATATATGTCTTCCATGCATTGATTGCGAGAATCAAGATGTTTAACAACCGAGCGCAGATCGAAGCACACTTGATTGAAGGGTTTCAAAAGGGTTATACATGTTGGACCATCCACGGTGAAGAGCATATTATCTGAAGTCAACGATATGCATATTATCTGAAGTCAACGATATGCCGCCAATGTCGATTGTGGTTCCGATTCGGATAGGCTACGATGACAATCTAGATCGAGATGCTTCGCGATGCGTATGAAGGAAGCTGTGATGAGAGGGAGTATGTTCAATTCGGGCGTGATGGAGGACTCGGAGAAACCTTTGTTCCCGGCCGCAAGTCGGAATACACAAGGTTGTCATCCGTGCTTAAACTACTGAAATTGAAGGCAAGCAGCGGTTGGTCCGACAAGAGTTTCACGCAAGTTATTAGGTCTCTTAGCGGACATGCTTCCTGAGAAATGAGTTGCCCAAAACCACCTACAAAGCCAAAAGGTTCTTTGTCCATTGGGAATGGAAGTAGAAAGAATACATGCATGTCGAACGATTGTATCCTCTACCGTAACGAGTATACAAACATGCATGTATGTCCGTGTGCAACGCATCCCGATACAAGCGTAAACAATTAGATGACGACGAGGAATCGAGGTGAAGAAAGGACCTCTTGCTAAGGTGGCGTGGTATCTTCTGTAATTCCCCGTTTGAAGCGGTTTTGCGAACCCAAAGAATGCAAAAGCTGGTCAGTATTGGCACTCGAGGAGCGTAAGAATGACGGAAAGTTAAGACACCTGCTGATTCCGCCCGGTGGAGAAACATCGATAGGAGGTTTGCGGACTTGGTGCGGAACAGGAATATAAGGTTTGGATTGAGTGCAGATGGAATGAATCCTTTCGGTAATATGAGCGGACATAGCACTTGGCCCGTGGCGCTCTGTATCTACAACCTTCCTCCTTGGTTGTGTATGAAGCGGAAGTATATTTTGTTGTCGATACTTATCCAAGGGCGAAGCAACACGGGAATGATATTGATGTGTACCTAGCACCATTGATGGAAGATCTAAAAATCTTGTGGATTGAAGGGGGCATGGTATGGGATGCGTACAAGCGAGAGAACTTCACTTTACGTTCCTTGTTGTTACGCACCATAAATGATTATCCCGCCCTTGCTAATCTGTCGGGCGAGTACAAAAGGGCCAAAGCCTGTACTCACTTGCTTAGATGATACCCAGTGTGTGGTCAATCACTCGCATAAAACCGTGTACATGCGTCATCGTAGGTTCCTTGGAGGGCTCACCCATACCGCAGGATGAAGAAACAATTGACGGAGAGAAGGAGGACAATTCAGCTCCAAGGCATTTAAGCGGATAAGAGGTCTATGATATGGTTAAGGATTTAGATGTTGTGCTTGGAAAGGGATGTAAATCGAGGACAAGTAAGAAGAACATGTGGAAGAAGAGATCAATATTTTGGGACTTACCTTATTGGGAGCACCTAGAAGTTCGCCATTGCATCGGCGTCATGCATGTAGAAAAGAATGTATGTGATGACTTGATTGGTCTCTTCTTGAACATTCGTGACAAAACAAAAGATGGTGTCAACGCGGCTTGACTTGGTTGATATGGACATCGGACTGAGTTAGCACCAACAAGGACCGATAAAGACGAACGTACCTTCCCGCTTGTTACACTCTGTCCAAGGCCGAGAGAACCGAATCTGTGCGGTGCTTGCATGGCGTGAAAGTTCCGTCCCTACACTCCGCCAACATGAAGAAACTTGTTTCGATAAAAGATTTAAAGTTAATTGGCATGAAGTCTCATGATTGTCATGTGTTGATGACACAAATGCTCCTGTTGCAATTAGAAGTATTTTGCCGATCAAGGTCAGAGACAATCATGAGGCATGTTATTTTTTTTAACACAATTGCTCGAAAGGTCATCGATCTCGAAGGACTAGATGCTCTGCGGGGCGAGGTGGTAGCGACACTATGTGATCTTGAGATGTATTTCCCTCCGTCGTTTTTCGATATCATGGTCCATCTCATTGTTCATATTGTGAGGAGATAAAGATGTGCGGGCCGTGTTCCTCGTAGCATGTACCCGTTCGAGAGGTTCATAGGAATTCTCAAGTCATATGTCTGAAATCGATCTCGGCGAGAGGGCGGCATCGTCGAAGGTTATGCAACCGAAGAGGTCATTGAGTTACGCCTCGATTACATGGCTCGGTCGAACCGATAGGGTGTGCCTCGATCTCGCCATGAGGGAGGCTCGAGGTATCGGGACCATCGGAAGAAAGCAATCACTCCAAATATGGATCGTATGCTCAAGCCCATTTCACTGTCTTGCAACACATGGTGAAGTGTCCCGTATATCGACCAAAGCTGGGGCGTGCTTGCAAGCGAATCCATGTTGGATCACGAGACAACACAGAGACGGTTCAACCAATGGTTGAAGGAGCGACTTGCTAGGAGCTCGTCAAGTGATATCTTGACATGGTTGGCAAAAGGGCCAACATTTACAGTTGTAACATGGCGAGGATCGACATAAATGGGTACACATTCTATCTGCGCAGCTCGGGATATAAAAGCACTAACGAGATAAGCGGTGTCGCATAGATGCATTCAATGCCGATGGGGTGAGGAGCTCCTACTATGGGCAAATAGAGGAGATATGGGAGCTCGACTCGTGCTTTTCAAGATCCCCTATTTGGTGCCGTTGGGTCCATCTCCCACGGTGAAGGTCGACAAATGCAGGCGTCACTACCGTGGACCTCGAGCGTGTCGGATACAAAGGCGAACCGTTACGTCTTGGCTAACCAAGTTGTTCAAGTCTTCTATGTTACCGACCGGCAAATAAGAAGCACCACGTAGTTCTTCATGGAAAAAGGAGGATTGTCGGAGTTGAGAATGTAGTGGGCGAGGAAGAATACAATCAATTTGACGAGTTGCCTCCTTTGGAAGCGGCATAAGGGTCGAGGAAGAAGAACATGACGAAACTAGCTACATCTGCGTCGATCATCATGAAGGGCTAATTTTTAAAGATTAATTGAACAATGTGTGTATATGTACTATATACATTCTCGATGATCATGGTTAATTTTAGTTCATTTGAGTTAATTAATTGAGATTTGTCTTGTGAAATGGATGTGATTGTTTCTCAAATGAATGTGAATTGGATGTATATACATGTACTTGTTGTCTTTTACGCTTGTTTGAGAGGGCATGGCTAGCATTTCACGAGGCTAGCCAATAAGCGAAACGATCTAGATATTAACCAATACAAAATAATATCACAGACGGTTTGAACTACAGACCGTCTCACATGTGTATCACAGACGGTTGTTTATCAAATCCGTCTGTGCTACATGTATATCACAGACGGTTGTTTATTAACACCGTCTGTGATACATCATATATCACGAGCGATTCTAACTTAGAACCGTCATGCTACCTATCACGAGCGGTTCTAAATTAGAACCGTGCGCGATAATCATATATCACGAGCGGTTGTTTATTAAAACCGTGCATGATTCATCAATATCACGAGCGGTTGTTTATTAAAACCGTCAGTGATACATCACATATCACGAGCGGTTCTAAGTTAGAACCGGGCGATAGGTGTATCCTGAGCAGTTCTAATTTAGAACCATCTGTGATGTCCATCTATTTACATTGGGACTCTAGCTAGGGTTTGCGCGCCCGCCACTCTCAAGCGATTAAGTTTCTCAACTCCTCTCGCTCCTCCTCCCCGAGCCCGTCGCCACCGTCCTCGGCCGCGCCTCCTCGAGCCCCGCGCTACTCCTCCCGATCCGTCGGCGCGCCTCCTCCTCGGCCCGGCGCCCTCCCAAAGCCCGCCGAGCCTCCTCCTCTGACCCAGAGCCGCCGCCTCCTCCCTCCCAGAGCCAGCGCGCCTCCCCTTCGACGCCTTGCCTGCTTTGCTCGTCTTGCTCCTGCTCGTCCTTCTCCTCGGCGCCCAAAGGTAACCAATGCTTGGGTTCTGATCGACCCCATGCCCTTTCCTAACTATTTCTATCAATAATCTGTCATGGTCCTTCATGATAATTGTACTTGTTTTAGGAATTTGTATTTGTTCTAGTCGATTATTCATATGGTATTTGTTTTGATCTCGCTCTTGGAATACATTGCAATGTGGTGTGTTGGGCTTGAGATGAATGCTCTGTGATGATAATAGTCTTGTCTTGAAATTGTTTTGATAATCGGGTTTGTACTTGAGCTCTAATTGGAATGCTTACTCTACATCGATAGCAATATCAAAATGTTAAATCTTAGCTTTATCTTGATTTCATTTGTTCACATGATGTTCTATTTCTTGTGAAGATGTCTTCCGCTCATTCGAGTCGGCGCCGCCTCATGTGTGCGATGATGCACCATCCTCTGGAACAATATCCAACCGCGGTAGAAGAAGAGGAATATCGAAAAGGCCCACGGGCGATTTACCATCACGCAGTCGATCGATCAGGACCCTATCAATCCTCGCCGAAAGCAAATGCGCATTCCGAGAATGGTCGGAATAGTTGCACGGAGCGGGTCAAGATCACCTACGATTAGTGGAAGGTGGTGCGGACCATTGAAAATAACTTTGTCTTGTGGGAAATTCTTGCATCGTTCGAGATCGGTAGAACTCACGGACTCCGTCGGCGACGCAGCGTTGCTACAAGCGTGCAAAGCGTGGAAGAACTTCAAAACACGCTTGTCAAGAACTTCGTGGAGAAGGATCTGAAGCCGCCCTTCCACAAGTATCTATTATTGGAAGAGTCTGGGCGAGTTTGTGGCGAAGGCAGCGAGATGAATTTAAGAGTGAAAGTCGCGGCGCTACGGCCCTCGAGCAAAAAACAAGCACCCCACGGACTCGGCACGGCTGGTATGCGGGTAAAGCCCGATATGGAGGATCGAGAACAGCGAACAGCGGTTTGAATCTCTCCTGCTATTTCGAGATCAGCGATGTGCTTGGCCCGACGGTGGTTATTTGCGAGTTAGCTATTAGGCCCTCTGAAGTGTACTTTCCAAACCCGAAGACCGAAGTGTCCCAGCGCTGTAAGATGTCGAACTACCTAGTTTGTAATTACTCCATAACTTCATAGGAAGTGAAATGACATGTCGGGCTATATTGCGAGATATGGCTGAGTGCACAATCTTCCCAAGGCTCATTCGAGCGAGATAGGGAGAAAGATATACTCTCTGCGGCCCTAGGAAGCAAAGATGAGCATCAAGATTGCACGAGAAGCGTGGTGTTTTGTTACATGGGAACAATGGTTCCAAGCGGACGGAGGATCGTCTGGGAGTAGGAGGAGAGCCAAAGCCGAGCACGATGCAAAGCTACGAGAGGATCTTCGTGCATCCCTCGAGATGAGCTCCTTTGAAAAAATCGAGGCGGTCGGTGAAAAAGTCGATCAATCCTTTGAGGAAAGGATTAGATGCGTTCAAGCAAAAGCGACAGAAGACTTTTGAGGAAAGGATTAGGGATTGCAAATGCCAAGTCGGTTGGAAGCCCACCCCTACTATACCGCTAGCTAGCCCCCCAAACATCCGAGTAGGCTGCGCGTCCAACCCTAACCCTACCACAATAGGTGATGATGATTTTCCGTCGATGACATCCGGTAATAATTATTATCTCTGGAATGCTCAATCCATTCATAAGCTTTGTTGGAGTAGCTAATTTTGTACCGTTATATGCGTGGGTGGCTCTGAAGTGCAAGCTCCAAGTGAGATATGTCTCTGTTGCCTAGATCTTTGCTTGGGGCGGTGTATCCATCGATGTTGGAGCTTTGGTGCAGTGCAAATCTAGCTCGGGTTTCGCAAAAGTGAATGTGGGCGGTGTTTGTGCCAATTTGAGGCCGTCCGTGAAAATTCCCCCAAGCGATGAGGTCATGACTCTAGGGCAAGCCGTTGGAACATTCATCCAATGGCCCAAGGAGGACATCTGCTGGAGCTACTGCTCGGTGTCAACTTCACGGAATGTCTGCAGCGGCATCAAGTCCACGGGACTTGGCTGCACAGCTTCTGCCTTGACATGGCAAGGGCCCGCCATCACATGCATCTACACCTCGTGCTCGATCGACTCTTGTGAAGTCGACCTATACAAAGCAAGGCGGCAAGGGCAAGAACCGTCGAAGGCGATCGAGTCTTCTCGATATCCCCTTCTTGCCGTTGGCGGAAATACAAGCCAAAGCGAGCCGTTGCTCGAGAAGTTAGACGACCCTACCCTAGGATTGGATTGCGGAATTGCATGCATGGTACATGGAGCAGTCCAACAAGCGGTTGATCAGCGATGCTCGGGTGTCACCGTCAAGTTCAAGGAGCATCATTTTAACCACGTGTATCAAGGCGCTGTCTTCACGGTGACCTTCGACGACTTGTTACATCTCTTCAACCTCGGCAGGCTCGGCGTCTCAATCATACGATCTTTGGACCTTTGTAAGTGTGTACAATCACGGTCAATGTTAAGTGTAATATCGATAAATGTTATATATAACTCCTAGCTTTTGTATAATAGATACATGATCCGTGAAGCGAAAGAAGGAAATCACCGGTAGGTTTCCTCGACCCACACGTTGTCTCGAGCAAAGCATCATGGCGAATGCAACATTAAATCGAGAATTACGTTATAGATTTTTCATGGCTCACCGCAACAAGGAATTCATACTTTTGCCCTACAACGTAGTAAGTAGTGTTGCACTCTGGCTATACTTAATGTTGATTTGTACTTTATAAGCAACACGAACTTAGGTTTAATGACCATCTTGACATACATGTAGGTTCCATTGGATTCTAATTGTAATTATACCAAAACGAAATCGTAATATACCTAGATTCCCTCTGAGGGCCAGTCACAACTTCACATGACTATCAGGAGTTTAATCATCGGGTAAACACATTTCCTCCATAGAAACTCTATTGTAGTCTTTCCTTCCTTTGCAATGGCTAAGGCTAACTTCTTGGAGTCACGTGGGGTGTTGACGTGTTACATGCTAGAGGATGGAATATCAAGGGAAGAATGACGCAACATGATCAAACATTCCGGTACTTGCTAGCTAGTACACATTAATCCTATATAACACTTCGTAGCAATGCCTCTTGAACTAACCAATTCTATTTTTGCGGTGCCACCGGCGATCGCCGGGCATAGCGTCTGTGGATACTATGTTTGCCACAACATGCAACTACTCGTCGGTTCGCGATCACCAATGATCCTCGGGTTTGTCAATCTTTCAACAATTATTTCATATATACTTACCAATTTATATAAGCCCGAATTTAACCTTCATATCGACGGGTTGCAAACATCGTTGAAACTACGTTGGAGCAGGCGAGCTCATAAAATTCGATCACACCTTGCGGCATTCACGAGCAGACGGTCATAAATCCAAATGGGAGTTTCCACGATTGTAGCAGATTGAACTTGATTGAGATAGATTGAACATAATGGTACATGTGTGTAAATTAATGTACATTAATGGTTAATTTTAGTTAATTGATTTGTGAATTGGATGTGTGCTTGTTTACGAAATGAATGCAATTTTGATGTGCTACGAAATGAATGAGAATTGGATGTGCTTGTTTGAGAGGGCATGGCTAGCATTTCTGAGGCTAGCCAATAAGCGAAAATAGATTAAGCAATGCAAAGACTACCACAGGCGGTGCATAGATGAAAGCGTCTGCGTGATAATCGACTTACCACTGAGCGATGCGTAGATGAAGCAAATGCATGATGATCGACTACCACGAACGATGCGTATATGAAACCGTCAGTGATAGTTCCACTATCACGACGGTTTCATATACGACCGTCTGTGGTAATCTATCATCGAGCGGTTTCATCTGAACCGTCTGTGGTAATCGAAATATCACGAGCGGTTTTATCTGAACCGTCTGTAATAATCATCCTGACGGTTTTATCTACGGACCGTGCGTGGTAGTCGAAATATCACGAGCGGTTTTATCTACGGACCGTGCGTGGTAGTCGACTATCACGAGCGGTTTTATCTGAGCAAATGCGTGGTAGTCGACTATCACTGACGCAGTTGCATCTGAGGCCGTGCTGTGATAGTATGTATTACGAGCGGTTGATGACCATTAGCATTCTTGACCCATAAACTCGAGGCGGCTCACGGAACCATACGTGATGGCGTTTTTGAACCATCTGTAAAGGCCTTTTACGTAGTAGTAGGCTGCTGCCATGGCTTCTCGGGTGATTCCCGCCGGTGACATGTGGTGGCGGTTGGCTCGGCTTAACGGCGGTGTAAAGGGCATCCGCGGGACCCACGGCGGCGATGGCGTCGCTTCGGCACAACCAGACTCCGGCGGGATCGGGTGAAAACAAGAAGCGGCTCGGCCTTGAGAAAGAAGTCGGCGGCGGTGTGTCGGGTCAAGAAGAACGGCACCTAGCGGCGGCAGCGACAATAGCCACGGGTCGAAGTGGTCTCGGCGGCGAGAACGGCGAAAGTAGAATAAGAAAAATGGGGTGGGGTGGTCTCACCGTGAGCGTGGAGCGAGGAGGCGTGGGCGTATTTAATGGCGGTGGCGCCTCGGGTTGGGAGGTGGCGTTCTAGTGCGGATCGGCGACGGGGAGGCCGATCCAAGATGAAAGCGGCGTGGGGATCTCGCGGCGGCGCGATCGAAGCGAGGCACTTGAGCGGCGAAGGACATCGATCTTGGTGGTGCCAGCTACGAGGAAAACGGCAAAGGCGATGGCGCGTCGGGTTGAAGAGGGCGGCGCCCGATGGCGGATCGGCGTTAGTAATCTGGATCGATGGCGAGGTGGTGCGAGGACTTCAAGTGCGGCGTTAGCGAGGAGAGATGGCACCGAATGGCGGCGAAAGCTTCACACCTCAACAATGGAGATGTCGGTTCGGCTTCCACTCCAGCGGAGTTCATGCGACACGACAGCGACCTCTCCGACGGCGGCCTTAGGGCTTTGGGCGGCGGCACGAGAGAACCTTGGAGGCACCGGCGTCCGTGCGAGAAAGACTCCAGCGGCGGTGTGGTATTTAGGGTTGGCGACGGGAGGCCGGTTGGGTCAGCGACCAGTGGGCGGCGGAGAGCAGACGGTGGTGTGGAGGCAGGAGTGGGCGGAGGAGAGAGAAGGAATGGGTCGAAGGAAGAGGCGGGAAGGCGAATGGACCGGACCCAATTCGACCCAAGAGGATTAGCGAGATTTGTTTTAGTTTTCTTTTTAGAAAATAGCTGAAAATCCAAATGGCAAATAGAAATTAGCAAATGCACTTGGAAAAATTCTAGAAAATATATCCAAGCACATAGAATCCAAATAAAATAGTTTTAATAATAGTTGATGTTGAATTTAATCATATTAAATTGTTTTTGATTTATAGAAAGTTCCATTTAAGCTTTGTTAATTCCAATAAAATTGGTGAAATTTTCTAGGGACCTAAACTAATCAAAAGATTTTTGAAAAGCCAAATTTTGGAACGTTACAAACCTCCCCCCTTAAAGGAATCTCATCCCCGAGATTCAGGGTGGCTATAGAATAGGTTAAAGAACTCAGCCTTTGGGTTCTCTTCTGGCTTTCAAACTGCTTTGACTTTGACAGAACTGCTCTTCTGAACACTTACGAGGCAACGCCTTGCTTCTTGCGGAACTTCTCGCTTCAACGAAAGCTTGGCAGACTGGCTCTTGGAAGGAAGGCATCTTGAAACTTGATTACTTCTGACAGGCTGCTTGATCAGTGCTCAAAGACACTCCTGGAGTTGACGAAGTCCTACTGCTGACTGGCAACTCAAGTTGACAACTAACTCTTCTTCTGAGCTTCGGAGTCTGAACAGACTGACACATCTATGTCACCTCTGTCATACAATCCTTAACACAGACCTTCAACAGGTATCTTGAGGATGAACTTGACTACGAGGGTGATAATCTGCATAAGCTGTGTAGCTTTTCTGCTTGGACTAAGCTACTGACAATCCCTTTAGGATTAAAGACTCTTGGTCTTCTGCTTCGTGATTAATGCAAAAATCCGCATACTTTGTGATCTGATCCTCTTTTAGCTAAGCAATGACTTGCAATCAACCACTGCAAATTTCAGATGGTGACAACTGCGAACTGACTGGCAACTGGTGCTGTAGGGGAACTCTGCACAAAACACTTACTTGCTCGACCTGGTACTATGAGTTAAGCCACACTCATTTTTTTTGTTCGTCCGTAGATGCAGGGTGATACACCCTACTGAATTGAAATGAGCATCCAAGGCTCCATAAACACTCTGTTGCCGACACGAGGTAAACTGGGATCCTGTCCGACACTAACTTTTCTGACACATCGTGCAAATTGATCATCTCTGTCGATCTAGCACCATACCAACTTCGGTGAATACCATCTCTGTCGTATACAATCTCTGTCGTATGCCACTTTGCTAGACAATCTTCAAACTTAGTGATATTAGTAGGAATGAACAGCAGATTTCTTTGACAAAACTATCTAGTCAAGCCTGATTTTCTAGCATCGGTTTGAACTCTAGGGTTCAACGAATATCATACGCGATTCAAGACTAAGCTTACAGCGATCTAGCAAACTTGCTCTTTTACAAAGATGAGGGGTCTTGGCTGACTTGAAATGACTGCCTTACTGATCTTCAACTGACACTGTCTTATTCATAGATGATCCTGGGGAAAACTGAAATTCTTACTCAAAACTCAAACAAGCTGACTCTGACATACTGAAGATTAGCTCCTGGATAGACTGAGATTCTCGCACAACTTGTGCTAACAATTCATCTTAATAGCTCACATTGGTGCTTGACAAACGGAAGAACTTGATTTGATACTGCCTATATCTGAGGGAATCCTTTGATCTGCTCTATCATTTCTACAAACTCTTTTTAACAACTTTTGTCATAGTTCATCTCTGATGTAATTTCTTCTGGCATTCTAGCATCTGGGTGAGTGGTGGTTCTTCGAGGACACTTGGTGATGTAGTGACCTTTTCCACGACAACTGTAGCATACGGGTCGAACCTTGTGACTTATTTGAAAAGACTATGGTAGAACGACTATCATTCTCGAAGGTTGAAGCTTGGCGCTGCGGGGCATCTCTTGGCATAGTGGCCTTACTTACCACACTCGAAACACACTACTGATGATACTGGCTTGCTTCTCTTTTGAGGTGGGTTGGTAAGGTTAACATTCTGCTTTTGTGATTCTTCGGCTGACAAATCTTGTACTAACAAAGGTTTGCCTTCTTTTGCTAATGCTCTGACAGTAGCTCGGAAGTTTGCTCGCTGATGTTGTGTTGCAGAAGTCAACACTGAGTACATGGGGCACTGGCTCAGGCATTGATCATCGCCTTCACATAAGAAACACGTGATCTTGCTCATTAGACATTCTCCAACGGAATGGTTTCCTTCGCAACTGGAACAATTGATATTGTGCTCATTGGCACTATGGCATATTTCCCCACAATGAATATATGCACAATCTTCTGACTTATCTGGTTGGCAACACTTCAAATGACAACGGCTAGATTTGGTGTAGGATGTCGGAATATCTGGTTTCTCTTGATCACTCTTGCTTGATGTCGCATACTGTTGACAAAAAACAGCAGTGAACTCTAACCAGGTGATGTTCTGTTCGTACTGATGGGCAGTGTGAAACTTTTTCCACCAATCTATTGCAACTCCTTCCCATTGATGAGTAGCATAGAAACTTCCTCATCATCATGCATTGCACTGTGATTAGCTTTTCTTCTATAGTGCGAATCCGGGATTACGCACCCTTGAGTCTGATTGATCCTTCAAAGGCGGCGGCTTGGCCATCATGAACTTCACAAACTTAGTGCGAGGCGTGCATTTGGGATGGTAACGAGTTGTGCATCATAGCGAGAGGTTACTATTGTTCGACGGTTGCATCGTCGCGGACATGAAACTAATTACGGGTGGCGAGGCGGCAGGTTACGATGTGTCACTCTTGCGGCGGAGATAGTTCTTGTTTGTCATCTACTCTGAATGCGACAACTGGCGGCGGTCGGACGGCTTGCTTGATTATTCGATTTATCAAATTGACCAAGGTAGCGATGGTGCGATTACGCTGGGTCATCATGTTGTTCATGTTCGCAATGGCGAGGATCTGATGATGCAATTTGTCTCAAGATTCTTGACAAGGTTGGCTTCATTAGGGCTCTTCATCTGCTTGCTGACTAGGGCTAATAGATGAGAGGAAAAAGCACAAGGTAAGGGAAGACAATCTACTAAGGGAAGTAGGTTTAACCCAAGGAACACAAAAAACACACACAAATAGCAGGAAAGCTATTAAGAAGCATAAAACTCACGGACAAACTACACACGAAGAAGAAAGAAAAGCGAAAATCTAATCGCCTAGTCGATTTAGCTCTAACAAGCGGGTGACTTGGCTCAACACAGGGAGGAACCAGCGATTTATCCTATATGGTGGTTTGAAGAAAACTCGAGCAGTCACGGTCTTCATCAAACTTTGTTGCTTCACGATCCTTGAAGGCGAATCTCGGAGAAGGATAGGGGTGACGTACAACTATACGGTCTTCAACTCTTGTGACGAACTTGTCTTGAACACATGGGGAGATGTCGTCTGTTGTTGGTGGTTGCATGGTCTTCGACAAGTTGTTCAAAGCGGCTCTTGGGCATCCACCGAGACATTTGGTACATATAACAACAACTATAGAAGTTATAAGGAAGCGAGTCCAATTTAATACTCAAAGCGGTGAGAAAGATTATGGATGAGAAAGATATAGATTGGAAGAGTGGAGAAGCTAAACAAGATGAGAATAGCACATCATTGAGATTTTTCATTTGTAAAATAACTTTTGAAGTTTTCCTTAATCAAAGGCCATTCTAACTAAGGTCGCGACCTACAGTTGAACCTGGCTCTGATACCACCTCTGTCGGGACCTAAAAATACAATTCTGGACCCTCTGTGTATATTGCACTAGTCCAGGATCACGCTAGTGCACACAGTGACAACATCAGTGAAATATCATTTCCATATACAAAGATGACTAATAAATATATAAATACAATAAATATTAGAGTAAAGACCTTAAGGCCAAAGCTTACAATTAATGCCTCAGAAAGTGAATAGCTCAATGAAGCTGCGATTGGGCAATGTAGAATAACCGGTGAGACTCATCCATATGCCCACAGGCAATCGGCTGGGGTGCGCGACCTAGTTCTTCACGATCCTTGAAGTAGACCTTGTTGATGACGATTCCTTCACTACCTTGATTGATTAAAGCAAGCATGAGTACCTAACCGTACTATAAGTCACACCACGCAAATGCAATTATACATGTAGGCTTATTCCAAAGGGATGACATTCGTGGTTATTTTGCGAAATGCAACATTTGCAATTGAATACAAATAATAGATTGAAAGCATAAGTAAAACAAATAAACAATAATAAGTTTTACGGTTTGATTTCACAAAGACACCTGACCTAAGCAGTTATTCACATAGCCATATGATTTAGATTACGGCTCCTTCCCAACTATTTTATGAAAATCTACCCCTCATGTGAAAGGCATTAGAGCAACAAGACTTCAGCGGAAGTTGTCTTTAGGGGAGCATATGCTAAACATTGATCATCATACTTGAGATTTTGAAAATCTTATTTTAGTAAAACCTAGAAGGTGTTGATATGATGATTAGTGCTTAAATTTACCTTAAGGTTTTTACCACTTAACAATTTAGATCTAGTTGATCAACAATACAAAGATCATGAAGAACATGCATAGATCACGATGATCATTACTAAATCTCGAAGATATCTTGACTATTTGTCAAATCCTATAGTGCAAAATCCCAAACTAGATTTGTATTACTTGGTGGTGGTGCAACCATCTCTTGGCGGTCATCTAAGACCAACTACTCGAGAGATTATATCACTATATGAAGCCTCACTTGAATATGTTTGGCTCAGACATGTGATTAACCACATCTAGAAGTCTTGTGGTATTAATACCGTCAATACCTCCTCAATTATCTATGAAGATAATGATGTTTGTATTACACAAATGCAAATGAGTTATGTCAAGAGCAACATCACGAAGCACATTGCTCCTAAATTTTCTATCCTCATAAACTCTAGAAGAATGGTGAGATAAAGATCACGCAAACAAAGTTTTGTGATAATCTAGTTGATTTATTCACTAAGTCTCCGCTTTGCATCCGGTTTCCAAAGATGCATTCATGGCATTGGAATGAGGCGGTTTAGAGAGTTGCATTGTTCAGGGGAGTAAATCCCTAGATCATAACTCTTATAAAATCCTGAGGATTTATCCAAAATCTTGAAGATTGGACCCCGAAGATTAAACATTTTACTCTTTTCCTTGGTGAGTTTTCTTGAAGTTTTCTCACATAAAGGTTTTTAAGTAGGCAACAAATGTAATGCAACTTACAAATTTAATGTACTTTTTTGTCCATTACTTTTTTCCCAATGGGTTTTGGAAGGAGTTTTTGACGAGACATTTGCATATCATTGTCTATTGCCTAGGGGGGTGTTACGACACCTAATTATCGGACCCAAGGCGTGGAATACACGAAGCCCTCGTGTGTATACCGTACTAGTCTCATGATCAGTGGCTAGCACACACACCCACAACATTGATATTCACATCCATACATCATACATACAATATGAAACAAGTATAGGACATAAACTTAGCGTTTACATGACTAGTATTTATTACGGCCCGACCAGACCAAATTAAAACTTAAGTATCAAGAGTAATAAGCGGAAGCATAGAAAATAAAACCCAAAAGTCCAATGGTGTGCTTAACCATACCCTTAGGCAACCGGTCAGGACAACACCCTAGCAAGACCCGTCACCGAACCCTTGGGTACCGGGTGCAAAGAACGCATCGTTTGGCACAAGCTCATCCTCATACTCTGATTAGCAATTTAAGCAAGATTGAGTACATTTTGTACTCAGCAAGACTTGTAGTGTATCGTAACATAATTATAAATGCAATGATGAGGGTCTGCTCTAAGTTATGTTCAGCATTAAGCAAAATTTATTTGCAATATCGATATGTAATACTTTGCAGCGGAAATTTTAAAGAGAAGTTGACCGATGTCGAACTAACAAGTATGTAACTCAATAATAGCAAAATCACAACCCTCCTCGGTTGCAATCAACATTTTATTCTCAGCTATAACCATGCCACTCACACAAACCAACCATCCCAACATTTTCCAACCAAACATTTTTGCAAAAATTAAGACTATACTCAATGTGGTGCACTTAGCACACTCATGACCATGAGCATGGCTATTTAAATAGGTTTACACTCTGCAGAGGTGTGTAACTTTACCCACATTATATGAGGTCTCTAGTTTGTCTGCATCCGTCGATACCACCACACACAACATGATAGTATCTGATCTAGAATTCATAACGAAGTCTTTACATCACCTAGACCTAACCTTGCACTAGCTTTGATGTATGGATTTGGCGATTCTTTGCTTGTTTTGTTGTTCTTATTAGCGATATCTACACATGTTACTAGCTTACGATCATCCCGATTCGCATATGTCATCTGCAGATTAAAGAAGCAAGAGTTGGCAAAATTAGCTGAATCAGCTCAAGATATCTTTGGAAAAGTTGGTTGAAACTGCTAAGAAAGACCTTGAGGCCAAGAAACCACTGAACATATAGTTCTAGATGAGCCATCTGAACCGAAGTGGAGAAAGTGAGAGAAAAGATAGTCATAACGATTCAGGACAAAGATGGGCAGCAGCGATGTCGTTATATACAAGGTTTGATTTTTACTCTGTTACTACTATTAGCGATTTATAATAGCACATGTACTCTTCATTAGATAGTTCAAATTCTCGGACATATAGTTGCAACAATGTGGCGTGTTCGGTTTACATATAGTTTACATTCAGTTTCACATAATAAAATGCGAATATATTCTCCTTTTTCATTTCATTGTTGACACTCTACCGGTGAAATGATGTCTAAATTAGTTCAATGCACGCAATTTGGGGTTTGACATTTTAGCCGTCCATGTAACTTGCTGAACCGGAGTTCAATCTAACCTTGTATGCTTGGCTTGTGGCCACTACAATTACAGATCGTAGCTGTTGATTCCATTTAATGTCGTATACTCTTATTAGTGTTATTAGCGCAATCATTGCTTTACTTATGGGTAATACTTTTGGTCCACATGAATGACTCCGCTATAGCTAACATTTAGTCCGGTCCGTCACTTCCTATAACACAAGCGTTAATTCAAATAGAGACGATGGCCGTATTAGCTAGACGAGAATGAGGGAACTAGCCATGGATGATCAGAGACACTGCTCTATTTAATCAATTAAGCTATCAAAATAGAGCTACTATGTTTTTCGTGTCATGAGTTTTTTTTTCAAGAGTTTACTGTTTGGGTCATTAGCTCTTCCCTCCGCTGGTCAAGTTTTAGCAGCTGTGCCGGTTCATACTTCCATTCCTTCTTAGTTGTGGCAAATGCCTACCTTACTAACCGACTAATTAACTAATCGTCTTCTTGCTTAACAAGCCCAGCCACGTTGAAAGATCTCTACTCTTTAACTGCAGACACGTGGGAGTCTTTTCCATTCCACTTCCAATTACAAAACTAAATCCGTAACTTAAAGCGCAAGAAGATAAGCTACTGATATCACTATTTATACCCACCGATCAACTTATCGATCGATCAATAATACTCCTACCAAACTAACCAGACACATATACCACGTACGCACTATCCCAAATTCATTGCACCACAGCCTACGGGATCAAGAAAATGGCCGCGGCGGAGCCCAAGGAGGTGAAGCTGTACGGGGCGTGGGACAGCGCGCACGCCGCCATGGCCCGGAACGCGCTGGAGCTCAAGGGCGTGCGCTACGAGTACGTCCAGGAGGACCTGGACAACAAGAGCGAGGCGTTGCTGCGCCTGAACCCCGTCCACGGCGGGAAGGTCCCCGTGCTCGTCGTGGACGGCCGGCCCCTCGCCGAGTCGCTCGTCATCCTCGAGTACATCGACGAGGTGTGGAGCCGGGCGCCGCCGCTGCTCCCGCGGGACCAGCCCCGCGAGCGCGCCGCCGCGCGCTTCTGGGCCAGGTTCTTCCACGACAGGGTGTCGCCGCTGTCGCACGCGGTAGTGTTCGCGGCGGGGGAGGAGGAGCGGGCTGCGACGGTGAGGGATATGAAGGCGCAGATGGCCGTGATGGAGGCCGGCATCCAGAGGACTTCCCCTCGGCGACGGCGAGGGCCGTTCGTGCACGGGCGGGCGCCCGGCCTGCTCGACGTCATACTGGGCTCGTGCGCCGCGGGGACCAGAGCACTCTCCGCCGCGGCCGGCGAGGAGATGGTGGCGCCGGGCGCGATGCCGCGCATGCACGCCAGCCTGGCCGCGTTCGACGAGCTCGCCGCCGGGTTTGGGACCAGCGTGCCGCACGAGCGCCTCCTCGCGCGGCTGCACGAGAGGAAGGAGAGAGGCGCGCGCCGCGCCGCGTGAGCCGTTGTGTCTTGTGTGCCGATGCGATGGCATGCATGCTTGGTTTCTGCATGCGTACTTGTGCTGTAGACTGTTGTGTTTTGGTTTCTGAAATAAATGGGATACCCACTGTACGGCTGCATCTCCGCGTCTTTCGTGCGGCAAATTGAAACGCAAATGCTACGAAACAACACGGACGCAAGTCTCTGGTTTCGAAACTCTCTGGCCTTTTCAGTTCAGCCCGTGTCTGGTACTGTTGGATGTTGGGCCTTGTCAGGCTACCAGCCCCAGGACCACATGGAATTGGGCTGCCGCGTGCGGGTGCGGGCAAATGAGCACGGCTAGTCGGTGAAAGCCCATCCAATCAGCATCCTGCCATCAGCCGCTGTTATTGGGCCGAAGGACATCGCATGTTTCTGAAGGTGTTGTTCGGCCCAAACCTGTTGTGGTTGGTGTCATGGTGTGCAAGTGCGCATGAACAGTGAGATGCATCTAGAAACGAGAATAGAAGTAACATGCATGTCAGCATCACGGAGATACATGTAAATATGTAGTTGTGTTTAGAATAAGACGGCAATTTTGATGCGAACTAGTGGTTTGCTGAGCTTTCGATGTGATCCGGCGAATTAATTACTTAGTTTATATCGGCGATACTTCTGCTGGCCAGATCATGCGTCAATCCTTGTTACAGGTAGCAGGTAATTTAGTCCACCCATTGTTGCTTTACTATAAAGAAGTTGGCGCACGCTAGCTTCCCCTTGCTGTTGGAAAGGGATTTGTGGATGGCCATCCTTGATACAGATAGTTGGCCAAGCTAAGCCTACCAAACAAATCAGGTATCTTCACCCTTTCATCTCCACACTTCGATCTTAATCCAATATCACAAAAGTAACAAGGATGTGCAACTACGTGCATTTTTTAAAGTCATTCCTTTCTTCTTCTTCTTTTGTGTCTAGCTTGTATTGTTATTTCGAATGAGATTGGGTTGGTGAAATAGTACTTCCATGCACGGACAGTAGTGTTTATCAAACATTCCTGTCGATACATGCAGTTTTGAGCTGTATTTTCTTTTTAAAAAAATATTTCGTATGTCTTAATACACAAAACTGTACAATCTCTCTCTCTCTCTCTCTCTCATACCAATGGACTGCGCGGATAAAAACGCAGATGAATTAGCTAGCTAATATGTAGAGGTAAATCAGTAGCTCAAGTGCTTAAAAGAAAACAATATAGATAAAAAGACAAGTGCAACTGCCTGGTTACTAGTTTTCAGAGAAAATCACCAGCCAAGTGTTTCTAAAGCTCATACATTTTTCTTTCAAGGAAAAGTATAGAAACACTCACACCCTAAAAGATGAACATCTTTAAAAGGTGTGCACTCTGTCGTACTAATAATTAAAAAGCTAACGTACTACAGTTTGATAAAAAAAAAATCGGTAAAATATTGTCTAAGAATCGTAGTGGGAAACTTAATCTTAAATGGCCTCGCTATTGGAGAAGCAACATGAGGCCCAAATTGTCCCAAACTTTTTCTCCCATCTATAGCTAAAGCTATCAACGCACTAACCCAACAACAGAGGGATTGTACCGGACTTGTATGGACGGTTCATCTTAAGTTCATACGTGTTCAACTGAACGTCCATTAATTTTTGTAAAAAAAAAAATCTACAGTATAGTATGCGTATTACATGTATAATAAAATATATTCTTAATTGGTCCAATCAGACCATAACTTTCTCTCAACTCATCAAACCACATCTCCCTATGGTGCCCCACGACCTCAAGCTGCCCCATGTGATGGCTGGCCTATGGTCACAAGCCTTTCGGTCTTTTCCCTTTGGGTATTGGATCATTCAATCGAGCCACAACAAGATCATTCCCCCTCGTCTCTCTCTCTCTCTCTCTGTAACCCTAACAATCAACATACAGCAGCTGACTGTCACATCTCTCCCTCTTTCTTGACAGCACGACCACGACGATGCAAATATACCCGACAAATCAAAGGTCGGAGGAGCAAGGTCGTGCATGGTCACGAACGTGCCGTTACCATTGGGCATGCGGCGGCGAGGGAACGGGGTGACGATCGGCGAGGAGGCCACCGAGGAGCCCTACGGGCGATAGCTAGTGGCGACAACCGATGGCTCCGACAAGAAGGCTTACCCAAATTCTCAACAGTGCAGATGTGGGTCCAATCCGAATTACCAGATCCTCAATTCCCAAACTAGCAAAGAACAAATCCAAATGTCCAAATCAACAATTTTGTTTGTGTTAGTTTGAATTGTGATTGGTAAATCTTGTCTTTCTTGTGAAATGTAGATCTTAGAGCTTAAAAAAATTGAAGAAGAAGTTTGTCGATTTGAAAGGCATGAATGAAAATCGAGTTAAATTGTCACTTTTCTTGATTATTTTGTAATGTACTAAATTATTTGAGATGTTGTCATTAGTACAAATAATTTATACTTTGATTATTGTGCATATTTATATTTTACATTGAACAATATTTTTGTACCTTCAAATATTCATTCGAAAATTCTGGTTCACCACTGTGGACTTGCCATCCCATTACCCATATTTTAATTTCCCTTTTTCCAGGCGTTTCTACTACCTTGGATGAGTTCCAACATGTCGAACCATTAATGAACCCTGTCTTTCCAAGTCATCCTGGGTGAAAGAAAATGAGCATCTCAAAAAAAAAGGTGAAAAGAAAATGACAAAAGGAACCGTATCCGTATGTCCCTGCATTTTACTGGCGCCCGTACACCCACCCCCGATAAAAATTCCCAAGATTCCAGACACCACCATCTGATCTGCGAGAGACCTCCATTATAAGTTTATAGCACCTCACGAAGGTGATCTCCTGAGTAAACAACCATTATAAGTTTCTAACACCTGACAAAGGTGATCTCCGGAGTAAACAACCATTATACAAATAAAATATGACCCCGAGACCAAAGCCTTGTTCAGTCACTATAATGCGCTCGTGATCCTTGCATCAATCATTTGGACTTTTCTCCATCCTGAGGTCCGTCAAAAGGGCCAGGGAACGAAATGGCGTTGCTGCTCGCACGAGCAATCCGTTTCCCAATAATGGTCGCTGTCTCGCTGACATGTGGGTCTAACTCGTGTCTAATTTACTGATGCAAAGCCTGTCTGTCAGTGACTGTTTGTGACGATGTCAGGACGGATAGTTCGTGCGCAGAGCACTGGCTGGGGCCACGAGGAAACACCCCTATGATCGGCAGTTGCAGTCGACCCTGATCGCTACACGCATCAGCACTTCGTCAGTGCGCCGTGGTACGTGTGACCTCTGTGACACGCCGGACGGACGGATCACGGATGCACCGAGAGGGCGAGAGATGTGTAGCGACGGATCATCGATCATCTCCGATCGGCTGGCTGGCTGGCTGATTAACTGTGCGACTGTGCTAACGTTTCCCATGTGTGTTATAGGACAGTTTTTTGGGGTTAATGATGGCCGGTGTGGCCTGCTGCTGCTCTCTAGTATCTCTATGGTGGCGTGTAGCTTTCGGAGAAGGCTAGTGGCGCTCGTGGTGGCGAAGAATAGGTATTTATGATAGACGTTAGGGTCCATTTGGCCGTAGAAATAGTGAAACACGTATCATCCTCATATAATTGTTGATTTGATTTGGTTTGTCCGTCTCGGATGAGCAAGACAGCGCACTACGAGAATCCGCATGATTATTCATGATGTTGGACCTGTTAGCGATTGGAGGGGATAGGAGCAGTGCAAAGCTACGAAGATTAAGGTCTTAAAATCATAGCAAAAGAATTATGCTAAAACAAGGAAAATCAAACTTCAACACCCCTCAGAAGGTGTGACCGCTCCCATGGCCGGCCTGACAGCAAAATCAGCACGATTTTGGAACCAACAAAAGACCTAACTTTTGATCTACAAGTCTAAATCACTTGAGATTCCACATACAACTCAACAAGAAGGTTAGAAACTATAACACCCTAAAATTTCAAAGTCTGCTTAAGTAATTTCAAAGTTTGCATTTCTAAATTTAGAGCAATTTTCGAAATTTTACGCTTGAAGAAAATATTTTCTTGATTTTTAGCAGCTGTTTTGAATTTTAAAAATTATTTGAAAGTTTACCAGAACATGTAGACAATTTATTTGGGTTCTAAATAGTCTAAAGTGCCTCTCCAATTTTTTCATAATTTTGGACTTGGTTTGCTAAATTTACAAATTCCAAACTTGTTTCGTGTAATTAAAACAATTAGAAAACTATTTTTAAAATCCGATTCCATTTGTGGGCCAAGTTCCTCTATTGTTGGATTGGCCCATTCCTGTTAGGCCCATAATAGGTCGTGCACCGTCCGTGGCGCCTCCTCTTTAACGTCTTCTGAGTGCGAAGATGTCATTCAGAGTGCACTTTCTCTCGCGTTTTTTCATTTTGTTGACACATGGGCCGGGACACACTGTTGGCCATCTTCCTCCACATAACAACGCAATACCTGCATCCACACGTGCCACATGCGGAGAAAGCTCGATGCTAACTTCTCCCTCTCTCTTCCGGCTTAGGGGTGGGGTTAGGGCCTGTGCGAACCCATCTTCCACTCACACTTTGTGGCTCGATCTCCGCTTGCTCCTTTGTTACACCACGTAGCCATCACGGTCACCGTCGCCCATTGTTTCAACCGCGTCCTACGGTTTTGGATGCTAGGCTAGCCGTCTTGTCGCTAACGCCCTCTTTACTCCTTTTGTCCTCCTCCGTTTGTTGTGTGCAAGCAGCGAGAGAGGAAACATCTTGCTCCCATGAGCCAGTAGTGCTCCCATTTTTCCCTGCCTCTTCCGTTGTCCTCTCGGCCATATAAAAGCTCCAAACCACGTCAATTCGCCCTCATTTCGCCACTTTCTCTTTCCCTAAGAAGGGTATCATCTTCCTTGGTTTTATGGGAGCATAAGAACTTCGTCTTGACCTTTGGCGAAACGCTACCATGCTCGTGACCTCTCTGGTGGTGAGCTCGGCAGCCCTCCTCTCTCTTCCGCTTAGGGTGGGGTTAGTGCCCACACCGAGACCCCATCTTCCACCTCGGCGTTTGTGGTTCGATCTCCACGCTTTGCTCCTTTATTAGCCACCTGACCATCACCGGTGGCGTCCGCGCACCGTTTTTCGGCCGTGTCCGCCCAGTTTTGGGCGCTTGGTGAGTCGTCTCGTCGCTAACGCCCTCTTTACTCCCTTTTGTCCTCCTCCGTTTGTTCTGCGTGAACAACAAAGGAGGAGAAATATCAGCTCTCATGAGCCCAAGCGTGCTCCCATTATTGCCCTTGCCTCTTCCGTTGTCCTCTCGGCCATATAAAAGCTCCTAACCATGTCAATTCGCCCTCGACTTGCCACTTTCTCTTTCCCTCACGACAGAGGCATCATCTTCCTTGGTTTGATGGGAATGCAAGAAAGTCGTCTTCGTTCTTTGGTCGAGACGCTACCATGCTCATGACCTCTCTGGTGAGTTGAGCTCGGCGATGGCTGCTCCTCTCTCTTCCGCTAACCGGTGGGGTTAGGGCCCACAATAAGACCCCATCTTCCACCTCGCCTTTGTGGTTCGATCTCCCTTTTGCTCCTTTGTTAGCCACACCTTGACCATCGTCGATTCGCCATCCGCGACCATTTCTAACCTTGTCCGCCAGTTTTGGACGGTTGGCGGCCGTCTCGTCGCTAACGCCCCCTCTTTACTCTCTTTTGTCCTCCTCTGTTTGTTGCATGGAAACAACATAGGAGGATAGAGCGTTCGCTCCCGTGAGCCTGGCCATGCTCCCATTTTTTCCCTTGCCCCTTCTGTTGTCCTCTTAGCCATATAAAAGCTCCTAACCGTGTCAATTCACCCTCAGCTCACCACTTTCTCTTTCCCCTCAAGAACCGAGGCATCATCTTCATTTGTTCGATGGGAATGCAAGAAGTCGTCTTCGACGCTGGCGAGAATGCTACCATGCTCGTGACCTCTCTGGTGAGCTTCCTTGCATGGATGCATGTCTTTTCCTATCTAAAGCCTCACTGACCCTATCCCCATGCTCATTTTAGCAGATGGAGCCATGAGGAGTTGGGTCGTTATCGTCTTCTACACCTTGACGGGCGTGCTTCGCCATGATCCCTGCTCCTCGCCTTGTTCGGTGAGCTAATCCCTCACCACTTGATTTGTTTTGCGCCATTCTTCTGTAGGTAAAACCCTGAAGCCATTTGATGTTTCCTTCAATGCGATGCTAGATCCCGTCGTCTTCTTCATCTCTCGGCATAAGCATATCGTCAACATTGTTGTCACCACGGTGAACCTCTACTTCTTCTCCGTACTTTATCCATCTCTGTGACCTCCTTGGCCTTAAGCGTGGCTCCATTTCAGCATTCCATCATCAGTATACGTATGCGCCATGAGCCTGCCTTCGTCGCCATTAACCACATCGATGAGCTCCTGTATTCCCGGGATCACTTTGTGCTACTTAATGTTACACTCCACCTTGATTCACATCGTCGCCACCATTCTAGTGCTAGCGCCGCTTTCTTCGCCATGATATACGGGCCCAAATACATTAATAAGTCGAGTTATGTATTTTAAACCAGTTTTAAGTGTTGTGTCACTAACATGTGGACCCCACAAGTCACGTTCTAAGGTTTAACACCCAGTCAGTTGCATGGGGAATGGGGCATACCATGAGTGCCGTTGTCTTTTATTTATCTTTAGCTTCATTGCGATTTACTCTTTTTATGTGCTCATTTGGTGGTTGGCCCTTGTATAAAATGTGGTCAATATGACCTATGTTCAAGTGTTTATTATTGTGTAATAATAAGTCATATTTATCTGGGTATGGATGTGATATGAATGTTGTAAAAGCAGTAAACACATAGGATTTGGGATTAACCTCTCGGGTCCGATATGAACCTATTCAATTGAAAATTGGGACAATCATAGCTAAGGTTTCACAAATTTTTGATTGAGTGCAATAGGGCTTAAAACCGGTGAAGCATAAACTTGATCCAGATGTTTACTTGTGGATGAAAGATGGTTAAGATGACCTTAAATCAACTTTCACAAGTTTTAGCAAGCTAGATCACTGACAAAAGACAAGGGTAAAACCTCTAGAACACAAGAACCCAAAAACTCAAGAGAGAGAGCAGAACAAGAGACAACTCATTTTTGCACGAATTGATTGTGTTGATATTGAAGAATTGAAGATTTATAGCTACTCCACCATGGAAGACAAAATAGCACTCATGAGCACCCAATCCCATAAATTTTCTCTCAAACCCGACCTCCTCTATTCTCTCCACTTTTCTCAAATCTCAAATCGGGGTTTTAGGCTTATTTGGGGTGCAAACCACCGCACCACCCTTATATAGTGGAGGCTAGGTCTAGAGAGAAATATTAGCTTTGCACCGATTAAGTCCACACACAAACGTGTCTCACACTCATGCACACTTATCAAAGCGGATGACAATCCTACTTTCCCAAATCCATCTTTTGTGATCTTGTCCTCTTCATGACCTAAATATCTTATCCTTTGCGTTATCATCGCGCGGTTTCTCAAGGTCACCAACTTGGTGTTTGGTAAAGATACCAAAATACCCTTCTCGACCCTTCCATCCTTGACCGAGTTCAATCTCGTGAAGCAATCTTATGCTTACGTCACACTTAGGTTCATCAATGCCTTTCCTCATGTCGACAAGTCTTTTCCATCTGTTACCTCTAGGATGCCTCAACACTTGCACCACATTGAAGCCACTTGATCACTTGACCCATAGCACCAAACTTCTTATTCTGTTGTCCTTGTACACCTTGTGCCTTGCTTGAGACCAACCACTTCCGACATCATTGATCTTTCGGACTTTGATTTCATCAAACCAAGTCTCAACCATCCTCGTCGTTGACCTTAGTTGACTCAAGCTTTCTGCACAACAATAGACCAAGAAATCAATTTTGGGCGAAGCTCTTCACAACTTGACCCACATTAGCAAAACATGCAACATGCAACACATATCTGATAATCCCATGACTTTGGCCAATTCACAAAATTCACATAGCTCATTGCCTTTGAAATCACTATGGCCGATCAAACCGCCACTACTTGGCGGTCGGACCGCCCGACCCTTGGCGATTAGACCGCCAACGTCTGGCTAGTCAGCCACACTCCTGAGTAACGAGGACCAATCGACCACCGTCGTCGACCATCATGGAGTGGCCACTCAATCACTTCTCAAAACCAAAAAACACTTCCCTCTACACTTTTCGGTTAATCTCTATCTAGTTTCACGTCCAATTTATATTTTCAATGGCGCTGGTGCAAACACATCCCAAAAACTCCCACACAATTGTTTGGTATCCGTTTGGCACAATCTTGCACCGTCGGTGACCACCCTTGTGGTTAGTCATTTGCCGACCTGTTGATCGAGACCACCCCTAGGGCAGTTAGAGCGCCTTATGGTGACAACAATCCGACAAATAGCAAAAGCGAGTTCACTCCCAAACTCCTTGACAATGATGTGAATTGTTCATCATCTAGATTAGGACCAAACCACATGGTCTCTACACCTAACCGAGCATGTATTATAATGTCACGATCGATTTTTATTTCTCTTCATCACGGTGTTAATTATTTCATTCCACGAACAAAACAACATGAAGCGATGATTCCAACTATAACCACCGATCGATGAAATCAACACAAATTACAAATATATGATCAAATGATTCCATAATAGGACACCCCACGAGCGAATCAAATAGCCTTTCAAGATGAGTACGATTACAAGCGATGCATATATTGATCGATCGATGGGGCCTATTTAGGCGTGAAAGCATGCAATAGTGGAGGTACTAGCTACATCGATACCTTCTTCCAAATCTGAGCAAGCGGATAGGTGCAAGCGGCGATTGCCTAACCAATATCGCCAACTTAATTTTGGCATTGCAATATAAGATGCAAAATAAAGATAGCTAGTGTAACATCCCATTTTAGGATATTGATTAGTATCTTTCCATTTGTCTTCTTAGTTTTTAAAACCTAATTCAAATTATTGTGTATTTGCAAAATTCTCTAGTTTACGCCTCTTTTCAAAAGCTTGAATCTTGGTTTCAATTCAACTCCCCTCCTTGGCTCGACCCATTCCTTTTCCTAGGGTCCTTGTTGAGCCATCTGGTGCGCTCTGCACCGCTCTGCTTGCACCCGTGCGCTCACTGCTGCTTTGCCTTGGCGTCCCACACTGCCCCTTCTGTGCCTCGGGACCATCGTCTCTAAGCCCTCCGTGGCTCCCTCGTTCTCTCCTCGAGGCTATGAAAGAGCACAGGTAGCCCTCCTTCATCTCCTTCCTCCACCCAACTCTCCCTATCTCACTCTTGTTGCCGTGATTTGCCCGAAGCTCAGAGTTCAAGCCGCCGCGCCTCCTCTCGGTCCTCGTCGCGCTCGGTGCAGCCCCTCTTCTACCCGCATTAATTTGTGTCCCAGGCTCCTTAAGAAATCTCCTCACTCTATTTTAGTTTTGTTTTATATGAGCCTTGCATTTTTGCTTCCCCTTGATCCGTGACCCTTCACCGTCGTCCTCCTTTACCTTCAAGCTGCGAGCTTCCCCGCTTGTTCGCCGTCGCAAACCTCCTCCGGCCTCTCTCTACGCCTGGTGAGTTTCTCATGCCTGTTCTCTCCTGGTTCTTTTATTGCGTCGGCGATCGAATCTTTGTTCTTTTGACCGCATCAAGCAATCGAATCATTCTTTGTTCTTTCGACCACGTCGACCAGTCGAATATTTCTTGTTCTTTCAACTGCGTCGAGCAGTCGAATCCTTCTTTGTTCTTCTGACCACGTCGAGCAGTCGAATCTTTCTTGTTCTTTCGACCGCGTCGGCAGTCGAATCCTTCTTTGTTCTTTCGGCCGTGTTGAGTAGTCGAATCGGATATCTTGGGCCCTCATCACCAGCGGTTGACCAAAACTATCGTATTACATGCAATCCAGAGCGGTTTTGGTTTAGAAACTGTTGTGTTCTTGCTCGCTAAAACCGTCTGTGAAGAGGTAATATCACATATGGTTCATAATTAAAACCATCTGTGAAGTATCACAGACGGTTCTTAACAATAACCGTATGTGATAATTCTACATATCACAGACAGTTTTCAACAAACAACCGTCTGTAAAACCTCACAGACGGTTCTTAACAATAATAAATGCGTGATATTACTAGATATCACAGATGGTTTTTTTATAACCATCTGTCATAATATCGCTCTGACTCCCGGTTGAAGTCCGATGATCGGTTTCTTCGTTGCGATGCATCTCTTCATCGCATCAATGCCGTTTCGGCTTCCCGATGCGTCTCTTCGTCTCACGCTCCGAATGTATTCCTTGTTTTATAAAAAGGATCATCAACCATCGAAGATGATTATCCTCCCCACGTATAACTCTAGTACTTATAAAAAAAATGGTGCCTCTTACATTTCCTTGTCGTTGGCATTGATGGCCTACTGGCCGTCTTGTACAAAAGCAACTCTCTCGGCCGTCGTTGGCGGATCTTTGCGGAAGAACACTTGTTTCAACGTGTCTTCACTCCTCTGTCCAGAATTTCTTTGGAGCGGTGGCGGCCACCTCGGTGATCTCCACTTTGGCGAGTTCTTGCATCATCGGCGTGGTCCTCCTGATGGCGTTGCGTCTCGGAGGCTTGCGTCACTTGGGCTATGTCGAGGCGTGGCGACCAAGTTTACTAGGCGAGACCCTTAAGCAAGGAAGAGAGCCTATGGGCTCAATTCTTCTTGGTTGAACAGTCCAAGGGTCTTGGGAGACACTTTCGAGCAACCAGCGTCGTGAGTGGGCGCATTCGAGGCTTTATTCGATCACGAAGCGTCCGAATCTTGTCATGCCGCCTCTGAAGTATTGAAGACAGAGATAGCGACCTACCTCCGCCACTAGAAACCTTTGTTTATTTATAGGTTTCTACTTTTTAATCTTTGTAAGCGGCTGCATACATTGTTTGGCCATATGAAAATGCCAAAATGAAAAAAAAATCTAGTTTGGAGGTAAAGTTACTATATTAATTATATGTTGAATTATTACTATATATATATATATATATATAGTTAAAGTAAATTTTAGCAATATTTAAATGACAAAATTGACATATAAACATGTAATTTCTTCATGTCATGTAAGTGTATATACAAGATAATATACTTGAGAAAAACTATTTCACGAGCGGTTCCATAATAGAACCGTCGTGATAAGTCTCTTTATTAATAGGAGCTTTGGCCGGCTAGGGTTTGCGCTCACCCTAACCCGTCACCCTAAGCTGCTGCTAGGGTTTGTGCCGCCCTAACTCGTCACTCCCGTGCACTTACTCTCGTCCGTTTCCCTCCCCACCTCGGCCTTGTGCTTGAACCCGTTGCCGTCATCCTTGCCCTTCTTCCGTCGCCTGGGTTGTGACACCACTCTGCCTTTGCACAAGACACTCGTGCGATAGGAGTGTCTTATGCGATGTCGAGTCATCTCTAGCTAACGGTGACGCCACTCCTAATCCACGTGTGGCCACTGCACCCTCTGCTGCCCGCGTCCATGGCTTGGTTCTCCTACTCGACCTCCTGGCTCAAGCCCTAGCCCCCGGCTTTGCTTTCCCATCCTCCTCTATTCTCCTCTCTGTTAGCTTAATGTCTTTTGTTGAGTTTGATTTTTATGCTTGAGCCTTAAGTTGTGTCTGATGTTTGTGTGATTTATGCAAGGTGAAGGAGATGGATGAGGTTGTCTTGGTGGTGGGGTCACCGCCGTGGTTCTTATTGTCTTGAGGTATCATCTGCTTTATTCCTCTCTCTCTACCCCCCTTTCTGCGATGAAAATGGCTAGTGCTCTCGATGGATCCGAGGGACTACTCTTTGGTGTGGTGGGTTTGGACATGCTTGGTCTTGTTGTCTTCTTTGTTGAGCGCTCAATGATGTTAATAGTCTTATGCTGAAATTGAATTGATAATTAGTTCATATTAATAGTCCCTTGCTCTGTGATGTAATTATTGGGTCACGGGGTAGGCTACGATAGCTACAAACAAAAATTTTTACCACACAAACTAGGAAGTCAAGCAAGTAGATGATCATAGATCGTTACCACCGACAATGAGGCGATGGAAGAAGGGTTAAAGCGGCTGGTCCAGCGTATAAGCGCGTCGATGTAGTGGTTGTAGTCGATCGTCAACGTCCGACAAAGTCGATCGATGAGTCGTAGTCGATCGTCCGGCGTCTCGCGAGTCGATCGTCTCCTCCGGCAACCTCTGCGGTTCCTCGTGAAGATCGCGGATCGTCCTCAAAGCGCAACAATCGTAATAAGCGCCTCTATGGTATCCACCGTCGGGGAAGGAACAACCATACGCCGGTGTGCTAGCACCAAGTCACCAGCGAGCTCTCGGAAGATGGTGGCTAGGGTTTCGGTGGTGATTCTCTCATCCGTACCTCCCCCGACCTCATGCATCTCCTTATATAGTGCTCGTGGCGTATCCTATCTGAACACGTTTGACGAATCGTATTCGTCTTGGTTTGTTCCAACCCATTAAGTGTGTGACCTGTAGGTTCATCGTAGTTCGATCGTGACTCGAAATCCTTTCGATCACGGGTCAATGTGACTCCTAGCGAGAACATAACGATTCCGAATACACACAAATTATATCGGACGAACCTTAATGCAATATGATCTACAACCAGTCTTCATCACTTATGACCAAGTCCTATCTTTATATGACCAGATTCGTATTTAGTCACGACGATTCGTAACTCTTCACGACCGATTCGACGACCTCTGTGATTACGTTCGACCCGATCTCGACCAGGCTCGTATTTCTATCGACTAGTCCGTAATGTTAGGCGGCGAACTACTGTGTATACTCCCTTTGCATCACGATGTGCGGTTGAAATCCGGTGAGATGTTGTGTCATCCATGGGCTGTTCAATACTTTCTCGATCGAGTGTCGAATAACTTCACGTGGTCGAACACCCGACTACTAGTGGCATGGCCATGCACTTTCTTTATCCGATCTGTGAGGGCGAGAGACATCTCTCCTATTATGTTAGGAGGGCAAATCCCATATCCGACCGGTCACATTCCTCTCCATGTTTCACGGCATACCCAAGCTACCTTTATAACTACCCGATTCACGGTGTAGCGTTTGGCGACCCCTAAAGTGCTATTACACATGTAAGAAACCATGTTGATCTCGAGGTCTAAGGACTATACATCATCATTGCTTGAGACCAACTAACGACACATAGAATCATAACAATCTCAATAGTGTCTCAAGGTGGGTCTTATCCAACACCATGTTCTCTAACATGTGTCCATATTATTGGTTTGATATCTCCATATCTATGACTTGTGAAACATAGTCATCAACCAATACATATGCTAGTCTATTCATATGTGTCCTTATATGTTTCCGGCCGGGGATCGTATAAGAATAATTATCATGAAATATAGAGTTTCACAACCAAGTCACATACTTGATAATAAATATTAACAATATTATTCTAGGAACAAGATAACACATTATCCAATGTCATGAACATAATGAAATATAATCATCTTTATGATTGCCTCTAGGGCATATTTCCAACAGATAATGATGTTAATATATAGTCTTATGCTAAAATTGAATTGATAATTAGTTCATATTAATAGTCCCTTGCTCTGTAAAGGCGAGGGCTATTGGTGTATGTGCATTCTGTGCATCTTGCTTAGTTCATCTTTGTGGGTTGAGATTGACAAAATGAATGGGGCAAAATGGTGGGTTTGGTTAATGCTCTCGATGGATCTTGAGGGTTATTGATCTTGGTTCTTTGTGCTTGGTTGGCTTACATGGGATCGATGTGGTTCGAATCGGGCTTGGCTGCAATTAACTTTTCAGATTTGTAAAGGTTAGGCTAATTTGTAACCGTATTCACGTTGGTCAAGTTCTCCTCCCTTGCGTCCCAGGTACGTATACGTCCTGCCATTCTATTCCTGATAATCTCAATAGTGTCTCAAGGTGGGTCTTATCCAACACCATGTTCTCTAACATGTGTCCATATTATTGGTTTGATATCTCCATATCTATGACTTGTGAAACATAGTCATCAACCAATACATATGCTAGTCTATTCATATGTGTCCTTATATGTTTCAGGCCGGGGATCGTATAAGAATAATTATCATGAGAAATATAGAGTTTCACAACCAAGTCACATACTTGATAATAAATATTAACAATATTATTCTAGGAACAAGATAACACATTATCCAATGTCATGAACATAATGAAATATAATCATCTTTATGATTGCCTCTAGGGCATATTTCCATGATAATGATGTTAATATATAGTCTTATGCTAAAATTGAATTGATAATTAGTTCATATTAATAGTCCTTGCTCTGTAAACTAAGGGCTATTGGTGTATGTGCATTACGTGCATCTTGCTTAGTTCATCTTTGTGGGTTCAGATTGACAAAAATGAATGGGGCAAAATGGTGGGTTTGGTTAATGCTCTCGATGGATCTTGAGGGTTATTGATCTGGTTCTTTGTGCTTGGTTGGCTTACATGGGATCGATGTGGTTCGAATCGGGCTTGCAATTAACTTTTCATTTGTAAAGGTTAGGCTAATTTGTAACCGTATTCACGTTGGTCAAGTTCTCCTCCTTGCGTCCCGTACATATCGTCCTGCCATTCTATTCTGATCTCTTCTCTATAAAACCTCCAAGCGTTGGCACTTGTGCCTTTAAACCGGCTTCATATATATATATATATATATATATATATATATATATATATATATATATATATATATATATATATATATATATATATATATATATATATATATATATATATTTATAGTCCCAGTCCTTTTGGTGGAGTGCGTGAGGGAGGATGACCACAGTGCCACGGGCAACCTCTCATCCACCTACAAGTTCAAGAAATGCATTTTGAGAAAGCGGCGTGGACATATAATTATCATGGCGGTTCCATAATAGAACCGCGTGTGATAAGTCTCTTTATAAGTAGGAGCAGTGGCCGCTAGGGTTTCTCGCTCTAACTTCGTCCTCCCGGCCTTACTCTCGTCCCTTCTCCTCCCCACGAGTGACCCGTCGGCTTCTTGGCGCCACCATTCTTCCGTCGGCCGGTTGGTTCTTCTTGGTGACCTTGCAAAAGACACTAAATGCGATAAGAGTGTCTTTTCGGTCACCGTTATTCTCCTCTGATGACGTGGCCCCTAACTCTCGTCCTCCCGGCTCTGCTAGGGTTTGCGCCCGCTTCTTCGTCACTCGGCACATTTACTCGTTCCCCCTCCCTTTCGGCCTTGGCTCGACCCGTCGCCGTCGCCGCCCGACCCGTTACGCCCGCTAAGTCTGGCAGAGCTTTGCTTTCCCCATCCTCCCTCTATTCTCCTCAAGATCTGTTAGCTTAATGTCTTGTGTTGAGTTTGATTTTTATGCTTGAGCCTTAAGTTGTGTAGTCGATGTTTGTGTGATTTATGCAAGGTGAAGGAGATGGATGAGAGTTGTCTTTGGTGGTGGGAATCGCCACCGTGGTTCTTATTTGTCTTGGTATCACCCTACCTTACTCCTCTCTGTCTCTACCCCCTTGCTCTGTGATGAAAATGGCTAGTGCTCTGCGATGGATCAGGGGCTACTCTTTGGTGTGGTGGGTTTGGACACCCTTGGTCTTGTTCTCTTCGCGATGAAGCGCTCAATGATGTTAATAGTCTTATCTTTGAAATTGAATTGATAATTAGTTCATATTAATAGTCCCCTTGCTCGTGATGTAATGATGTCAATAGTCTTATGCTGAAATTGAATTGATAATTAGTTCATATTAATAGTCCTTGCTCTGTGATGTAATGATGTCAATAGTCTTATCTTGAAATTGAATTGATAATTGGTTCATATTAATAGTCCCTTGCTCTGTGATGTAATGATGTCAATAGTCTTATGTTGAAATTGAATTGATAATTAGTTCATATTAATAGTCCCCTTGTTCATGCGGTCAAGTTCTCCTACCTCTTCGTACTAGAGTCGTCCTACCATTCCATTCATAATCTCTTCTATATAAAGTCTCCAGCGTTGGTTGCTTGTGCCATTAAAACGGCATCATATATATATATATATATATATATATATATATATATATATATATATATATATATATATATATATATATATATATATTAAATAGTCTGCCACTTTAAAATTAGTCACCATTGACATGAGAAGGATGAGGCGGTATCCACGGGTAACCTCATTGAGCCGTGCAAGTTTAAAAAGTATAGATGCAAGGAGGCGTCGGGACATCCAATTACAGGATTGGGCGTCGCTATGTTGAAAGTGGCGTTGATCATAGCTACTCCTTTGAGTGGCATCATCTATCGACAACCAACAATTCTTGAGTATGTAATTGTCTTTAAAGCCAACAAGAACACCAAGCAACAAGTTGAGAATTCTTTTGAAATATGAGAATAGTTGCTTGGTGTTCTGTTGAGTTTAAAACGATACATCTTTCAGAAATAATTAATGCTAATACATGATGCCACTTCGATCGATACTGCGCAATGAAGACACGAACAATATATATATATATGATGCGGATTTAATGGACCAGCGACTAAAATGCGGCTTTATAGAAAATCATCACGGGCGGTTTGTGGCTGAAACCGTGCGTGATGCACTCTTATCCAGAGCGGTTTGTGGTGAAACCGTCTGCGATATTACTATCACAAGCGGTTTGAGCCACAATGCAGCGAAAATATGCATCACAGATGGTTCAAAACCGTGCGTGATGACCTTGTCATCAGCGACCTATAAACTCGAGCGGCTCACGAGCACCGTGCGTGATGATGTTTTTGAACCGTGCAGGAATACCTTTACGTAGTAGTGAGACCCCGCAGATCATGGGGACTAGGACTACTCGAGGACCCCGAAGTCGAAGGGCAAGACAATGGCGAAGAGTAGTCTAAGTCTCGCCCGGTCTAATGGCTCGTCGGTACTTACGTATGCCCGATGTGTCTATTTCTTTGGTTAATACCCGATCGTACAGAGTACCTCGATCGCTTGTCTATGGAGAGATGTGCTCTACCTCCTTTTGCTTCATTTGTAGTTTTATTTGTTTTGTAATGTAATCTTTTGGCTGTTAAGCTCTTATTGTAAACCCGACCGGTGTAGTCTATGTAAACTACGATGTGTTAAATTATTGGATGGTTTTAGCTTTCATCGTGTATGAATTGATTGATGATGTATTATGTGAGTGCTATCTACTGATCTAGAAAATAGCGATGTTTTCACAAAGGATTTAAAATTATGAAATCGGGTCCGACAGGGCAGGGATGGAGTGTCTGTGGTACGTGGGCCAAGTTTTATCGAGTTGTATATATGACCAAGATAGCTGAGCTAGTCTTTAGTTAATTGAGTTTCAAATATATATGTGTAAGCAACTTGATAAGAACTGATTTAAAACGGTTTCTCGATAGTATTACAGTAGTATAAATCACATATATGTTGCATTTTATATGAAGTAATATGCTATGTCATTTTTTTGCGAGAAACAGATTTTATTGATTATTGGGAAGAAGCATTGCAATCGTTGAGCACCAGGTGCTCAGTACAGAAAGGGACTCAGCTAGCCCAACAGCCGAGCTACAAGATCACATAGCATGCTGAGCTAGCTCATGTACTACTCTATATTATTTACTCTTAACCTTGATACGAACATCGCCTATCAAAACCACCAACTCTTTCATGTCTCAGATTAGACCCAAGTAAGATGCTACTACCTCCGTTCAAAAAGGATGTCGATTTGGACATCGACATGATTCTCAAAATATAACTTTGATCACTCATTTCAATTGTAATATATTTGCAAAACCCAATGAGATTATATTGTTATTAAAGTATTTTTCGAGACAAATATGCACATATCATTCTTATGTGTCCAATCTAAATATTCAAAAAGATATTAATAGCTAAAATTTTGAATGTTTGACTGTATGTAACCCAAAACGACTTCCTTTTTGTGGATGATCGGGTATACGTCTTAAGCCAGAGTTTTAAATGTACAACGCGATTCAATGCCTTTAGTGTTTATAGTTGATCTGACCAACAAGGCAACAACGTACTAACGTATTGCGGAGGACATTCAGCAAGGCATGATGATTTGGACTCAGAAGCTAGGCAGTATTCAATTCCTGCGGTGAGAGAGATAGCTCAACTTGATTTGGTTGCATGAACTAGGTCAGCTCAATTCCTCAGCGTGTAAGTTAGGATAAAATAATCACCAAGTTAAGTAGTAAGAAAGCTCAGAGGGTTGCACTGAACTAGAGCTCATTTAATTCAAATCTGAACATGTGACCTGAATGATAAAAACTTGCAAAAGATGCTAGTTAATTACTCCTGTGGCGTTGCCTATAAGCAACGAATTGCCACCTAGAAAAAGCTGTCTTTACTTATTCACGTTGCAGTACAAATCTTGGAAGATTGCTTGGGCATGCAATGTGACACCAAGATCACAATAAATTAGTAGCGTTGAAATTGGGAGCAGCGTTTCCTTGAACCAGAGACAATTGGCCATATATATGATGTAGGCAAAATTGACTCTTAAGACATCGTATAAGTGCGTGGTTGGATCGATGAAGGACACCGGAAAATCGATAATTCGCTGTTGGACACTGCAAAATATAATTATTTGCTAGAACACATCGCACCCATTAAAAATAACATTGTTTTAAAATTAAGGAGAGATAAGGACGAGTGAAAAGTCCTATTTTGCCAAACACTTTTTAAAACAAAGCCTGAATGGTTGTATTGTCGATGGCCAAATTATCAAGTCTGGATGGAAAAATTTAAAGATCCTTTTAAAATAGGACTTTAAATGCTCCTTATCTCTCTAAATTTTAAAATAAAAATATTTTAATTGGTGCGATGTGTTTTGTCAAATAGCCATGATTTCACAGTGTCCATCGGCGAATTATCAATTGATCAATGTCCTCCAGCAAACACCACACAGTTTCGATGTTTTAGAGCCAATTTTGTCATCTATGTACAATAAACACGGATATAAAAAATTAACTCAATTATTAAAAAGAAGGCATATATATAATTCATTTCTACTTTATATTGTAATAATTTGTCTCTAATAAACAGAATCCATTTCTAGTTTATGTGGAGCGACTAGCTAGTTCATGCATGTTCTCTAAGAATACGACCTCAGTTACTATTTTTTTTCCCACGACACGTGTTAGCAGATTACAGTTATAGTGTTATACTATATAAGTATTTTTATGACTATATATGATTTTCACGTGGTAAACTCTAAAGAAAAGAACCACTACAATCTAGCATTCTACAATGGCATCTATTGTTAAGTTAGGTAATGTTCACGTGTGTCTAGAATGTCTTCCTGACACATCATGGTTGCTACAACACGACTATCACCACACTAGGTACATGCACTAAGGTCAGAGCAGGATTAGAAGCACTGTTAATTATTCCAAAGTATACCTAATTAATGGACATTGCCGTCCGTCCCAAAGACCGATCGATCCAATGGCCACTGCGTACGGGATCGATCGACATTATCATCTTCCTCCTACCCCATCCGCTATCTGATCTCCTTATCACGGCGACTGTTGGTATTTGATCCATCGGTCAGACCCACATGGCGCCCTTTCCCTGTAACTAACAATGACCTGAAACCTGACGACGACCACGGCGGATTGGTGCGTTATGGCCGGCGGACCCCCACCCGGCCGTGCGCAGAAACCGGCAGCGTACAGCCACTAGTGTAAGGGACGGCTGGGGATCATCCATTCCAATGTGAGAGGCTTGTGAACAACAGCAAAAAATGGCGATCATATCCATCACGCTTTGCTAGAGCAGTCAGTCTCGGATCGATGATGGGCATGCATGGCTAGCATATTCCTCTTGTTTTGTGCTCATCTGCATTCCTTTTTTTGTGTGTGTGGATGGTATGTGGACCAGATTGGTTTTTATAATATTGTATGATGATGAACCGGTTGATTTGATGTGCATGAAAGTTCAGTGTTAAGTGGACTAGGGCAGATCGATCACACATATTAGTGAATCATCACTTCTGCCTTTCAATGTGGTGGACTCGTGAATGTTGGCAAGTGGTGCATATGTGACACATCCAAGATATGACATGCGAACAACAAACAAAATTGGAGATCAATGTGCATAATTTGGCGGTCTTAATTTAATGGTGGACATGCATGATTTGCCCCGGCCGGTTCTCCTTTGTGTCTATATCTGTGCTTTTTTAGGGGCTGCTAGCTAGGCTAGCTGAGGGTATTTCGTTGGCTCTCCCAATAGGATTGCAGCCGGAAACCTTATTGGGTTGGTTTAAGGTCAGGTTTCAAAGGTAGTTTGCGAAGTTTCAACATATTTTACAAGTTTTAGGGGGGAAACACGGGGTTGCAAATATAGGGTTCAAACTAGAGCTTAGTAACGGTGGACAAAGATGAGGGCGAGGTGGTTCAATTCCATGGTCGCCAAATTAAGCTGTTGACAACAATGTGGTTTGACGGTACAACTTGTGAGTAGCAGAGCACGTCGTTGAAACTGTCAGATATGACGGCCATCGGATTTTTTATATGTGCATAATCATATGGAGTTTTGGCTCATTTAGCCTCTTGTTTAAAGCAGTAGCAAAACCAACTCTTAGTCGCGACATGATAGCATCTTGCAGCAAGTAGTGGCTGCTCGTTCCTGCTGCAGATTAAGGCGGGCGGCTAGCTAACGTATCGTGGTTCGGACTCTGGCGGAGACTCGCCGCTGATGGAGCTGCTGATACGTGACTTCTGAGCAATTTATCCGTATTAGGGGTGTCATTCTTGTCATTTGAATCATGCGTGGAGGTGTTAGTTTTGCTATTGCAAATAAAAAACATGTCATTTTAGTCAAAGACTCCATAATCATGTATCTTAGTTTGGTGTGTGTTCGTATGGTTTGATGAATTCGGTGGAAATA